>JASXTE010000014.1:22892149-23212149 GCA_030280995.1 Hemileia vastatrix | reverse complement strand
CAACATCAAGGGGTCTTTTAGGTCTAGAAGGTTTTTAACAGCGGTCCAGAAGTGGTAACAGTGGAAATTTAGGATCTCAAAGTTTAGAGTACATTTGTCTATTTTTTTATTTGTGTTACTCAAATATAAGAGGTAAGAATTTTAATTATTATTAAAAATTAATGAGGTAGAACTACAAAAATTTAATTACTAAAACCAATAATAAATAGTAATATATAATTAAATGGAATAAGTGTTTGTTTAATGTAATTAAGTAATGAATGCTCAAAAACAACAAGAAAGAGAGGCCTTATATAGGCAAAGGAGAGACAAATGACGAACCAAGAATTCTAAATAAAAGTGTATGAGAGAAAGGAAAGAATTTTCCAGAAGAAGAAGAAGAACATTTCATATTATAATATTGATCTATAAGGAATGTTTTTAGAATAGTCATTTTACTGTATATGTCAAAAGAAAAGTTATTTATTTAAAATTTCTGCTACTTGTTATTTTTAAATAAGTAATTTGATTTTTTTGAACATATATATTTTTATTTTAAATTATATTTCAAATATTAAAATGCTCTCTTATTTTAATATTTTAACTTTTATTTTATTTCAACTGTCATTTGAACACGGTGAAAATAAAAATAAAATATATATTTAGGACAATTAATATAAATTTTAAATTTTTACTAAATTTACTTCTTTTGTAACTAGTTAACTTATTACACATAAATTTAAGTAAGTAAAAATAAAATTAATAATAAAAAGGCATGGCTTCATCCCAATAAATAATTAATTATTTTACTGGGTAAGTCTAGCAGCCTGGCTGACACTCCCTCTCTCTAAAAAATAATAATAATAAAATGCTATGTTTTTTTCTTTTTATATTTCTTAAGCAGAGTAGGAAGATTAGATATCTCTTTTCCAGGTATCCAAGAATCATATTCTGAAGATTTATTCTTGAATCTCAATAAGTATTCTGTACCTTTTTCAGCAGTAACTATTCTGTCATTTAGAATCTAATTAATTTCTGCTGTCTCAGTGATTTCATTAGGGGTTTTTTTGGTCTTCCCCTCCTTTTGGGAAATAAATCCCTATTGGATGTGTAAGGTTTCAGAAGAGATATTGGAAAAACAAGATGTTTTCTGTCATATGGTGAATACAAAATAACTTCAACTGCATTATCACCAGCCATTCTTCTGACAACAAATGGACCAACACATGGGTCTTTCAATTTGTTATTACCTTGTAAATTGAAGTGGACTGTAGAAATCAGTACTTCATCACTCTTTTCAAAAGTGTATTCTTTATGGGATTTGTCTCATCTCTTCTTCTCATATTCAAAGGATTCTTCAATACATTTTTGAGCATGACTCCTGCAAAGTTGTTGCATTTGAAGAAAAGATTTTACAGCAGGATGTAAATCCAATTTAGGTATTTTATTATTGAGAATTTTGGCAAGAGTATTTGGAACATATCACAGCCAGAGCTCAAAAGGCTTTTTCTGATTAAAAGAATGATAAGTGCTATTATAAGCAAACTCCAACCCAGGAAGTAGGGTAACCCAATCATGAGTAAATCTGTCATTGTCTTTGTACTCAAGGTGAAAGGCACAATACCTTCTTATCATGTCCTATAAAGTCTGAATCATTCTTTCAGCTAATCCATCAGTTTGGGGGTGATGGGGAGTAGAAAGTTTCAGATCACAACCACAAACATCCATCAGAGACATCAAAAATTCAGAAGTAAATTTAGGGTTCCTGTCAGAGATTATGGCCTTAGGAAAACCTGCAGTATTAAACATATGAGACCACCATAATAAGGCCAATCCTTTAGTGGAAACATCCTTGTGGGTGGGGATAAATTTACACATTTTTGTGAATCTATCCACAATAACCCAACAAGAGTTATAACTGTCTTTTCCAGCAATGAGTAATCCTGTTATAAAGTCCATGTTTATTATTTGCCATGATGCATCAGGAGATTCAATATGTTACATTAATCCAGCCCTTTTACCAGTCAATCTTTTTGATTTTTGGCAAGAATCACAGGATTCAACATATATTTTGGTGTCTTCAGACATATTAACCCACCAAGCAGTGTTTTTAATTCTGATCATTGTTTTTTCAAGATCAAAATGTCCAGCTAATATGTCATCATGACAAATTTTCAAGATGATCTCTTTCATAGGAGGAATAACAATAACATTACTCAGCTTTCTTCTATAATATAGATATCCTTCATCAATTGAAAATTTACCTTTTTCCAGAGCCTTCTGGTACTTTGGTGGGAGGTTTTTAATTAATGCTTGTATTGAAGCATTCTTTGGATCATTTAATATGGTACATAACTTCTTTAAGTCAGTGTGCTTATCATATGAATCCATAATAATCTGTAATAGCTCTTCCTCCATATCAACCACATATATCCCATGAATATGAATAGTTTCATCTTAAGGAACATATGCACTATTTGAGTCATAATTTGGCAAAGATAACCTTGATAAAATATTCACATTTGAGTGAGCAATACCAGCCCTATGAATTATTGTCATTCTCCCTCTATATTCTTGAACAGCCAGTTGCCATCTGAAAATATGTCTGTTAGGTGTTTTCAAGTTTAGTAGGGATTTAACTGCACTGCAGTCAGTGAAAAATTCAAATTTCTGGTCATCGAGGAAATAATGTAGCTTCTCTTGAGCCCATAATACTGCTAAACATTCCAGTTGAGTGGAACCATATTTAAATTCACTATTTCTCAAGGTTCTTGAGATATATCAGATAAATACTTCTGAAACCTTATCATTCATCACTTGTTTCTGATGGAGGGCAGCACCAGGACCAATAAAACTGCCATCAGTGTATAAAACAAATGGTTTATTAAAGTCAGGTAAAGAAATAATTGGTGCTGACATCAAACAATGTTTCATAGTATCAAAAGCTCTTTGTCTTTCACTGTTCCAGACAGAAGCAACATCTTTCCTAGTCAGTTGGGTAGGGTGTAATGCTATGACTTGGTAATTTTTAATATACTTTCTATAGTATCCACAAATTCCCAAAAAACTCTGTAGCTCTCTAACTGTGGTAGGAGTCTTCACCTGTTGTATGGCTGCCACTTTGTTTTGGTAAACACATATCTGTAACCCTGAGACAAAATGACCAAGCACTTTAAAGGAATGAAAACAAAATTTGAATTTCTTCAAATCCAGTGTCATATTTATCTCATCCATCTTATGGAAAACATCACACATGTGGTTAAGATGGTCCTCAAATGTTTTAGAGAATATAATGATATCATCAATATAAACCATCAGTCATACTTCAATTATTTCTTGATGGAATGTGTTATCCATAACTTTTTGAAAAACTGAAGGGGAATTTTTAGGGCCAAATTGCATACTAATATACTTAAAAATACCCATATGAGTAGCAATCATCAGAAAATTCTGAGAATTCTTCTCAACAGGTACCTGGTGATATCACTTATTACCATCCAAACAGCTGATATATTTAGCACCTTGTAGGGTTGCATGTATAGAGCTAATTCTGGGAAAAGGATAGATATCATCAACAGTATACACCACACAATATGGGGGGCAGACTTGCTAGCAAGTCCGCAACCTTGGACCCAAACTCACCATAGATTGAACACACATTGAGCTATTGATAAAGGAACCATACAATCAGGGATGAACACCACTCAGTAGAACAGTTTTAGGTGGGTGTTCAAGTAGAGTTCAGTATGGGTTCAGTATGAGTTCAGTCTGAGTTCCATCTGAGTTCCATCTGAGTTCAGGTTGAGAACTTGCTAGCAAGTCCACCCCCTATATTGCGTAGTGATAAGTGTTCAATGCTCTATAATCCCCACATAACCTGGCCTTATCTTTCTCATAAGAAATTAGGACAGGTGAGATAACAAAATGTTTAGGTGTTTCAACTACCTTTTCAGTAATATTTATTTTTAAAAGGGTAGAAATATTGTCTTCAATATCTTTTCTCTTTGTGGGAGAAGCTGGATAAAGCTTCTTCTTTAAAGTAGGTGGTATTTCTATCAAAGGGCAAGATAATGAAAGGTTCATTTCTGCTTTTACCAATCCTAATTCATGTGATCCATGAGAAAAGGCCATAGGAAAAGATTTGATCAATTTAATAATTGAATCTTTATCCTCACCAGAAAGTTGTTCTCCAAAAGAAGCATTGTCGATTTCAGACACAAGAGAAGGCATTTCTTTTGTAGATCTTCCTTTATATTGAACTACAGAATGACTTGTGTTCAATCATGGTGTTAATAATTTCTTGGGGGAGGAAATTTTAAATTTTCTCTTCCAATTCATCCCCATTGTGAAGCATTTGTTTGAAGGATCTAATTTTATTCCATATTTGTCAAAATTTTATTTGCCACAATGAACCAACTACTCAAGTTATCATTTTTCATGACAACAAAATCACATATAGCTCTTACAAAACCATGGTTATATTTTAGAAATACTGTGGCTTTGTATTAACCAATGGGAGACAAAACAGAGCCATAAACTCTCCAATTCTCAGAAATGATAGGCATAAGTTTTGATTTATAATCTTGGTCCACTGATGAAAGTGCTTTTTCAGATACTACACTTCCTCCAGCTCCAGAATCTAAGACAACCTCAATGTTATTCCCATTGATCAAGACTGGTGCCTTGAGAGGGGCAATAATAATTGTGCTGTCCTCAAAGTTTTTTATGATCTCAGCATCCTATACTGTAGATAAATTGTTATTCTCAATATCAATATTATTTAAATGATGAACATCTTCTTCCAGCATTAATATTTTCTGGTGGGATTCATATGAGATATTTCTGGGACAATCACTTGAAGTTTCATCCAGTGATATTGTGTCATCAGCATGTTCCTCTGTCTGCCCAACAAGATGTATCTTCTTGTCACAAACATGGCCTTTCTGCCAAGGCTTACTGCATTTGAAGCAAGTATTTGTTGCATACTTTTTGGTTGCATCAGGGGCAGAAGGTTTACCAATCTTTTCCACAGGTTTTTGTTTTTAATTGGAGGTTTTCTCCAATGAACATCTAGAAATGAATCTTCTAGCCTCATACTTGTTGTTAAGAAGAGTCTCATTACAAGTATTAATGAAAGAAGAAGGTTCCCTTGAGAACTCAGTCCTAGAAACTATTAAGTCTCTCAGAGACATAGGTAATTTATAGAGGATCCTGTCCTTCCATAACTCAAACTCCATATCTGGGTCCATTACCTGCAAGATTTTCACAATTTTCTTCAAGAACTCAATAGTTTTTTCATTAGAAGAGATATATCTGGTTTCTTCATATTGCCTTTGTTGAGCTAATCTAAACTTGGAACCACCAAATTGTGCTTTAATTAATTTTTACAATCTTCCCATGAGTAGTCATTTTTATCCAAGAGAACATATTCATACCACATTAGGGCTATATTGGTAAATAAATAAATTAGCTTTGACACAATTTCCTCATCTTGGAGTTTGTAAGAAGTTTTTGGGTTATCAATTCTGCAAATGAACTGTTGCCAATCAGAGGAAGAGTCACCATCAAATGTTGGATACTGGTCAAGTTTTGGCAAATTCTTTTGATTTGAAGTAGTCTCTTTGTTAAAAGCTTGTTTCTGAGTGAGAAGGAGCTGGAACTTCTCCAATTGGGCATTAATCTCACTGTTTAATCCTTCTGTCAATGATCCAGGTACATCATCAATTTTTGATGGAAACTCAGTGATATCAACAGGTATTTCTGGAACTTTTTTTTCTTTGGATGAACTAGGAACAGGTAAAATTGGGGTATCCTGCTCAACAGGTTCTTTCAAAGAAATGTCAGAAAGCTTTTGATTATATAACAATGAATTCAATTTCTCCTCAATGGTTGTTAACCTAGTTTTTACTCTTGGAATACTAGCTAAATTCTCATTGATGGTTGCAAAAGATAATCGATTTTTATTTTGTAAAGATGAATAATGGTTACTCAATCTTTCTAAGTTCAACTTATATCCCTCTAGCTCCTGGAAACAGATGAACACAGTATCTTTTAATTTAGACAAATCATTCTTGATATTTTTCCATAAAGCAACTTTCTTTTCATGAGTTACCATGTAGTGAAACAAATCATCAGAAACTCTCTGTGACTCACTCCTCAATGCTTGATAACCCTGCTCAGTTAACAAACTATTGTATCTCTGAGTCAATTGCATGTTTTTCATTATATTATTTTGTTTAGAAATAATATCCCTCAAATATTCATCATTAATTTTTTCTACATCTGGTGTATTTCTCAATAGTGAAACAGAATAACTTTCCAGATTCTCATAAAACTCAGGATCAAGTGTCTCATCAATAATATCCATATCCAGATTTATCATTGAAGTAGCAATTAAAACCAAAGGATTATATACATTAGAATATTGAGCAATTTGTCTACTGTTCTCAGCCTCTACTGGTATCACAGTCTCATCTCCTCTTCCAGAATTACCTGAAGGAACTGAATCAGTTACAAGAAATGGTACTTGAGACTCAATAGAGGGGCTTACTATGGCTTGGGTAAGACATGGATGTGGTTGTTTTTTCTCTTTCTTCCTCCTTGGTAGGGGTGAGGAGGTGTTTGGTTGAACTAATTTGTTATTGAAGGACCTGCCTGAGGTACTTGTTGCTGTTGCTGTTGGGAAAGATAATCCCACTGGGTGTTGAGCCAATCCCACTTCCACTTTGAGACTTCCACCTTTTCTTGTTTCTGGGGGGCCAGTGTTGGAAGGGCTTTTGGAGGAGGAGGTTTCTTCTTCTCTTGAAGAAAGTACTCTATTTTTCTTACCTTGTCTTCTAGAGAGTCCATTTTTGACCTCAGCTTGAGGTTTTCTGACCTCAACTCCTTGATGTGAGTGGAGAGATTTTTGACTTGCTGATTCAAGGGCATTATTTTTATTTTGAAGCCTTTGGGAAACTCTTTTGGGGGGTTGATAGAAGTTTTTTGTTCCTGAGCAGTTGTCTCAACTAATATTTCCATCTCCTGCATTTCTAAATCCTGATTGGTCCAGTAATTTATTAATTTGAGCCAGTTTTGTAGTCAAAGGAGAACTTAAAGAAGAAGCTTCATCATAATCAATTAAATCTAGTTCCTCATCAAGGCCAGCAGACGCACCTTGATCAGTCATAGTTGTAATTAACCTTAATTGAGAGAAAGAAATATTTAATCAGTTATTATTTTTACTTTATTCAAAGAAAAATAAGGGAAAAAAATATATATTATATAAGTAATTATCGGGACCTTGTAATCAACTAGAATAATTAAAATATAATGTTTATCAGGACAAAAAATCAACTGAAATAATAATCATAATTTTATTAATTTTAAAGTAATTTTATAACCAGGATTTAAAATAAATCAATTGAAATAATAAAATAATTTAATAATTAGTAATAATTTGATAATTATCAGGACTAGAAGTCAACTGAAAAATAATTTAATTACCAGGACTTATTGTCAACTGAAATAATTTAATTACCAGGACTTATTGTCAACTGAAATAATTTTAATTACCAGGACTTAATGTCAACTGAATTAATTTGACATAATTTATTTAATTAATTTATAATATTATTAATTCACTGCCAGGAAAATTTTTCAACTGAAACAATAATATAAATAACTAATTAGCAGGACAGAAGTCAACTGAAATAATTAAAAAGAATAATACAATTAATTTAACTTTTATATCACTTCTAAGACTAAGAACAATATAGTTCTATCTTTGTCAACTAGGAAAAAAAATTTAAATTGCCAAATACCTCCCCCTGTAAAATGAGCAAGTTAATGCCACTTTACAGAGTCATTAGTGACAAAAGATGTACGTGTACAATGAAATGTGTAAAATGACCCACAAATAGTAATATGATAATTACCACGAATATATATGACTATTGTCAATATATGAACCTAATTTTTGGAGCATGGTTTTATTACTGGTTGCAGCAAAAAATTAAGTCACGTTGCTGATGATGTTTGTTGTCTTTGTCGTATACTAGTCCTATTGGCACCTCGTCATCAATGGTCCCTAGGTCTCCAGCTTCAAGGTATTGATGGGCCGTTGACTATTTGGAAAGGGCCTCAATTTTCAAGGGGTCTTTTAGGTCTAGAAGGTTTTTAATGGCGGTCCAACGGCAGTAACAGTGAAAATTTAGGATCTCAAAGTTTAGAGTATGTTTGTCTATCTTTTTATTTGTGTTACTCAAAGATAAGAGGTAAGAATTTGAATTATTATCATAAATTAATGAGGTAGAACTACAAAAATGTAATTACTAAAACCAATAATAAATAGTAATATATAATTAAATGGAATAAATGTTTTTTTAATGTAAGTAAGTAATGAATGCTCAAAAACAACCAGAAAGAGAGGCCTTATATAGGCAAAGGAGAGACAAATGACAAACCAAGAATTCTAAATACAAGTGTATGAGAGAAAGGAAAGAATTTTCCAGAAGAAGAAGAAGAACATTTCAAATTATAATATTGTTATTTAAGTTATTTTTTTAGAATAGTCATTTTACTGTATATGTCAAAAGAGAAATTATTTATTTAAAATTTCTGCTACTTGTTATTTTTAAATAAGTAATTTGATTTTTTTGAACATATTTATTTTTATTTTAAATTATATTTAAAATATTAAAATCCTTTCTTATTTTAATATTTTAATTTTAATTTTCTTTCAACTGTCATTTGAACACGGTAAAAATAAAAATAAAATATATATTTAGGACCATTAATATAAATTTTAGATTTTTACTAAATTTACTTCTTTTGTAACTAGTTAATTAATAAAACTTAAATTTAAGTAAGTAAAAACAAAATTAATAATAGGGGGTATCAATGTTGACCGATCTGCAATTAAATTAATTGCAGAAAATAATCTGCATACCCCAATTATCTTCCGCAATTATTTTTTCTAATAATTGGGTTATTAGACACTTTACGTGTCAATGTTCACCTCTTATCCAACATTTTTTTACTCAATTTTTCATAACCACACCTTGGACAACTTTATGTCATAACCACATGTTGCACAAATTTCTGCCATAACCACATCTTGGACTACTCTCTGGATATGGCTTCTACCTTGCTGCACACTCACATTCTCGTCCCATACTGTCCATTCTATCCGCTCAGAACCCCTCACCATCTCATCTGCTTGTTTCTGCTCCTTTTCATCTCGCTATCTCATCTGCTTGTTTCTGCTCTTTTTCATCTTCATTTATATTTTAACATGCCTCATCATCCTAGATCTTCTCAAAGGCAGCCATCACCAAGTTGTTCTTCAAATCCCACTACTCCCTCTTTCCCCCACTCAGCCGAGAAATCTAAGACCGTTCATTTAAAAAAGATGATCATCTCATTCTTATCAACTGGCTGAAAACCAAATCTAACTATGATTCTTGTTTTGGTACTGAGTATTCAACTAAAGTAGGACGGCCCCCAGCATCAAAAGTTAATGGCTATCTTTTAATGGCAAATGAATTACGGAATAAGACCAAGGGAAGGAGTGATCTTTTTCCTAAACAGATGTCTGAACACTTCAAGCATTACCAAGCCAAATACAAGAAGGCAAAGGCTGTTTCATCTTCCACTGGTTTTGGGGTTACCGACATTGATATAACTAAGGGTATCAAATCCATAGACAATAAACTTGATTCTTCATGTCCTTACTTTAAAGAGATGGATGCAATTTTTGGAGAGCGAGCCAATGTTAATCCTGTAAACATGTTGGATGGAGAAGATCCTATCTCCGAACATGATGTTGAAGCAAATCTTTTCCCATCCTCTTCCTCCACTCAAGCCTCCCCTCATTTGAATGAGACAAATCTAGATAGCTTTTCTGTAGATCCTATTGGTGATTTAACCCAACCAAATCTAACTCAGGTATGTTTCTTTTTTCTTTTATCTTATCATTTCTATTTTTTATTTACTTATCTTTTTCTTATTTCTTAAAAGGCTGACAAAAAAACCCAGGATCCTCAATCAACTGAGTCTGAAGGTAGTGACAATGATGAGGAGAAAAATATGACCTTGAACAAGAAGCGTAGGGCTTCAAGTAGTCTAAATTTCCACTCACAAAGAAGACAAAAAAGTGATACTTCATCACAAACCCCTTTTTTGTCTATGGAACAATTTTTAGAGAAACGTTATGCTGGTAAGTGATACCATACCTCTTATTACTTTACTCTATTTTTCTTCTACTTTATATTAATTTTTATTACCACTCTAGAACAAGTAGAAATTGCTAAAGAGACTCTAAGCTTTGAAAAGATGAAATATGAGCTCTCTTTAAGAAGGGATGATAGGCTACAAGATTTGGAAGAGAGGAAGTACAAACTCTCTTTATGGAAGGATGATTGGGGCCAAGATTTGGAGGAGAGGAAGTACGAGCTCTCTTTACAGAAGGATGGTCGGGCCCAAGATTTGGAGGAGAAGAATTTTGAGTTAACTCTAAGTATTGAAAAATGAAAAAAAGAGGAGAAAACACTTGAACATTAAAACCTATTAGAGCAGATGAAATATAAGTTTGATCATGAAGTAAATTCCAAAAAGAAAGATTTCTTGATAGAATGTGTTATAGCTAATAAATCTGTTGAGGAAATTGAACGTTTAAAGAAATTGTTGGATGACTAGTTTGTTTTATTTCTCTCACACTTCAACTGTTTATATATATAAGTACATAAAATTTACAATAATCTCCTGTATTTCATTACTCTATCAATCATTACTTGAATTTTTGTATTTTAATGTTAAATATTCTTTTTTTAAATAAAATTTTCATGTCTCCTTTGAAAATTTGACAATCCCCCACCCCTGTATTTTTTTGAATTAAGGGGTGGGTATCACCAAAATTCTTTCATGTCATGAATCTTGAAAGTCTTATATGAAACTTTGGCTTTACTAGCCCCTGCATTTTACTGGTGTCACCAAAATTCTTACATGTCAAGAATTTCAGAAGTCTTATAAGAAATTTTGGCAAAACCCCCATGGATTTTATTGAAGTAAGGGACGGGTATCACCAAAATATTTACAAGTCAAAAAAATTCTAAATCTGCTTTAAAAAATTGGCAATACTCTCCCCTTCATTTTATTGAAGCAAGGGGTGGGTATCCCCAAAATTTTTCTAAGTCATCAATTTCACATGTCAGATTTGAAAATTTGGCAATACCCCCCCCCCCCCCTGCATTTTATTGAAGTAAGGGGTGAAAGTCATCTAAATTTAATATAATTACATAAATTATTAAATAAATATCTAATATATATCAATTTCCCTAGTTTAAAGTAATGACAATTCCTCAAGCCAAAATGCAGATCAAATCTAGAAACAAAAGTTTGGGACTTTCCACAGGTATAGGCAAGAGGAACCCCATGAAACAAATAAATTTTATAATGATTACCTGTTATACAACCAAAGGTCATTGGCTCATCACTCAACTTGAGAAAATTGATATATATAAAATATTTATTAAAAATTTATGAAAAAATATAAAATTTTCAATGACAACTCTAATCCCCATACTTTTTGGATCTAGATAAAGTTTTTTTAAATCGATTAACTTTACCTTCTTTATTTACCTTATTGATTCTTTTAATCAACTTATTACTGATTTGAAATGAGCAACCAAAATGTGTTAAATCTTGACAGAATTCCAAACTAGGAGGAGCTTTGGTTGTTTTATGATTATCCTTAGAAGAATTCCAAATAGTTTCGATGATACCATTTCCCAAACCAAAATCAATGATGCACCGGTGGTCTGGAAAATATAAACCATGTCCTTTGATTTTAGCTGGAGATGGTATTGGGTGCCCAGTTATTGGATTGATATATGAGAATATACCAAAAGTAAGAAAATTGGCATCATTCCTATCAATATGAATCCTATTGTGGAATCCAGAATGAGTGATAATAACATTAGAAAATAAAAGATATTCGTGGCTGATATCTTCCCATTCGGAGTCACACCAATTTGGTATTCCAACTTTGGTTGCAAGTTCATGATTTTTTTCAAATGCTTTATTACAGAGCTTTTTGAGTCGAAGAGCAAGAAAAGAGTTAAAGGAAGGTAGAGTGTCCCATAAGTGAAAATCTTCATCTTTTTGAGCTTTAGTGATATTCTTGAGCAATGAATATATGCCTATATAAATGAAATAAGTGAAATGATATTAAGAATGGAAAAAAAATTATTAGACATACCAAGAGAATATCCTTTAACAAAACCAGGTCTCCAACCAAATCCAATCATGATACCACCCAACAAATATGTAGTCCTTATAGGTAACCAAACCAAAGCCATTTGATAAAGAGTTATGATAAGATCCGATAGTTGATTAAAAGATTCATTTTTTAAACCATCAAATGAATGAACTTCCAAAATGAATTGAGCCTTATAAGAATTACTGATAACTGCAACAACTCGATCATATCCGAATTAGGTTAGATATTTGATATCTTCTGGTAATTTTTTCGGATATTGATTTTTTTATCTACTTTAGTTTTATGAAAAAAAATGTTTGGGATATGACGAAAATAAATTTCACAGAGAATTTTTTTCAGATATCTTTTCTTCTGATAAAACTGATTATCTTTAATTTTTTTTGATGATTTAGATGATGAATTTTTTGTTTCAGATATCTTTTCTTCTGATGACACTGATTATCTTTAATTTTTTTGAATGATTTAGATGATGAATTTTTTTTTCAGATATCTTTTATTCTGATGAGACTGATTATTTTTAATTTTTTTGATGATTTAGAAGATGATGGTATTGAAGTTTATTTTGAAAAAGATGATATAGATGATAAAGATGAAGATGATAAAGAGGATAAAGATGAAGATGATAGAGAAGTAAGGGGTGAATCTGAAGAAGAAGACATTTATTTGATCTGAAAAAAATTTAAATGTCAAAAAAAAATTCAACACATATTTTTTTTAAAAAAAACTCACATAATAATATCTTTTAAAATAAAATTTAAAGCAATATCATTTTTAAAAAAAATTAAATAAAAAATTTAAAACAAAAAAAAATTTTAAAAATTTTCAGTAAAAATTATTTCAAAAAAAAATATAAAAGAAAACCTGAAGTTTGGTTATAAAAAACCTTCACAGAAAATCCTGTCAAAATAATAAAAAAATAAAAAATAAAAATAAAAAAAAATATTCTGTAAAAGAAAAATCAGAACAAATAAAATTAAAAAAAAATTAATTCAGTAAAATGTAAAATTATTTGTAAGAAAAATTAAAAATTTATATCTAAACCTTTTTTGTTTTGTAATTTACAGGGAAAGACCTTAACAGAATCTAAAAGTTTTTTTTTTCTAAAAATCTGCCAAGAAAAAAAAGTTACATTTTAGTATGTTTTTTGAAAAATAGGTAACCCCTCTTTAACTCCCATTACAGTACCCTTTCCCCCCCTTTCTTTCTCTGAAATCACCTCTAAATTCCCTCCCTCTTACCTCAAAACCATCCTCAAATCCCCTCCTTGCCTGTCTCAAAATCCCCCTGAAACCCCCTCCTTAATTGCTACAAAACCCCCCCAAACTCCCCCTTTTATCCCTCTTTACATGTCCAAAACCCCCCTACTTTCCCCCCCTTACACTCCCCTTAAACCATCTCTAGCGCCTCCTCCTCCTTAACAAACGATCATTAGCTATTGTTTGTTAAGAAGGAGGGGGGGTAGAGGTGGCTAAAGGGAAGTGGAAGGGGGGAAGGGGAGATTTGAGGCGGTTAAAGAGAGGAGAAGGGTGGAGTGTTGAAACACCTAAAGAGAGGGGAGGGGGGGTGATGAGGTGGCTAAAGAGAGGGGAAGGGGGGTCTTGAGGCACCTAAACAGGGGGGAAAGGGGGGATTTGGGACAGGCAAGGAGGGTGAAAGGCAGGTAAAGAGAGAGGAAAAGGGGTGAAATGAGGCAGCTAAAGAGGTTGAAGGAGAGAAAAAAAAGAGAAAAAAGAGAAAAAAGAGAAAAAAAAAAGTTATTCTTACCTTGAAAATAAAAAAAAAGGACTTACAAAAAAAAAAAAACAAAAAAAAAAACAAAAAAAAAAAACAAAAAAAAAACAAAAAACAAAAAACAAAAAACAAAAAAAAGCAAAATAAAAAAATTCATGATTAGCAAATGAAAAACAAGAAAAAAGAAAAAAAAAAAGACTTACCTGGTGAGATGAGTTGAGAAAAAAAAAGTAACGAAAATATTTGAGTGATGTTTGAGGAGAGGATGAAAAGGATATGAGTGATGAAAGAAAAAAAAATCACTGACAAAAGTACAAAAAAATAATTTAAAAGGGTGGTGAAGAGAAATGTTGGAGAGTAATAGGCATAATGACAGAGTGTATGCCGGTTGAATGAATCTTTTGTGATTCAAGGGAGGGGAGAGACGGTGCTAGTTCAGGATCCTCTTCTTCATAAAGATCATTCCACTCATCCTTTAAATCAGCTAGGATATTGTGGAGTATAATGCAAGTCATGATCCAATGATTTTCAGTTTTGATCTCCAATTTTTTTTTTGAAATTGGATTCTGAGCTCCCAAAGACTAGAAAATCGTCCCTTTAAAATACCTATAGCATGTTCTATTTGTAATCTTGATTGGGCAAGGTGATAATTAAATTTATTTTTGGGGTCATTTTCTAAGTTTGCACCACGGAAAGCAGGTATAATGTACTTCCCACTTGCATATGCTGAGTCTGCAAGGAGGTACTGAGATTTGTCAAAGTATGAGTCAGGGGTTTGAGAAATCCTCATTCTTTGGAAGATGGAAGAGTCATGACATGAGCCAGGGCAGCCACTATGAAAAGCAATTAATTTTTTATTGACATCGCATACAAGTTGTACGGTAATAGAGTATCTAGAAAGAAGATAAAAAGTTAGTTTATGAAGGATGAGAAATTGGAGAAGATTTTGAAGAAACCTTTTTTTGCAATCAAAATAATGGTTGCCATCATGAGCAGGCTTTTGACTCAAAGGTATAGTTGTGCCATCAAAAAATCCTACACAGCCAGGGAAACCTTCAGCTTGCATTACTTGAGAGGATTCAAGTTGTTGTTCTGGAGTTGGCCAAGCAAGTGTTTGAGACTTGAGGGAAAGGATAACAATCATACAGCGCTTGGTGTATAATATCACTGTACCATATCCTATGTTAAATAGATTATCCAAATGTCTTACAGCAGCACCATTTCCATTTGAGCCAAAGCGACATAGTGCAAAAGCAAGTTGGATGGCAGGATTACGCTGTTTGTTATGGGAATTGTTATGAAAGATAGGATGATCGGAGATGAGTTGATAAAGTTTGAAGAAAGAATTGGAAGAAGTTCTAAAAAGTTGGGTGAAGTTTAAATGAGGAATGTTGAGAATGGAGGCCAGATCATATCGGGGATCATGATAAAGATTTGGCCCCCTGGTGATGATGTAACTCTTTTTGGAAAGAAAACACATATAAGCTAAAGCATCTTCCAAATCAGAGTCAGATTTATAGTAAAGAGCTAAAAGAAAAGTAATAGTATTCATTGTTGAGTGAAGTAGCTTCTAGTAGAGAGGTGTTTCATTGTTGCTGGTAGAAGGGCTATGTGATGAGGGAAGTGGGAATTCACCACCAAATGTGCAGTTGGGGTGTGTAGATAGAAAAAAAATTTAATTGTTCACCACCAAAATTAAGTAGCATAGAGTGAGGAAAGACTTAAGGATGGCATCAGCAATTATGAGCCATGTGACTTTCTTGCAAATCCATCATGGATGAGATGAGTTTGGGATCAGGAGTTAGGAATGGAAATTGGGGTATAAGAGGCAGGATAATGCATTATCGTGGATTCCTTATCCACTAGCCCTGGGGCTAGTGGGTAAGAATCTTCCACAATTAATAATGTCTGATCTTGGAAAAAAAAATTCCTGATCCCTAATTGCGGATCCCTGAACATTGATACCCCCTAATAAAAAGGCGTGGCTTCATCCCAATAAATAATTTTTTAATTTACTGGGTAAGTCTAGAAGCCTGGCTGACAGAAAATTTGGCCAACAGCTCCTTCATGTAATATTTCTGCATTCAACTCACTCATACTAATGTCAGAAAGAATTTTGATATGGTGGGATAAATTTTTTATTTCTGTCTGAAAATTACACCATCTTAAACAAAACATATTATTCTTCTTAGAAATACTACACTTATCTTGCTTAAAAAATTGTCAGTAGAAAATGTAATAAAAGGGAGTATCAAAGTGCTCTCTTGAATTTTTATTGATCCACTCATTTTTTGTGTGGATAGAAAATTATTAATTCTGGAAGATTCTTATCTATTAGCCCCAGGGCTATTGAAAAAAAAACTAAAACAACAAATTAGGAGGTCTCAAAAATTACCAAACACACCTAGAGTGTTTCATTTGTAAAAATACCAGAAAACATGCTGTGAAACATGGCTGTTTTGGTACTTGGGGTCTCAAACATGGGGTAAAATACATCCTGCTTTTGTACAATGTTCTTAACAGCAATTCAGCCCACAAGTACACACATCCTCCAAATCAGCTGCGCATTACCTTTCATATATCCTCACTCATATAATCCATGTCACAACTCTTCTCCCCCAGTTCATTTCCAAATCAAATTTTTCTCTTTCACACCACAGTAAGTCTATTACATTTTATTCTGTTTTTTAGAAATTTTTCCTGCTCAAATTTATATACTCACAACTTCTTATTTTTATACAAGGCATCACAAATATCTAAAATATTTTTTTGTTTCTCCTTTTCTTCGACCAAATTTTCTTTTTTCACTAATTTCTTTGTTTAGTGTTAATTTATCATGCCTTTCCCAAAATCTACTTCTCAAAGATTTACCCAAATAAAACCGTCTGACCTACAGATTGTAATTAACTGGCTGAAAATTAAATCTAATTTTGATGCCTGTTTTGGCTGTGCAAGTCCACTCAAGGTGGTTTTCCACCCGCATCAAAATTGAGTGGCTTTAATCAAATGGCATTGGAGTTGAAATCTAAAACTAAACATAAGATGGACTTGAAAATAAAAAAAATGATGGGAAATATTCAAAAACTATCAAACAAAACACAAGAAATAAAAGATGGATTCTTCTTTAACTAGCTGGGTTTTGAGTTGGTGAAGATAATGAAGAGCATGGAATCACATCTGTTTCTGAGAAACTCAACTATATGTGTCCACTTTATGATCAAATGGATGAACTCTTTGGACAAAAAATTGAGAAAGATTGTTTATATTTGAAGAGGGAGAAGGTTAGGATTCAAAGATAGGATGATGAAAAATTCTAAAAAAATCAATTTCAATTGAAAAACGCCAAAATTCAGTTACAAGCCAATGAATCAAAAATGAAGCAACTTGATGCTGAAAAATCAAGAAATCAAGCTTTTTTACTTACCAGTGTTAATGCAAATAGGTCAAATGCTGATATTAAAGAGTTGGTTACTTTACTTAGCTAAAATTAAGTAAATTTTAGTACATTCTTTAATATCAACATGAAATTCTTCCAAAAATTCACGTATCTCCTTCCTTAGATTTTTAAACTCTTCATCATTTTTTTGTCTAGCTAAACTACTTATATCTAATAATCTAGATCCAACTCTGTCAATCATAATTTCTATTTTTTCATCAATTACATTTAATTAACCTACAATTTACTATATTATGGGTTTCAAACCACCAAATTATTTCTAAGTCAAAAAAATTTATGTTAAAAAAATGTTTTTGGAAATACCCTCCCCTTCTATTTACCATAATAGGGGGTGGGGATCACCATTTTTTTTCTAAGTCAGAAAAAAATTTAAGATAAAATTAAATGGCAATACCCTCCACTGTATTTTATTGAAGTAGGGGCATAGACTTCCAAAATTTATGCTCATTGCATAAATTAACATTTAAACAAGTCTTATAAGATAATTAACAAACCTAAATTAATGACAATTCAAGTGAAAATGCAAGTGGAAATCATCTGTGACCAAATTAATAGAAATCAAACACAAATTTATACATGAAGCTCATGAGAAAAACATATTTCCTCATGATAACCTTTATAAAACACATGGATTATGGCTCATTAATTTAGGTAAGTAGTGTATCATATATGACTTGTAAGATGTTGATTTTTGAAATAAAAATAAAAGTTGACAACCTATATCACACCCCATACTTAATCAAAATTGGATGAAACTCACCTAAAAAGCTCTTCTCAAACTACCTGAAAGAAATAGTCCCACAAATTTCCAAAAAAGAGTCCCAAAAGTTCAACAAAAGAGCCCCAAAAGTTGCCAATAAAGTGTCAAAAAGTACCCAAAGAGTGTTCCAAAAGTATCAAAAAAAAGTGCCCTAAAAGTGCTCAAAAATTTTCCAAAAAAGTGTCCTGAAAGTACCCTAAAACCTACCCAAAAATTGCCAGAAAAGTGCCAAAAAAATTTTTCAAAAATTGTCCAAAAAAGTGCAAAAATGATTTAATAACACTTTAAAATGCTTTTTAAATGATTCCAAATGGTTTCAAAAGGTTTCCAAGAATTTCCAAATTGATTTATTGAAAAAATAGACCTGAAATAGCTCAAAAACACCTATAATTCACTGAGAAATGCTTGGAAAATGTTTCTGGAAGGGTTTAACAAAATAAAATACCAAAAACAGGCCAAAAAAACCTCAAAGTAAGTGGAAATTTCTCAGAAATAGTTTTCAAATTTTTTCCAAATTATTTCAAAGCAATTTAGCAAAGAAAAAGGCTAAAAAAATGAAAATTCCTTAAAATGACCAAAATACACCAAAAAGTCAATAAATCAAGAATAAAAATGATAGAGAACAAGAAAAAAAGGGGGAAATATGGGGAAAGTGAAATAAGAACAGATAAATCAGCAATCAAAACCAAAAAGATGATAAAAAAAGAACCAAAAAAAGAGACAAGAAAAAAGACATTTCAATTAGCAATTAAATTTTAAAAAATGGGAAGGAGACTTATTTTGAGTGCTGTGAAGTAAGACATATCAGAACCAACAATGGATGATGGAAGTTAGAGATGAGGAGAAGAAGAAATATTTTAGTGAGACAGAATCTTAGAAATTTTATGTGTTTGCAAATGTTATGTGATTTCAAGTCTGGGAGCTGAACCAAAACAAATGAAACTGAGAAACTGGGGAATTTCATTGAAAAAAATTATTACACAAAAAAAAAAATTGTAAATCAGTTAAGCTAGGCCCTCAAACTGAGAGGCTGCAGCAGTGATCTCAAGTTGATGGAGGACTGAAACTGGCATTTTATGTTAGTGAAGAGTGATAAATATTAACAGTAAGTGTATGATTAAGGGATTGATTAAGTTCTGGTAAGTCATATACCTCACTCATATGAATAAGCCCTTAAGGATTAGGTGGAAAAAAATTTAGGTGTTGGCGCTTTTGTACCTAGTGTTGGTGTCTTTGTAACTAGTGCTGACTAATCATGATGTCAAAGAGAAGTGTTTTGATGTCTTGTTTGACCCAAAAGAAGACTTGTTTGGGGACAAATAAGCTGTTGAAATACACCTGTCCAGGGCAGGTGTATTTCATTTTTGATGGCAGGTTTGATACCTTTTTTGTGGAATTTTTATGTGGAATGTTTGGTAATGTTTGAGACCCCCTATTTTTTCATTCTAATCGCCCAATATAAAGTCATAATGGTTTATACTTGCTGACTGATGATGGGTTTTTCATAATCATTTTTGTTCTTATAGAATGGTAGTGGGTAGGGGGATGGATTAAAGATTAAAATATAGAATGGGAATTAGGCTAGGAGAAAGAGAAAAATGAAAGCAATAAAAGTATTAAGAGAAAAAGAAACACTCACACTTTCTGGATGTGGTGAGGTGAGGAGTGAATGATACATTGCTCAGTGGTAAGGTGAGGAGTGAATGAGGTGGCTGGTGCTGAAAAAGAATAATCAGTTAAAAAAAATATGAATGGAAAAATAAATAATTTACATTTTTTTTGGGCTGTGGTGAGGTGAGAGGGAGTGAATGAGGTGGCTAATGCTGAAAGAAAATAATAAGGAAGAAATGAAAAATTAGTAAAAAAGCACTTACTTTTTATGGAGAGGGGGGGAGGATGAGGTTGAAATGGAAAATGAAAAATGAAAAATGAAAAATGAAAAATGAAAAATGAAAAATGAAAAATGAAAAATGAAAAATGAAAAATGAAAAATGAAAAATGAAAAATGAAAAATGAAAAATGAAAAATGAAAAATGAAAAATGAAAAATGAAAAATGAAAAATGAAAAATGAAAAATGAAAAATGAAAAATGAAAAATGAAAAATGAAAAATGAAAAATGAAAAATGAAAAATGGAAAATGGAAAATGGAAAATGGAAAATGGAAAATGGAAAATCGAAAATGGAAAATCGAAAATGGAAAATCGAAAATGGAAAATCGAAAATGGAAAATGGAAAATGGAAAATGGAAAATAGAAAATGGAAAATGGAAAATGGGGGGGGAACAGATTGGACAATGGGGTGAAACCACACCCCTCCCTCCCCCCCCCCCCCCCCCCCCCACACACACACACACACAGCTCTGGGGTTGAGCAATCAAGATTTGATCTTGGCTTAATGAAGATATATTTAAAAAAATGTGATTGGAGAAATTTTCAACTATATTCTCACCTAGTGACACTATGACAATCAGACAACAGCCTGGTGACAGGCTAGTGAGACAAAAAAAAACTGAAAAGTACTAGGTAAGTTAGAAAATTTTATGAAAGCTGCACCAACCTTTTTTTACGTAGCTGTATGAAATTTAAGTCAAATTTGATACATGTGCCACAAAATAACACATTTTTAACATACCATGTTAGATTTCCAATCAAAACTTTTTTTGGGTATCTGAAATGGGATTTCACATAAAGTCCTAGCTTCAATGATACCCACTTCAATTTATCAATTGTGTAAAAATTGAGCTAGAGCATGTTCAATAATGCATTAAAAAACTATTAGAAAATGGGAAATAATGTTGCTAAAGAAGTTTATTTTGCATTTTTCTACAGTTGTCAAAAATAGCATTCATTTTGACTTTGTAAATATCTGCTAAAATGAGATTTCTACAATCATGTTCCATTAAATCCTTATGTCTCCCCCCTTATTTTCCCCTAAACCTTGATAAAATGACTGAAGTTGCTGCTATTCAGAAGTGACCTTAGTCTCACCCAGTTAAGTGAGGAATATAAAAAGTGGTTCATTTTTGAGGAGAATAAGCAGTATCTTGTAAGCCTCATTTCTTTATATCTTCTTAAAAGTATTTCTTTTACTTCATTTATCTATATTTTTTTGAATTGATAATGCAAGAATTATTCACAATTCATATTGGATTCCATACTTTCTGTTTTGGGTTTAAGTGGGTTTTGTTAGACTGTAGCCCCTCCACCAACAACAAAAATATTTGTTGGAAGATGTCTGGTTAGGTCAGGGTTTCAAGTGGGATAAAATATTTTTAAATTGCATGTGATTCAAAGAACTCTTACACCAAAACTGATTGTGTGGTTCAAGATATTGAATAAATTTTTGTATCCAAAATCATAAAAAAAAATTGCATGAAGAAAAAAATGTATTATTGTCACAGCTTCTGCAATTGTCCAAATTAAAAATGAAAAATAGTCATTTTGTATGCCATACTTTATCAATTTGATTAAATTTAACAGAATTTATAATCTCACATTATCTTTTGTGCACTTCACATCACACATTCCAGCTCTTTGTATTTGGATATGTCTCTTCTTCCATAAATCAGAGTTTTGGTTTGCACACAAAACAGAAATGCTAGATTGGTTGAAGAGTATTCATGATGGAGAATGACTCATTTTCAGAATCAGCAGGGGAATACCAATCAAGGAATGAAATTTTACTGTGAAAATATTTATCAGAGTCTTTTGAAGCATGTATTATTACCAAAGATAGAACATAAATGAATTGGGTGATGGGGGTTGGTTGTGAATAGGGTGAAAAATTATGAGTTGTAACTTCTGGAGAGGTATTATGGCTTATTTTAGGAGAGAAATTCAAAAAATAGGGTGTAGGAAGAAGAAAGTTGAAGTAGAAAAATCTCAGAAAATTGGTGTATCAGAGGAATGAAGTTCAAATGATAAGATAGTGGGTAATTAGAAAGAGGAAGGGTTTGGGTTGACATGTAGATATAAATCCATTCAAAAAATATAAAAAACATCAAGTGAAAAAAATGCACAAATTGAACACATAAGAAGCTTAAGCTACATAAAATTAATACCATAAAGAGTAAATAGTGCTATGTGCTTATAGAGTTATGTTGTTAGTCATCCTATATAACCTGTGTCAACAGCATCCTGAGACTCAGGTTCTTTCAGACTCCTGAGTGCTGATACTGTGCCACAGGTTATGGGCTGTTCCTGCATGTGAATATATATCAGTATTTTTGACTTCCACCTTGTTAGCATAAGTGCATCAAGAGTAAAAGAAAGACCCCCAACTCATGTCTGATACAGACTTACCTCTTATACCTAGTGCTGTTAAAATCAAACTAAAATCCCACTCCATTTCCAACCAAGAACTTAAATCTTTGGACCCCCCACCTCACCTTGACTCATCTTACACATCCTCATCTTCTCAATATTCTTCGCAATCTTGCTCTCACTTGACAATTAAATCTGAAATCCCTCACACTATTATCTCCAAAGCATCATCTCTTATGGCAGCTCCACCATCACTGACCCCTTCCCCCACTACCCTTTCACCTTCCCATTCCCTAGAACCTGCTACTTCTACCATGACCCCTGCTGCAGCTATGAGAACATACCCTTTTGGGGATATGGATTTCTGCCAAAAAATCCTAAGTTGCATTCTTGACTTCACAAGCTGAATTCCTCAACTTACCCCAATGGGTTTTAATTGGGATGACTTGCATACTGCCATCCTTAATTACATGAATAACATAGTCAGTACCCAAGAATATTACCTAAAAAATTGAGTGATGCCAAATGCCAACCTTGACTGTATGAGCCAATTTTTTCTGTAAAACTTGGTCTTGGCCAATATTCAGTGAAAACTTTCAACCAATTAGTTGTGTTGTCAAGTCTATCTATTCCTTTTTGGAAAGTTCACCAACACAAGCCACACATCTCTCATGTCTTCTGTGGTGGATCTTCTCAAAGTTTGATCAAGAACCTTCCAATCCTCCACATATCATCTTTGGGCTGCTGATGACAACATAGATGTTCTGATATTTCAATTTCCTGAGATGGATATGTAGTGCTTCCACTTCATCATGATGCATGCCTTTATGCTGCCATCAATGAATGATCAATATTAGGACTTGTGTGCTGACCTTGATCACTGTCAAAATTACAACACACTGACAGCTAACAATATGCGCAAAATCCTCCCTAGTCTTGAGTGTAACAGACACAAACGTCAAAATGTAGTTGTTGATCCTTCTTCTACCCTAGTGGCCAATGTCACTGAGGCTTTTATCAATGCAGCAGTACCTTTCCGCAACCTACCTCCCCATCAAGGTGATTTTTACTGACCTGAAAATGCTGAGTGCTCCTGTAGAGAATTTTCGCTTGATGGAAAACTTTGTTGCTCAATGTCCATATAACCTCTCTTCCCTCAATTTTTTTGTGAGAATATATCTTACTTGAAAACAAAATTGCCGCTTTTCCAATAACCCAGATGCTCAATGTCAAATCAAACTCCCACTCAGACACCCTCTTAAATGTGATCAACCAGCTCATGGATGAGGGTTTGAGATCAATGATTATGTCCTCTCCATTGAAGCAGCTAACATTGATGCATCATGAGGTGCAATGGAAACTCTTGATTTTAACAGTCTGGAGGCAACTGATGATTTTAGGGGCAATTTGGAAATTATAAAAAGTGGTGTAACTCACCATGTCACTGGCAAGGTGAGCCCTCTCAGTAACTATAGAGAATTGAAAAAACCTAGCCCTATTTAAGTGACAGCTAATTTTCCTTCTTCTTTCATCATTGGCATGGGAAACATTAAAATCAGAGGAGCTGGAAATAACATAATTAATGTTAAAAATATCTTATATTGTCCAGATATTAGGAAAAAAATTATTTCACTTTTTGATTTAGTCAACTATGGCTTTTGTTTTCCTCTATTTCCTGAGGGTAAAAACCTTGATATTTATTATAATGATGAAGTTGTAATGGAAGGATACCTGGAGGAAAAATGTAGGCATTGGGTACTTGATGTAATTACTGCTTAGACATGTAATGCAGAAAGCTCTTTACCCTGTTCATTGTATTATTTTTCTCCCTCCCAGTTGCGAATTGTTAAAAATAATTTAAATATCAACCAACCACCAGCTACAAAAAGGTCTCTCATTGACTGGCACTGTTGTTTAGGCCATACCAGCAAGAAGACTATCAGACAAATAATTAACAGTAGCTATGGTCATGGCTTTCCTCTAACCATTCCACATAGAAAATTTGATTGTGAGGATTGCTTTATTGCCTAAAGCACCAGAAGAGCTACTGCGACAGGAGAAACACATCCCACTTCAATCAATGCTCAGCTTGATTGTTTGTGATCTTGTTGGCCCTATGGATCCTACCATTAATGGTTCCAGGTGGGCTGCTATGTTTAGAGAGAGCTCAACATTGTATGGCAAAAATTATCTACTCAACAAAAAATCTGATGCAACTACAGCTTTTGTATCCTTTTACAGGAAGCTGGAAAACACCAATGGCAGAAAGTTACAGGTATTGTGTACTGATAGAGGTGAGATGCACAGAAAAAAAATGGCTCAAATGCTACTTGATATTGGTGCTACTCACAAAATTTCCTGCCCTTACCATCATGAACAGAATGGGACGGTTGAATGCTTCAACAGGACAGTTGGTGATATGGCACATACCATTCTTCTAGCCAGTGAGCTTCCTGAGTATTTCTGGGGTCTGGCCTACAAGTGGGAAGCTCATGTACAAAACTGCATTTGTAATGTTGAAACTGGAACAAAAACCCCATTTCATATGATGTGCAACTGTGATCCCAACTATGCCAATTTCAAGATTTTTGCAGAAAAAGCTTTTGTCCACATTCACAAAGAAACACACCAAAAACTAGATGAATGTGCTCTAATTTTTTGTTGTGTAGGATACTCTCTAAATAATTCTGCTTGTATTTTCTGGAATTAAGATATTAATATTTTTTTGAGTTGGCCATGGCAACCTTTCCCGGTGATAACCTCCCTGCTCATGATATAGCATGTCAAATACCTCCTCAAAAAGGTTCACTCAAAATTATCCTTAATGTTTCTCATATTGGTGATTTTAAAGATGAAAATACATTACTTCTACAAGAAAAATCAGTTTAAAACATAGTTAAAAATGGCATATCTCAATTTTCCATTATCCCAAGAGCCCACTAACAAGCTATGTTATCCCCTGATCATAATAAATGTTAAATGGCATGTAATAAAGAACTTAAAAACATGGTGTAGACAATCCTATAGTACTAGCTATAGGCCTTGACCAAGGGAGTTGGAGAAAAACCAGAGAGAAAATCCCCTGTCCCTTTAGAAAAATAGAGTGAGATTTACTTGCTAAAGTAAGTTGGTTCCTGTTTGCTAAAGCCCCTTTTTCAACACACTTGACTGCTTGATGATCCAAGAAAGTAGTCCCCAGACAGACTACCAGACCAAAGAACTGAAATGTAGACCAATGTCCACACCAGATAAAGCAAAGATACTTGATGTAGGCTGCCAATCCACACCAGAGACAGCAATAATACTAGATATAGCTTGCAAGACTATACCACAGAACCTGTTGCTAAAGTTGAGTTAAATGAAGAACTAACCTTGCAACAAACACAGCCAATTGTGGCCAAAAACAGTGAAAACTGAGTGAGGAACAAGTATATCACCTCCATATGGTTGTATGATAATTAAAGTTGCCCCAAACTGTCTTATTCACTATGTACACACAGACCACTATCTAAGAGCCCATGCACACCAACGAATTTGGCACCTGTACCAGCCAAATTGAATAAAAACCCTCCAGAAGCGCTCCCCAACCTTCTAAAACAGAGGCGGGCAGGCCGCCTGACGTCGGAGGTGCCGCCTGAAGCGGCCCGGCCTCCCTGAAGCCAGAAAACCAATAAAAACACCTAATCTACTTAGAAAAATTCACTACAACTACTAAAACTCTTAAAACACAAAATTACATTATAACAAAATTTAGACATGAAATATAGAGCTAAATTAGCCCTATCTAATGGTACTAAGCACTTAACCCTAAGACTTAAGGTTAGCCTGTAAAACATGAAAAACAAAATTAAACAGCTATCTTTTGTAACTGAAAAATGAGGAAATGACCCCTTAAAACTTATAATATGAAAAATATTATCAACACATGAAATATAGAGAAAACAGGGGCTATCCAATAATAGTACCCACATACCCGCAGTCCCAATATTCATGGAATAAAACCAGAAAAACACCCAATTCTTCAACAGATGCCAATTAAGACATGCACAAACAGCGCCAAACAACACAAAAAAGGCCCCTTCGAATTTTGGAAGACCACAATGGAAGATATGGAGGTTTGGTATGAGGAGAAGTTACCTAAAAAAAATAAGCTAACTAATTCCAGATGGGTTTTTACAGTCAAAAATCCTTCATCAACTATTCCCATCTTCAAAGCCAGATATGTTTCTAAGGGTTTTCTACAACAATATGGTATATAATTTGCTGAAACTTTTGTGCCCACAGCTATCTTTGCATCCCAACTTATACTTCTTACTCTTGCAGCCTATAATAAATGGTCTGTAAAATCATTTGATGTCACTGCAGCCTATCTCCACAGCCCTATTGATGAAGCTATTTGGGTCCATCCGCCAGAAGGATACCAACTTAAAGGTGAAAATAATTCTTTGAGCCTCAAGAAAGCCCTTTATGGTACCAAGCAGGCAGCAAGATGCTGATGGCTTCACATAACCAGAAAAATTGATGAATTAGGATATAAGGCAAGTCAGTACAATAAAAGTTTTTATATTCTTAGGAAGAAAGATTTTATGGTTGTTTTTTGGATCCATGTGGAAGATGGCATTGTTACTGGAAGTAGCATTGAAGTTTTAAAAGAGTTAAAAGATGGTCTTGATGGTAGTTTAATGGTGAAGTGAAATGATAAAGTAGAAGGAATTGTAGGTTTAGTGATTAAAGAAGTACCTGAAGGATTTGGCCTCAACAATTTTCAGCTCATTAATAAAACTTTCAAAACTCATAATCCTTCTGGACTTTCAATGAGATCAACCCTGCCCAAAAATTTGGTCATTGAAAGAGCAAAATATGAAGATGAATCAATTGATACAACCAGGTATCTCTCCATTTTAGGTGTTCTTAGTTATGTAGTGGTGGAAACAAGGCTGGATCTCTCTTTTCCTGTCAATTTCCTTTCTGGATTCTTGTCAAACCCATCTACTAATAACTGGATAGCTCTAAATCATATGTTACACTATGTTCAACATACTGCTCAACTGTCTCTTAATCTTCATCCATAACATACCCTCCCCCTTGAATTTTATCTTACTAAGATGCTACTTGGAACAATCAAGAATTTTCAAGAGCTCAATCTGGGCACCTTCTCCTTCTAAATTCTTGTCCAATTGTCTGTACATTGAGACGTCAGTTGATGGTTAGTGATTCTTCTATGACTTCTGAGCATGCAGCTCTTGAAATGGGCATGAAGGATGAAAGATGTATCTCAAATCTCCTTCAAGACCTTTTTCCTGATGTTCCTCCTATCAAAATATTTTGTGACAAAAAAGGAGCTATTTTGAATGCTATGGATAATCCAGGAAGTAAGAGAACCAAGCATGTTGAAAGAGGTTTCTATATAGTTAATGAGCAGTTATTCTTTAAAAAGGCAAATTTAGAATGGGTTCCCTCAGCTAAAATGCATTCTGGTATTCTCACTAAAGCACTGGGCCCTTCTATTACCTTACTTACGAGGAAAGATGTCTCTGTGTCTGGTAGTTTTACATAATTTTTTTCTTTTTTTCTTTTCACTTTTCTTCTTTTTATTCTGTTTTTAATGTAGTTAGTTAAATGGTTTGGTTGGGGGATATCAGTGAAACAAGCTTTTACTTTTGGATGACTAAGTGGGAGGGATGTTATGTACTTAGTTAATTATTTACCTAGTCATCCTATATAGACTGTGGCAATGGCATCCTGAGAATCTGGTTCTATCCAGAGTCCTGAGTGCTGATACCATGCCACAAATAGAGCTTCATTATCATATATTATGCAAATTGTATTCATCATTTTCTAATTTTATAAAAAATAGCAAAAGTGATGATTAGAGAAAAAAAGGCAAATAAATACAAAAAACTGCATAAATGACTAATTTAATGGATGATGATTGTACATGCTCTAAAAAATTATGTAAAACTTTTATGTCTCTTAAGTACAAAAAACAATGGTTATGTATTTGTTACACTCCATGGTATAACAAAAGTTTTTGATAGAAAATATAAGTTGAAAGTTAAAAATAATAAGTAATGTAACTCTCTCCAAAGACTCCTATTCACACCTTCATTAGGGGGTATCAATGTTCAGGGATCCACAATTAGAGATCAGGAATTTTTTTTCTGGGATCAGACATTATTAATTGGGGATAATTCTTATCTACTAGCCCCAGGGCTAGGGGATAATTCTTATCTAATAGCCCCAGGGCTAGTGGATAAGAATTGCATGATAATGCATTATCCCACCTCTTATACCCCAATTTTCACTCCTAATTCCTGATCCCAAGCTCATCACATCCATGATTGATTTGTAAGAAAGTCACATGACATATAATTTTGGATGCCATCCTTATGTGTTTCTTCACTCTATGCTACTTGAATTTGGTGGCAAACACATAACATTTTTTTCTCATCCTTATGTATCTCTTCACTCTACTCTACTTAATTTTCATAGAGAACACAAAAAAAAATTTTCTATCTATACATCCCACATGCTTATTTGGTGGAAAATTCCCACTTCCCACTCATCACCTAAACCTTCTACCAACAATAATGAAGCACCTCTCTACTAGTAAGCAACTTCACTAAGCTATGAATGCTATCACTTTAACTTTAGCTGCTGACTCTGATTCTGACTTGGTTTTGGAAGACACTTTTGCTTATTTGTCTTTTCAATGATCTTTATGAAGAAGAGGATCCCAAACCTGCACCAGACATCCCCTCCCTTGAATCACAAAACATTCTTTTTACCAGCATACGCTCTGTCATTATGCCAATCACCCTCCAACATTTTGTAACACAACTCATTTAATTTTTTTTCATACTCTCCGAATTTTCAACTTGTGTGCTTTATTCACTTGGTTTGGTATATTTGTTTTTAATTTATGCTGAATGTCTCTTTTTTGGATGTCTCATTTGTTTTCATTCACTGGCTCAACATGAAATTGCATGTTTTCTGCAATTGCATAATTTTTCACTGTTTCTTTTTTAATTCTCCCTCATATCCTTTCCTCCTCTCCTCAAACATAACTCAAAAAACTTGGTTTTATTTATTTTCCCATCTCATCTCTCCAGGTAAGTCATTTTATTCATTTTTTTTATTTTTTATTGCTAATTATATTTTTTTTCTGTTTTTTTTCTTTTTTGTATCTAAATTTTTTTGTAAGTGGTTATTTTTGAATTTTATGGTAAAATTAACCCTATTTTTCACCCTCTTTTCTTAATTTTTTAACTCCATCACCCTACTCTTCATCCCTCCTTGTCATTGTCATTATCCCCCCTTCCACCTATTTCACTTTTTTTTGGTTCAATGTCATTAAAACACATACATTGCATGTTCTTTATACATTTCACTTACTCCATATTCAATTTCCCCTAAATTCTAACATCAATCATTCTCACTCTATTTTTCCTACTTTTCTATCAAGGTAATTTTCATCTCCTTTTTTTCATTCCTATATGATATCTCTTTCCTTCTATGAAAAGTTCACACTTAAATATATGTATGACTCTTATCTGGATAACAGTGGACTTATTAAACTCTTTTTGTTCTCATCTCCATTACCACTTTTCAATTTTTTATGAAATTTTGAAAATCAGGCTCAGAATTAGGGTTATGTTTATTTGAATCTATTTTATTTTTAACTGAAGATTATCCTGAATACTAGTTTTCATTTCCCACAAACAGATTTGAATTTGGTTCAGTGGTTGCTGAGATATTGACTTTTAAAGTTGAGACTTTGTTTCCCAATTTAAATTTATTTTATTTCATGTTTTTAAGTGACAGATTAGGGTTAGGTTTGTTTAAATCACATTTACTTTTACTGAATATTCTCCTAAAGCCTATCTTATATTTCCCAAAAACTGGTTTGAATTTGGTTTGGTGGTTGCTGAGATTTTGACCTTAAAAGTTGAGCCTTTTTTTTCCAAATTTCACTTAATTTATTTTATGTTTATATGTTGCATAATTAGAGAATAAGTCTTATGAAACTCTTTTCTGATGTTTATATATGCTTATATCTCCATCTTGTTGGAATTTTCATCATCAATTATCAAGTTTTGTGCAATTTTGAAAAGCAGGGCCAGAATTAGAGTTTTTTTATTCAAATCTTATGTTCTTTTAGCTGAAGATTCTTCTGAAGCCTATACTTCATTTCTCATAAATGGACTTTAATTTGGTTCAAGAGTTTCTGAGATATTGAACTTTAAATTTTAGCCTTTTTTCTAAACTTCACTTAATTTATTTCATGTTTTTATATTGCATCATTAGATAATAAGGTTTCTGAAACACTTATCTGATGATTATCTAGGCTTTTATCTCCCAAAGCTTAGGATCACTTAATTATTTCTTGGACAATTTCTTTAGAGAATTATATATTCATGCATTTGAATCTAATCATAAACTGGCCAAGAAAGCTGGACTTCCCTATTGGACAGATATAGAATAAGGGGTGTCAAGCATTACCATATACGCCATTCAAGAAAGCCTCAAAAAATGTACCAAGTAATCATTTTAATTCAAATTACCTACCTTATTAACTGGTATAATTCAACAGAATGCTTTTTCCTACATACACTATCTGTTGGGTACATCCAAGCCCCTAAAGAATTTCTTCCCCTTAACTTTATTAGTCAGCATTAGGTACACACACACCCATACCTTAAAATTTTTCTTCACCTAATTCTTATGAGCTTATTTATACACATACAGTACATGGCTTATCAAGTGTTAGGCCCCCCCTAACATCATACTCCAACCTTTACTTCCTCCCACCCTTATTTACTCTCATTCTTATTTTTTCCTCCAAACACTAACATGACTCCTTCACTTCATCAACATCTTAATACAACCACTGATTCTCTAGTCTTTGATCTTTTAGTTGATTATGATCCAGATTTTGATGCTGAGTTTTATTTTTTTTATATTAGTCACCTGTTAGAGAACCACTACCTTACTTCCCAAACCTCATCCATTTGCCATCAACCATGATATACACCTCACAACCTTTCTGAAATACATGAACCCAGTTTTAAGCAAATTTTCTGAACTACTTATTTTAATTTTAAATACCTATATGATTTGATTCATGATCATTCTATTTATCACAACAATTCTCATTTCCCACAGAGGGACCCTGAAATACAAATCTCTGTGGCACTTTGCCAATTTGGTTCAAATGGGAATGGTGCTGCCATAACTTGTCTTGAGTACCTCTTCAGTATAAGTCATAGAACAGTAAATTTATACACCAAGACAACCATCAAAGCCATCTTTTCACTTCAATTACAATTTCTCACATGGTCATCTAAGGAGGTTAGTCTGGAAAATTCACAGGTCATGCAAATTGAAGGATTCCCTGGATGTATTAGTTTTTTTTTATGGCACAACCATCCCTTTGAATAAAAAGCCTGCAAAGAATGAAAATAATTATTTTGATCGGAAAAAGTTTTCAGCTCTTATCTATATCTTAAATATTCTTACATATAATACTAATATTCTCTTACTTTTTCTTTTTTCAGGTATTTTATTGCTCTCCAATTGGTTTGTGATATAAATAAGAAGTTTATTGCATTTCATGCTGGCTTTCCTGGTGCTTTCCATGACCCTTTGGTTTTTTAACAAATGAAAATTTCTCAAAAGGCTGAGAATTACTTTGATAAACATTGATATCTTCTTTTTGACTCTGCTTACACCTGTGGTACATATGTGATTCCAGAATTTTGTGGGGCTGGTGATGAAAATAGTGAAAAATCACAATTCAAAATTCATTTTTCCAAGTCTCAAGTAAGGATTGAACATGCAATTGTAATTTTGAAAGGTAGATTTGCTTCACTAAGGGAAATGAGGAGTCCTCTTTGTAACCAGAAAGAATTGAAAGTAATGATCAATTGCATCATTTCATGCTTTCTATTACATAATCTTCTTGCACCCTTAAGGGATGAATGTAAAAAATCTTTATGAAGACAAAATTCCCAAGCCACCCCCAACTATTGAATCATCCTCCAGATTTTCATCCCAACCTTGTGGAATGCATGCTAAAGTTCTCCCTATCACTCTTGCTCACTTTGAAAATACAGAATGATTATCTAAGAGTACTAAATTTCTTTCTTTATTTCTTCTTTAATATCACTATTAAAGTCTTTTAAGATATCTCACATATTTTTTCCTAAATCATGAAACATTTCTATATGTTTGTCACTTACTAACCTACTAATTTCTAATAAATTTTTTCCTACTTCATCTTTTAATCTTTCAACCTTCTTATCAAATACCTTCATGATATTTTCTTTTTGCTTAGTATCCTCATATTCTAATCTCTGATTCCAAATACTATCTTCATCCTCTGAATCTTTACTATGAGTTAGTGACTGTTTTTTACCTAATTAATTTCAATTCTTTAAGTATAGGTTTTATACTTCAATGGAATACCTTAAACTCACTTGGAATATTTATCTTTATCCTTTTTCTTTGACTATGTCACTGCAAAAAATTAAGTGGCACCTGCTAGAAGATGCCTATCCCTATATTCAGTTTTGATTTAAGAATAAATTTGATTTGATTTTGCATGAGCTAGTGTGCTCATTTTTTAGTGCGCAGTATTTCCAGGAGAATTAAATCTGAGATGAAATTGAGTTAAGTCAAAGATATGGATTGGAACCTGCTATCAGGTGCCCATGCTTTTTCTCTGGTGTGCTCTTCTGTTTAATCTTCATCATCATCAATAACCACTTGTTTTGTATGAGTAGTTTTATCTAATGGCCTAGAAGAATAGCTGATTATGATGGTAGATATTTCATATTGAGAAGCTATAAATGACTAGGTAAGATTTTTGAAAGTTGCTAGAAAGGACAAGATAAAAACTTTGAATTTTTCTAGAAATCTACTATGATTTTTTGGGGGAAGGAACTATATATTCCACACTCATATTTCTTTTAATCTTTTTATTTTGAAATTTTTTGTTTGTTTGTACCATCTTGAGGATTAAGACCTACTTAGTTGGATATTTTTTGGATTATGCACTTTCTGTTTAACATGCAAATAACTTCATGTTTCATGCATTTTTAATCTTCAAAGGGAGATTTTTTGTCTTTTAATTGTGTATATACATTTTAAAAAAAATTCCAACCAAATCACACCAAGAAAAAAAATGGCAAATACACACCCTTGAAATTTACTCTGGGAGGGGAACAGGATTTCCAAATTTTCATTTTTATTTCATAAATGAATAAATAAATTGTTCAAAAAAGATAATCAACCAAGCAAAAGTAATGGCATTCAGAATACTACCAGCCAATGAGCTCAGATGTGACCAAAGCCAAAGAATACATTGACATAGAATTTTACTGTGAGCTCATTCAATCAATTAATTGTTTGAATGACTACCTTTATACAGCAGCAAGGCCTGATGGCCCATTACTTAAAGTTGATGATTATCTTTAATGAATGATTAATTATAAATTTAAGAAATAAAAATGAATCTTTGGAAATCCTTTATGTACCATACTTAGCCTTCCTCCCTGCAGCTATACTTTTTATCAAAGCTTCTTGCCTCACTTTTCTTACCCCCTTTATCAAATTTTGGTTGATCTGAAATGAGTAATCAAAATGAGTAAACTTTTCACAAGATTCTAACCCAGGAGGAGCTTGAGTTGTTTAATAGTTATCTCATGAATATTTCCAAATTGCTTCCACCAGACCATAAAAAAGCAAAAAAAAAAAAGCTAGTAAAAATGGTTGGAAATGTGTTGGGAATGCTTCCAACTTACCAAAAATTCTCAGCAACCATCTAGAGTTCTTCTGGGACTGTTTCCAAAGTGATTTGGAGTAAATAAAAATTGTTAGTAAAACACTCAGAAATGTGCTGGGCATACTTCCAGCATGTTTCAAAGGCAAAAAAAAACTTACTAAAAACGCTTGGAAATAGTCTAGAGTTCTTCTGGGACTGTTTCTGGAGTGATTTGGAGTAAAAAAAAACAAAAAAAAATAGTTAGTAAAACACTCTGAAATGTGCTGGGTATGCTTCCAGCACATTTCCAAGGTAAAAAAAGAAAAAGAAAAAAAACTTACACCACACAATATTTGGGGGGGACTTGCTAGCAAGTCCTCAACTTGAAGTCAGATGGAAATCAGATGGAACTCAGACTGAAGTAATACTGAACTTTCACTTGAAGTATCACACAAATAATAATGGATCTATATTGAAAACATAGTGAAAGTGTGAGGATAACTGAATGGAAGCCAGAAAAAATTATTCCATGAGTCTACTCAATGCACAGTATTTTTTGAAGCAACTTATTTAAATAATACTTTATTAAATTAAGTTGATCAATAAAAATTGATTGACAATATCACAATTCTTAATTACAATAATTTTATTAAAAACTTTCAGATTACATATAAAAAAATCAGTGACTTTTTCTATTACCTAAAACTGTTTTTACAGAATTGAAAACTATGTTTCAGCTAATATTTTATGGAAGTGAACTCTGTTCTTCACCCAAAGAACAGAGTTCATCCTCCTATTTTCACACCCTGTTTGCACCAATCCCCATCCCTTTCAATTCTATCAACACAGGCTTGTCTTCCCTCCCCACCCCTTTCGCTATCCTCCCAGCCCCATTGTATGCCATCCACTTTTGATCCCCATTTTATCCCTCTCAACCTCTCCCCAACCCTTTTCTTCATTCAAAACGCCTTGGAGCCCTTAATCTTCCCTTCCAACTCTTTCCCAACCTTTTTGCTACCCCATATACCCTTCCTCACCCCTCTCTCCAGCCTCCCCAACCTTTGTAGACCAATTCCTCCCCTTTACCTTGCCTCCACAATCCTTGAACCTAAATTTCCTCCCTTTCAACTCAGTCCCTATTTCTGTATATAAAAATAAAGTGTTAGGGAGAAATGGGAAGGTAAGAAAACTGGAAGGAGAGGAGTGGAGAGGGGTAGAGAGGTGTTGAGAGGGAGAGGCAAATGTGGATAGGGGTTGAAAATGATGACAAAGGGAGTTAAAAGGTTGTGGAGAAAGATGAGGTGAGGATAAAGAAATATTTCAAAGGGAAAAGAGTGGGATATTCTTGAGAGGGAGCAAAAAAAGACAATAAAAGAAGATAGTAATACAAAATAAATATACAAAAAATATAAAATATATAAAATATGTTACAAAGAGTGGGCACAGAAATTCTTTGAATCCTAAAAATCCACAACTCCTATACTGTTATTCTCTTCTTTACTTAAATCAAATAAAAATCTACATTTTAATACTTTGAAAATTTTGAAGAAGAGGGGAAATTAATTTTAATAAATATTATTATGAATTTTTTTTATTGAATAGTGAAATATAGTATGTCAATTGAATTTGAAAATTATATGTCTAAGTAAAGTCTTTGTAACATCATTTTTAAGATTTTTGCACCTTCTTTAGATATTTTAATGATTTATAATATTCAATATTATATAGTCATAAAATAAGTATATAATTTTTTCAATTCTTGAAAATAATACAATAAATAATATAAACGCACAAAATAACCTTTCATGAAAAAATTGACATATTTCAAATTGTAGTTTCTCCATGTATTTCTGGCCAAAAAAACTTATATAATAATGTCAGATGGTATCTTGCTGGATCTGTACATTGGTGTTCTGTTTTTTTAAATTGCAAAGAAACTGCTTAAATAGCTTAAAATATGTATTTTTCATATTAATTTTAGTGTGGTCTGCACTGTATTAAAATTTCTATAAAAAAATCTCATTCTTCATATCTCAAGATTTGTTCAAAGTATTATTACCTATGCTTCATTAAATGTTCAAGTTGTATTCATATTGAGTTCACCAGAATGTCAATATTTTTTCTTGGTGGTTTAATCACTAATTCAATGTGGGCTCAAAAAGATGTGAATTAGGGTTCAAGGTTGTGGACTTTCTAGCAAGTCTGCCCCCCATATTGCGTGGTGTTACCTAAAATGCTTGGAAACAGTCTAGAATTATTCTGGGACTTTTTACAAAGCAATTTGGCCAAAAAAACCCCCCAAAAAAGTAAAAAAAACAGCATGATAAGGTAGCACTCACCTTATTTAAGTGTCTGAAGGGGCTTGAAAAGAAATATGAGGAACATGTGAAGCTGTGAAAAAAACATACCTTGATGAAAGGGCAGAAAAAGGTGTAAAGAGGAAGAGAGTTAGGGGAATCTGGAAGGAGAATTGTATGATGATTAGGATATGTGTCATGAAATGAGTTCAGGAAAGTATTTTGAAATGTGTTTTGAAATGAATAAATATATAAATTTGAGGGGGAGTCCAGGAAAATGTGGGGTTGGGAACACAGGGGTCTAATGTACAGTGGATTGCGGGAATGTGTGTATTGGTAGGGTTTATGGTGCAAGAATAGGAAGTATTTGATGAAGTATTTGACCAAATTTTTGAAATTTCTAACCCCAAGTCTGCCATTTATGATGGCATCTTGGTATGGTGTTTTGAGATTGAAGTCCTTCAGGCATATATGGTAATGTTTGACACCCCTAATGTATTTAACTCAGTAATGAATAAATCTTTTATTCTAATGTTATCATCAACTATGGAGGATTTCATATCCAGAGTCATGTTGACAAAACTTATTCTAATATGCTTACTTTTTAGCTTTTCTGTTAAATCAATTCTATTACTGGAAGACCAATTCCTTCACCTGCTAAAATCAAAGGCCATGGACTATACTTTCCAGATCATAAATGTATCATGCAATTTGAATTAGGAAATGGGATCATGGAAGCATTTTGAAAATTTTCAGGAGATAATCATGAAACTACTAAGGCACCTCCTGTATAGGAATCTTGCAAAAAGTTTACTCATTTTGGGTTTCCTTTTTAGACCAATCAAAGTTTGATAAACCAGGTAAGTAAGGTAAGGGGTGAAGGGTAAATGGCTACTAAAACATTAGGGGGGGTTCAAAATATGGTAATTAAAGGATTTCTAAAAAAAAATTCTTAAATTTTTAATTCATCAGTTATTAAAGATAATCAATCAAGTTAATTATTGTACCATCAAGCCCTTGTGCTGTATAAAGGTGTTCATTCAATTATATTTTATGAATGAGCTCATAAAACCATTCTTGTCAGATGTTTTCTTTGAATTTGCTCATGAAATCAGTGACAGATAGTATTTGGGATTCCTTTACTTGGTTTATTATCTTTATTTAATTGATTTACTTAATTATTTATGAAATAAAATGAAAATTTGTTAATCCTTACCCCCTTTCAGATTTAATTGCAGGGGGGGTATTTCTAAATTTTCAAATAAGATGTGTAATATTTTTGACTTGAAAAAAATTTGGAATGAAATATAAACAAAAAAAATAAAAAACTAGTCATCAAGAATTTCCATAAAGCAGTCAATTTCCTCAACAGATTTATTAACTTTAATTTATTTTATCAAGAAAACTTTCAAAAAAAACTGGAATGAAATATGAATGAAAAAATTAAAAAACTAGTCATCAAACATTTTCATTAAGCAGTCAATTTCCTCAACAGATTTATTAGCTTTAATTTATTTTATCAAGAAAACTTTCAAAAAAAATTGGAATGAAGTATGAATAAAAAAAAATAAAAAAACTATTCATCAAACATTTTCATTAAGCAGTCAATTTCCTCAACAGACTTATTAACTTTAATGCATTATATCAAAAAAAAAATTAATTTGAAATAAAATATGAACAATATAAAAGAAACTAGTCATCAAAAATTTTCATTGAGCATTCAATTTCCTCAACAGATTTATTAGCTTTAACACATTCTATCAAGAAAGCTTTCTTTTTTGAACAATCTTCAAGTTGATACTTGAGTTTCACTTGATCCAATATGAAATTGTACTCAAGAGCCTTCTCCTCTTTCTTTATCTTGAATTTCTTCTCCTCCAAGTCAAGTTCTTTCTCATCCCTTATTAAAGAAAGATCAAATTTCTTCTCTGATTCTAGCTTCAGATTCACTTGCTTGAGGATACTTGTTTTGTTCATTAGAATTTTTAGAAATAAAAAAAAATAAAACAACCAGAAAAGAAATAAAATCTCACTGGAGTGAGATCAGGTTGGTTTATATTGCCATAAGGATCTATTGAAAAGATATCTTAATTGGTGAAAGTCAAATGAGGTGAGGCTTGAGTAGAAGAGGAAGGAAAAATATTTCTTTTGACATCATGTTTGGAGATATCATCTTCTCCATCCAACATTTTTGCAGGATTAAAATTGGCTCTCTCTCCAAATATGGAGTCCATCTCTTTATAGTAAGGACATAAATAATCAAGTTTATCATCTATAGTTTTGATTCCCTTACTGATATCAAGGTCAGTAATATCAAAACCAGTGGAAGATGAAAGAGTCTTAGCCTTTCTGTATTTGGCTTGATAGTGCTTGAAGCATTCAGACATCTGTTTAGGCAAAAGATCAATACTTCCCTTTGTCTTATTTCATAATTCAATGGCCATTAGAAGATATCCATTGACATTTGATGCAGGGGGACATCCTACCTTAGTTGCATTCTCAGTACCAAAACAAGAATCATAATTAGTTTTTGTTTTTAGCCAGTTGATAAGTATGAGATGAACATCTTTTTTTAGTTGAACAGTCTTTGATTTCTCAGCTGAGCAGGGGAAAGAGGGAGAAATGGGATTTGAAGAACAACTTGGGGAAGGCTGCCTTTGAGAAGATCTATGATGACAGGGCATGTTGAGATATTTGAAGATGAAAAGGAGAAGAAAAAAACAGATGAGATGGGGAGGGGTTTTTGTTAGGATTTGGTTTGAGAGGTGGAGAGGAGGAGCGCTATGGGCGCTATGCATCGTAAAGAGGCAGAAGAGTGGATATTGCATAAGGGGGTTATATGGGGGCAAGCGCTGTGGAGCGCTCCTCATCAGACAACTTATTTAGTAATCCAATTACTCTCTTGTCTCACTGCTTAGTTAGCATAGTCAGTCCCGTCTACCCCTCACTGTTGGTAACCCCAACATATTCAGTCTAGTTAGTCTCACTGTTGTAACTCAACATAGTCAGTCCCGTTTAAGGCTAGCATCATCACTAGTGGTAGTCCGCCTTCTTAGGTCTTAAAATTTTGTCCGATCTTAATTGGCGCACTACCGAAGAAAAATGGACCCCGCAGGTCAACCCGATGCATCACGCCTTGCAGAAATGCAAGAGCAGATGGCACGCCTGCAAGAACAGAACGCTAGGCTCATGGAACGCTTAGCAAATGCGGAGCCCTCATATTGTGGCCCCACCAAAGCAGAGCTGGATGCTGTCGAAGCCGAAGCCAGAGCACAGGCGCCACCCCCACACCAGCGCCACTCATCAAAGGTCCAAAGATTGCGGTCCCAGCAATCTTTGATGGAAAACGAGGCTGCCGGGCAGACCAGTACGTGTCGCAGGTAAACCTCTATGTCCTGCTCAATGGACATCAGTTCCCAGATGAACGAGCAAAAATTGGGTTTGCAATATCATACCTCACAGACAAGGAAGCACTCTGGGCAAGGCCATACACCAAGGAGCTCCTTGAGAACCCTCAGGCAGCAACAACCTTCCGTCAATTCATGGGGGCTTTTGAATTAGCCTTTGGGGACCCAGATGTGGCCACAACCTCGGAGCATGAGCTCAATCAGTTGCGACAAAGAAACTTGGTCACCGAGTATGTGTCGGAATTTCGGGGCCACACCAGCTATGTCACAACCTGGGGAGAAGGGGCGCTCATGTTTCACTTCAGAAATGGGCTCTCGGCGAAGATAAGAAATGCCCTAATCAGCCACCCTCGCCCAACCTCCCTTCAAGCACTCATGAAACTGGCCATCCAAGTCGACAATGAGTTCACACATCAACAAACAGATGGCTGGAGTAGCGCTCGTCCATGGCGCAGCTATGCCTCATCAAGCAGGGCCGGCGCTAGGGACCCGAACGCCATGGATATCGATGCAACAAATGCACGTGGCGCTAGTGGGAGGAAAAGGTTGTCAGATGACAAGTATCAGAGGCGCATGAGCAAAGGTCTGTGTCTCAGGTGTGGGAGTAGTGGTCATCTGGCAAGGGAGTGCAGGGGGAAGGTGAGGATTAGTGAAGTGGAGGATAGCGCAGGAAAGGCGCAGGTAAAAGACAGCACTCTGGAGTGAAGGTTGTGCCCTCCTGGAGCGGAGTAGAGGGAAAGGATAAGAGAAATTTAGTAGAAGAATTATCAGCATGTAAGCCAATTGAAGTGAATGATAATCGTATTATACTAAACTTGCTTTTAATGGCCCTTGATGCCACAACAAATGTACGAGCCCTACTGGACTGTGGAGCCACAGACTGTTTTATTTCTAACAAGTTTTTACAGAGGAATAAAATGAAAAAAGAGAAATTAGATAAACCTAGGCGCCTAATTATGTTTTATGGGTCGCCAGGTGGGGGAGGAGAAGTAAGAGAAAAGGTTTTTTGCAGGTTTTGGTGTGATGGAAAAGAGTTGCAGTGCAGGGCATATGTGACAAACCTGAAGGACCAGTATGACATGGTACTAGGGATGACATGGCTGGACCGCTACAACCCACAAATTGATTGGAAGGAGAAGAAGGTTCAGATGGGAAGGAGAGGAGACATGGGCGCTAAAGTATTGGCCCCCTGGCCCCTTCAGGGGTCAGGGGCCCATCCCGGCAAGTCTTCTGATGTTCTTTTATCATCAGTTTACTTGCCGTCAGAACTGATGCTTCCTCTTGACTCTAAGCAGCAGGCTGGGGATGGGTCTCTGACAGGGAGCGCCAAGGAGGGCCAAGGAGGGGAGAAAGCGCAGCAAGATAGGGAGAAGGCGGAAGAGGGAAAGGTGGATGGTGCAGAGAAAGCATTTGCCCCTTGGCCCCTTCAGGGGTCAGGGGCCCTGCCCGGCGAGTCTCCTGGTGTTTCTTTATCATCAGTAGACTTGCCGCAAGAGCTGACACTTTCTCTTGATGCTAAGTTCCAGGACTGGGAGGGGGCGCAGGAGGAGGAGGAAGAGGAGGAACTGGAATGTGATGCAACAGCTTGGAGCATATCCGCCAAGATTGCAGCCAAGGTCCAAACCTCTAAGCCAACAAGAAGACTCAGAGAAATGGTCCCTGAAGCTTATTGGGAATTCTTACCACTGTTTGAAGATGGGGGAGTCAAGACCCTGCCACCTCATTGACCATATGACTTTGCCATTGATCTGATGCCAGGCGCAACACCTCAATTTAGCAGCATAATCCCATTTTCAACCTTGGAATCAAAAGCACTAAAAGAGATGATTGATGAAAATCTGAAGAATGGTTTCATCAGAGAATCAAAATCCCCCTGGGCTGCCCCTGTGATCTTTGCAGGAAAAAAGGATGGATCATTAAGACTTTGTATGGATTTCAGGAGGTTAAACGCGCTGACGGTAAAAAACAGATACCCCCTTCCTCTGAATAGTGATCTAATTGATAGTCTTCAAGGTGCGGAGATCTTCACATCCTTAGATCTTAGGGCAGGCTACCATAACATATGGGTGAAGGAAGGCGATGAACACAAACTGGCATTCTGCACTAAATTTGTTCATTTTGAATGGTTGGTAATGCCATTTGGTCCATGTAATGTGCCTGCCACGTTCCAACATTTCACCAATAGCATCTTTAGAGATAGAATAGGGATAGGTGTAGCGGTGTATCTAGATGACATCTTGATCTACTCCAGATCAATGAAGGAACACCAGGTACATGTGAGGGACTGTTTACAGCGTTTAAAGGAGGCCCAAGTGTGGTTGAAACCAGAGAAATGTGTCTTCTCTGTGAGTCAAATCCCCTATCTAGGCATGATTATCTCAAAGAATAAGGTGCAAATGGACCAGGAGAAAGTAAAGGCAGTAATGGAATGGCCAAAACCAACTTCAGTAAAGGAACTCCAGTCATTTTTAGGTTTTGCAAATTTTTACCGCCGCTTTATTGAAAATTACTCCCACATCTGTTGGCCATTGCACGACCTAACAAAGAAGGAAGCCAAGTTCATCTGGACAGAAAGCCAACAAGATGCGTTCACCTACCTTAAAAGAAAATTTGTAACAGCCCCTATTCTTGCGATCCCTGACTTATTGAAGCCATTTGTTCTTGAATGTGACTGTTCAGATTTCGCACTTGGTGCAGTTCTATCCCAATATGATGATGAAAATGTCCTCCACCCAGTAGCATATTTGTCACGTACACTACTAGGGGCCAAATTGAACTATGAGATTTACAATAAGGAGTTATTGGCACTAGTAGAGGTGGTACGCACTTGGCGCCATTACTTGGAAGGAGGGCCTCACAGGCTCCAAGTCATCATCTACACAGATCATAAAAATTTGGAAACCTTCCTGACCACAAAAAAGTTGACTCGCCAACAAACGCGCTGGGCAGAACTGCTGAGTAGCATTAATTTTGTTGTTACATTCAGACCAGGGAAGAAAAGTGGCAAACCTGATGCGCTATCGCAAAGTTCTGATTTGCGCCCAGCACCAGACCAGCTTCATACGGTTGGTGCAACTCTATTGAAGGGGGACCTTGAGGAGGGTTTAATCCTAGATGAGGTGGAATTAGGGGATGAGGAGTTGATGGAATGGGTAAGGAGGGGACAGGAAAAGGACGAGGGAGTACAGGAGTTAGTGAAGGCACTCTTATCAAAAGAGGTATTGGTAAGGAAAGGACTGGAGGAGTATCACCTAGAAGGGGAAGCGCTATATTGGAATGGAAGGATAGTGGTGCCAAATGATGAATAACTCAAAAGGCAGGTAGTCAAATCAAGACATGATTCCCCAATGGCAGGGCACCCAGGACCGCTGAAGACAGTGGAACTGGTAAATTGCAATTTTTACTGGAAGTCCATGAAGGCGTATATTCAGCGCTATGTAGCAGCATGTGACTCTTGTCAGAGGAACAAGGTTAGTCCAACAACGACACCACTGACCCCGCTAAACATTTCCAAACAGCCATGGAAAGAGCTCTCCTACAATCTTATAGTGGAGTTACCCAAGTCACAAGGAAAGAATGCTATCCTCACAGTAGTTGACCGCTGCACCAAGATGGCGCACTTTGTCCCCACCACCACCAAGTTTACATCAGATGGTATTGCAGATTTAATCGTGGCACATGTGTGGAAATTGCATGGATTGCCTGATAGTATAGTATCAGATAGGGGAAGTACCTTTAACTCTAAGTTGTTGAAAGAAATGTATGAACAACTGAATATTAAGCCCATCTTATCAACAGCATGGCACCCACAAACTGATGGGCAGTCTGAGATAGTAAACAAGGCAATCGAACAATACCTGTGCCACTTCATTAACTATCAGCAGGATGATTGGGTACAGCTATTACCACTTGCGGAATTCTTGTACAACAATAGGACACATGCTGCAACAGGCATGTCACCATTCTATGCCAATTATGGGTACCACCCAACATTCTCAATTGGTACCCCATCCACATTACAAGTCCTGGAAGCTGAAGAGCGGATCAAGAAGATACTGAGTATATGTCAAGAACTAGAGGCAGCGCTTAGGTTATCTCAGCAAGCAATGAAGCATCATCATGATCATGGAAAGACCCAACACCGCACGCTACAGGTAGGTGACAAGGTTTGGCTCAGCTCACATTTTCTTTCCACATTACGTCCCAGCGCTAAACTAGATCACAAGAAAGTGGTTCCATTCAAAGTCAAGCACAAAGTATCTGACTCGGCTTACAAACTGGAGCTACCAATCTCAATGAGGCAAGTACACCCAGCTTTCAATATTTCATTACTTACAGAGCACAGAGAAGATACGATCCCAGGGCGCCCAGAAGAACAACCAGCGCCAATCCAGGTGGGAAATGAGGAAGAGTTTGAGGTGGAAAAGGTTGTTGCAAAGAGGGTGTATAGGGGAAAGGTTCAGTATTTAGTGCATTGGAAGGGTTATGGGGTTGGAGATAGGTCTTGGGAGCCGGTGGAAAATTTGATGAACGCTAAGGGAAAGTTGAAGGAGTTTGAGAAGGAGCACAGGGGGCAGGAGGAGTAAAAGAGGGGGTAATGTTAGGATTTGGTTTGAGAGGTGGAGAGGAGGAGCGCTATGGGTGCTATGCATCGTAAAGAGGCAGAAGAGTGGATATTGCATAAGGGGGTTATATGGGGGCAAGCACTGTGGAGCGCTCCTCATTGGACAACTTATTTAGTAATCCAATTACTCTCTTGTCTCACTGCTTAGTTAGCATAGTCAGTCCTGTCTACCCCTCACTGCTGGTAACCCCAACATAGTCAGTCTAGTTAGTCTCACTGTTGTAACTCAACATAGTCAGTGCCGTTTAAGGCTAGCATCAGCGCTAGTGGTAGTCCGCCTTCTTAGGTCTTAACAGTTTTGAACAGGAATGAATACACAGGATGGGAGTGTGCAGCAAGGTAGGGAGGCTGGCACATCCAGAAAGTTGTCCATGATGTGGTTATGAAAAATTGAGGATAAAAATGTCAGATAGAGGTGAACATTGACACATAAAAGGTCTAATAACCCAATTATTAGCAAAAATAATTGCAGGAGATAATTGGGGTATAATGATTTTTACCTGCAATTAATTTAATTGCAGATCAGTCAGCATTGATACCCCCTATTATCAGCTGCACTTCTTCATGATTACTTTACTTGACTATCTACCATATCCATGTTCATCAAATCTGCCTTTGATAGCTGTTATGATAACTAAATGGTAGCTAAAACCATCCCCTGTTGATTAACACTTTCATGCTATTCTTCTTTAATCCCCCCCCTCCCCACTTGCTTTACTAAAGCCAATGTTTAGCTTGGCTTTTCCCTTCCTTTCACGGATATATTTTCCTCTCTTGGTTTTTTGTTCTACTTGACATCTTTTATCTCCTAGACTTAAAATGGCCAAGGTTTTTATTTCTTGTTTATATGGATTGTATGAAATAAAGAAGTAAGATTGAAATACCATCCCGACAACTTTGTACATTGGTTCATTGCTTCTTTTGCCTGAAAAGCAAGCTGTAAGGGATATATTATTATCCTTGATGTACCAATAAACATATTATGTTATATTAGAGAGTGGAGTGGGAGGCAGGAGATGGGTTGAATAATTGGTTGAGAGAGTACCGAGGCGGATGTGCAGTGGCAGTACACAGCTTGGAGGATAAGTTGTTTTCCTCCTGGGTGGGAAGTGCTTGTGGATATTAAGTGGCTCGTTTGGATTCCGGTTTGTGATATTCCATATGCATGTGTGAGGTGACTGGCGCATTCTAGCACCTTCTATGCATCTTGCGCTGGGCCTCTCCTTAAATTCCCCTCACTCAGTCGCTCTTCTTTTCGGCCCCCAAAAGTCGTTGGTCATCATTTATTCTTCACTTTGAATTTGACTCATCGTCCAATTATTCGACCTTTATTCTTCATCACCACGTATCTCATATCACTAGTATCTTTAAATATTCATACACTAAATAGGAATTCAAAATGGGTAAAGACTACTACAAAATATTAGGAGTCCAAAAAGAGGCAGATGAAGCTGCTATCAAGTCCGCTTACAAAAAGGTATCTATCCCCATCAACCTCCTGGTTTATTATGTTGCTCTTGGTCTCATCCTAATCCCCAAGCTCCTACCTTTTTATTCTCTCTGTCTATTAGGCTGCTTTAAAGCATCATCCTGATCGTAATCCTAACAACCAAGAAGCTGCTGGTAAAAAGTGATCTATCTTTCTTTATTATCTTTACTCTTTTATCTTGTAATCATTCATTCATGTTCTTTTTACAAAGATTTAAAGAAATCTCTGAAGCTTTCGAAGTCCTCAGTGACAAAAATAAACGTGCAGTGTATGATCAGTGTATGTTCCCATCTCATTTCTTTTGTATCTTAGCATCTATTCATGTGCACTCACATATATGCCGCCATCCTACTTCTCAATAAATTTTCCATTTTTAAACTCATCATTTCATTCTTCCTTTCCTCACTTGGTTTTGCAACTGTTTTTTTAGTTGGGGAAGAAGGGCTCAAAGGTGGCGGTCCCCCTCCCAGTGGTGGCGGATTTCCTCAAGGTTTCAATATGGGAAATGGCTTCTCAAGTGGTGGGACTACTTTCACTTTTAGTACTTCAGGCGGGTCTGGCGGCGGATTTCAACCAACTGATCCTAATGACCTTTTCTCGAAAATATTTGGCATGGGCGGTGGCGGTATGCCTATGAGTGGGATGAGTGGAATGGGTGGTATGAACTCAATGTTTGATTCAATGAGCCGCGGAGGTGGCCGCTCCGGTGGTGCCTCGTTTTTTACAGATGATTTTATGAGTGGCGACTCTATGCCTGGTTCATACGCTCAGGAATCTAGACAATCAAATGGTCATGCTGAGCCTGCCCCTGAAGATGCCATCAAGCCATGGGCTGTCTCCCTGGAGGACCTTTATACAGGTGGCCTCAAGAAACTTAAAATTAAACGTCGACTCGCCAACGGAATGGAGGCTGATAGAATTTGTGAGATTAATGTTAAGCCAGGGTGGAAAGCCGGGTAAGTACAGATGTGTCCCTAATTAGGACAAAAAAAACTAATTCCATGTTTTGCACTTCTCATTTCAAAAGAACGAAAATTCGATTTCCAGGGGCAGGTAATGAAAACCGATATGGGCGAGCAGGCGATGTGGTATTTGAAGTTTCTGAAAAGCCACATCCATCATTTTCACGCGAAGGTGATGATCTGATATACACATACAATATCCCCCTCCTTGAGGCCCTTACTGGACATTCTTCCTCGGGTGTCGATGCTGGAGGTTTCCGGACAATTACACATCTTGACGGCCGGAAAATTAGGTTTAAGTTACCCTTGCCCAATCCACAAGCCGGAGGAAAACCCATTCCTACTGGGTACGAAGTCGTCGTTGCCAATGAGGGTATGCCCATTTCTCGGAAAACCGCACTCAAATCCAAAGGAGATCTGAAAGTGCGAATAAATGTTCAATTTCCTGATCGACTGTCAGGCGCTCAAGTTGAAGGACTTAGGAAGGTGCTGAACTCTTAATATTAGATATCATAACATGAATTTGTGGTAAAGTGTTCTGAACTGGAAGTTCGACTTTGTAGTAAAATAATTATATGAAAATTCCCAAATTATGACTGTGATCTTTTATTTTTTTCCCTCTGTCTTTTGGTTATGCTTTTTTATTATTATTATGCCCCTTCATCTTAGCCGGCGCCCCACCACCCCTGCCCTTTTCTTTCATTTTGCATTTCGTTTTCCTTTCACTTTAAAAATACATATTTTATTGTTGACAGATGTTTGACAATAAGTTGATCATACATATATATATGTGTGTGTAAATATACGATAAATGATCCCCCTCAAAATAAAAAATGATTTTTTGATTTTGTCGCTTTGATAGACAGGAATTGTTGATGAATTCCTTGTCTTCTAATTAGGACTGAACAGTCAAAATATTTATCAGCTTCATCTATTATATCAAACTAAGAGGATCAATGTTTTCATTACAAAAACGTGTCTTTTTTTTTTTTTTTTTTCTTTTTTTTCCTTACAATCTCACTCAGCTAGGGGCATGAAGGCATGGTTAACTAATTGGCTAGGTACAAGTGGGGAGTAATGAATGTAATGAGTTAGGTAACGACAGGGCAATTGAAAGGATGACATGGGGGGCAGCCAGGTGGCTTGAGAACACAGATGGGGATGCCAAGGGGGGGGAAAACGTGTCTTGTGGTTAAAAAATGGCAAATAGAGGGCCAAAAGCTATTACAAATATTGAATTTTCTTAGAGTGAGAGAGGATTATCTTCGAGGTTGAACGGTAACAGTTAGAAAATACAATAGGAGGTTGCACCTGCATATATGGTGGATGGTTGTTTAAAATTGATTGATGATTTAAAAAAACCCATATGAGTGTGCATCACATAGCGTTGGTCTTAAGCCATGTGGCCATAGATGAGACTATGGTTAGATGAATGCTCTCGGGTCTTTTCTCTTGACACTGGTTAACCATCATTTAAACAAAATTTTAATGACATTAGATACAAAAGATCGATTTAATACTCAAGTTTCTGAGAGAAAAAAATATTGTTACCTTTTTTTTTTTCTTTTTTTGAATTTTTTTTTGATTTTTTTTTTTTTTTTTTTTTTTTTTTCCTTTTTCGAATTTTTTTTCTTTTTGGCTTTCAACATTATCATTCAGACAAACAATTTTTCGTTTTTGTTTTTTGGGCTACGATTTTGAATGGATAGATGAATGAATGAATGAGTTTTTTTTTTTTTTTTTTTTTTTTTTGTGTTTTTTTTTGTGTTTTTCTTCAGTTCAATGAAACTCTGTAGATTATCTTTTCTCTTCATCTTTCATCTCTAATAGTTCTTTTTATGGGTGCTTTCACCATAAAATATTTTTATTTGGAGGTGTGTTTCTTTTTTTTTTTTTTTTTTTTATTGGCAGCGAGAAAAGATCATATATGAACTGAATGGGGGGGGGGGGGGGAAGCAATTTTCTTTTTCGTTAAGCTTTTAACTCAGACATTTCTTTCAACGAATATAAATTTGAACTTACTCAACAAACATTGAAGAAGAAATAGAAACAAAAAGGTAAGAAAATGAAGTTTATTGATGAGATTGCAGTTCAAAAGAAATATGATGAAAGGGCAGAATGCCAAGCTATACAGAAAAATGTTTAATATAGTTGTCTGGCGGCTGTACACTAATGGACAAGCCTTTACACCGCCTATGACATGATTGTGTTTTCTTTCTCCTCTAGCAAACATAGTGATGAATAGTTACATAAAAGAAGTGTGTTTAATTTAAAAATCTAGATAAATCGTTAAATTGCACACAAACCTACACAGTTAAGTGTTAGGCAAGTGTTGGCGATAAAAATTGAGAGAAAGCTCACGACTAATGGGAGCAGCTTAATACTGGTACGTCTTGTTTCTTCCAACACTAAGTACAAATGGGCTAAGGTGGGTGCTTCAGCATGGTGGGCGTCAATACAATGATGCAGTATCAATACAATTTGAGCAAGAAAAGAGAAAAATAACTGTATACTATATAATATCATAGTATTGTTTCTACAATGGCTTAATATAATATACCTATTAAGATATTAATGCCAAATATATTATTAAGTGTAGAAAAGATTATGAAAACTAACGCAATCGTCATTGATTTCAAGATTGTGGCTTGAGCAACAACTATGTTTAGAGCAGCCATTCTTAAAAACAACAATCTAGAATCTTGTGGAGAATTCGGTAACCGTTATCCCGTAATTTGCCCTCCAAACTCAACAGAATCCAGAACTAGAAAACGCTTGGTTACGTTACCTCTTTCTGATTGGGCGGAGAAAGTGAGAGCCCGGTGCGAAACTACACTTCGAAAAATACCCCGCACTCTTGGTCACATTCGGATCTCTAGTTTAGATGGCTCGTTAGTAGACAACAAAACATTTCAAAGGAATAAAAAGCCTTTTCCTTTTCAAAAAATATCTCGAAAGAAAGATGATCTACCACCCACCACGAAACTTTCTTTAGCAGATTTTCATTTAATTCGAGTGATCGGAAAAGGAAGTTATGGCACAGTTTTTGCTGCAAAAACTCTTAAACAGGAGAAAGTATATGCTATCAAAGTATTTCATTCACCAATTCATTTATTGATGCACTAATTTTATCCAAAGAAAATGTTTTACTTATTTATCTATTGATCGCGCATTTTTCATCTTTGGCCCGCAATAGGTTTTCAGCAAGCGTCAAACTTTTGAAGAAAAGCATGTATCACGAATTTATGAAGAACGTGAAATTTTGCTCAATGTGTGCTGCCCCTTCATTGTTGAGCTGGTAGGAACTTTTGTTGATGCGGTTAATCTCTATATGGTTATGGAATTTCTTCCAGGTGGAGATCTTCGTTCGCTTATTATTCGTTCGGGAGTAGGTTCTCATTCATCGGATAGCTGATCTTCGTCGCTTTGATCCTCAATTTAATCATTTTTATTCTTCTTCACATTGGTGGGCTTCTCAAGGTTCTCCCAGAGCTCACAAACAAATTCTATGCAGCCGAAATAGCGGTGGCGTTAGATTATCTCCACCGGATCGGAATTATTTATCGAGATATGAAATTAAACAATGTAATGCTTTGCAGAGATGGACATATAAAAATCGTTGATTTCGGCCTTTCTAAACTTACCTCAAAAGGTTATGCAAGCTCTGTGTGTGGAACTCCAGAATATGCAGCCCCAGAGGTTTATGGAGAAGAAGTTTATACTTTTTCCTCTGACTGGTATTCGTGGGGTATATTGATTTATATAATGGCGATGGGGAATGCACCATTTGAAAGAGAAAGTCCTGGCAAGTATTTCTTCAAGTTTAATCAAGACCTCTTGTCTCATTTTCATAACCAATGGTTTTCAGGAGACGGCTTCGAAGAAATATACGCAAAAACGTCGTGTAGTTCTCCTAAATTTAGTTCTACCATGTCTGAAGACATAAAAGATTTACTTAAAAAAGTCTTGAATTTCGAACCAAAAAATAGACCATTGTTTAGTAAAGGTCAAGATTCCATCCAGCAGCATGAATGGTTCAAACCTCTTAATTGGGACAATATCTCGATGCGTAAAGCTACTCCGCCATTACTTCCCACTCTTGAATCTGATACCGACTTGTGTAATTTTGATGAGTTTCCCGATGCCCATATCGCATCACCAGAAGGAATGATAGATCTGTATCATGGGATTTTTGATGATTTCTAGGTTGGTCATTTGAAAATGATCCAAACCAAGAAAAAAAAACAAAAGTTTATAAAACTTCATTTTTACCTGTTTATAAAAACTGCATTTTTTTTTTGTCTGCTTTGAAGCATAATCTTTTATACAACTTTCAATGAATACTATAACATTCCCCCCCTTTTTTTATGTGCGAAAAATACCAAGAGTGGAAGGCCTTTTGTAATTCTATTAAACTTGTCTTCTTCAGAAAATAACATTTTCCAACCCATTACTAATGTTATGACAGCAGTGAAGAAGTCAAAGGGATTTGGCAACCCAAAAAATCAAAAGTTTAGCACAATCTTGAGCTACATTGTTATAAATATAATCACTATTATAGATTAAAACTTGTGCTTACTTAACATGAAGATACTAATTTCCAAACTCAAGCAGCGCTATAGGTAAAAAGAAGCAAAAAAAATAAAAAAAATGGAAAAATAGAAAAATGAAAAAATGGAAAAAATCAAAAAAATCAAAAAGATAAGGAAGAAGAAAAAATATCAAAAAATCAAAAAAAAAAAAGAAAAAGAAAAGGAAGAAGAAGAAAAAATAAAAATAAAAAATAAAAAATAAAAGGAAGAAGAAAAAAAAGATAAAAACGAAAAAAAGAAAAAAAGAAAAAAAAAAAGTCAAAAATCAAAAAGAACAGGAAGAAGACAAAAACCAAAAAAATCAAAAAGAACAGGAAGAAGAAAAAAATGAAAAAATGAAAAAAATCAAAAAATCAAAACAAAAAGTAAATAGAAAAAAATCAAAAAGAAATCAAAAAGAAAAGGAAGAAGAAAAAAATCAAAAAAATAATAATCAAAAATCAAAAAGAACTGGAAAATGAAAAAATTGAAAAAATTGAAAAAAATGAAAAAAATGAAAAAATGAAAAAAATGAAAAAAAATAAAAAAATGAAAAAAATGAAAAAAAATAAAAAAATCAAAACAAAAAGGAAGAAGAAAAAAATCAAAAAGAAAAGGAAGAGGAAAAAAATCAAAAAAATCAAAAAAAAAAAAAAAAAAAATCAAAAAGAACAGGATAAAGAAAAAATGAATAAAAATGAATAAAATGAAGAAATGAAAAAATGTAAAAAAAGAAAAAAGAAAAAAAGAAAAAAAGAAAAAAAGAAAAAAAGAAAAAAAGAAAAAAAGAAAAAAAGAAAAAAAGAAAAAAAGAAAAAAAGAAAAAAAGAAAAAAAGAAAAAAAGAAAAAAAGAAAAAAAGAAAAAAAGAAAAAAAAGAAAAAAAGAAAAAAAGAAAAAAAGAAAAAAAGAAAGAAAGAAAAAAAGAAAAAAAGAAAAAAAGAAAAAAAGAAAAAAAGAAAAAAAAATAAAAAAATAAAAAAAAAGAAAAAAAGAAAAAAAGAAAAAAAGAAAAAAAGAAAAAAAGAAAAAAAGAAAAAAGAAAGAAAAAAAGAAAAAAAGAAAAAAAGAAAAAAAGAAAAAAAGAAAAAAAGAAAAAAAGAAAAAAGAAAGAAAAAAAGAAAAAAAGAAAAAAAGAAAAAAAGAAAAAAAGAAAAAAAGAAAAAAAGAAAAAAAGAAAAAAAGAAAAAAAGAAAAAAAGAAAAAAAGAAAAAAAGAAAAAAAGAAAAAAAGAAAAAAAGAAAAAAAGAAAAAAAGAAAAAAGAAAGAAAAAAAGAAAAAAAGAAAAAAAGAAAAAAAGAAAAAAAGAAAAAAAGAAAAAAAGAAAAAAAGAAAAAAAGAAAAAAAGAAAAAAAGAAAAAAAAAAAAAAGAAAAAAAAGAAAAAAAAGAAAAAAAGAAAAAAAAAGAAAAAAAAAGAAAAAAAAATCAAAAAGAAAAGTAAGAAGAAAAATATGAAAAAAAGAAAAAAAAATCAAAAAGAAAAGGAAAAAGAAAAAAAAGAAAAAAAAATCAAAAATCAAAAATCAAAAACAAAATGAAAAGAAAGAAGAAAAAAATGAAAAATGAATAAATTAAAAAAATCAGAAAATCAAAAACAAAGAAGAAAAAAATTAAAAAACTTAAAAAAATGAAAAAAATGAAAAAATGAAAAAATGAAAAAATGAAAAAATGAAAAAATGAAAAAAAAGGAAAAAAACAAAAAAAACAAAAAAAAACAAAAAGATAAGGAAGAAGAAATAATGAAAAAATTAAAAAATTAAAAAATTAAAAAAGAAAAAAAAGAAAAAGAATAAATATATAAAATAATAGGAAAATCAAATAAACAAAAAAAAGATTAAAATTTAAAAATTTAAAAATTTAAAAATTAAAAATTCTAAAAAAAAAAAATTAAAAAATATAAAAATTAAAAAATTAAAAAATTAAAAAATTAAAAAATTAATAAATTAATAAATTAAAAAAGTAAAAAATAAAAAAAAATAAAAGGAAAATTAAAAATAAAAATGAAAAAATAAAAATAAAAAATAAAAAAAGGAAAATGAGAATGAAAAAAATGAATAAAATTAAGAAAAGTAAAACAATAAAAAGGTTAAGAAAAAGGTAAAAAAAGAAAAAAAAATTAAAAATTATAAATTAGAAAGGTAAAGAATTTAAAAAAGAGAAAAAAGAAAAAAAAAGTTAAATTTTTTTTGAAAGATAAAAAGATAAAGAAAAAAAAAGTTAAAAGAGTTGAGATGAAAAATATAAAAATAAAATGAAAGAAATGAAAAGCTAAATCCTTACTCAATATTTTCTTTTAATTTTTTAATATTCAACTTCAGTGCTGATTTTAAATTTCTACTAAGGAAAAAATGAAAGGAAAAATTCTTGTTCAATAATTTCCTTTAAATTTTTTTAATTTTCAAACTCAATACAGATTATAAATCTCTACAAAAGATAAAAAAAATTAAAATCCTTAGTAAAAAAATTCTTTATATTCTCATTAGGGGGAATCAAGGTTGGAAATTTTTAATTATTTAAAACATTCTTCACATCACAAATAGAAAGCCCCAAAATTGACATTAATTCTCAGTAAAAAGAAGGTTTTTGGGCACAATATGGCATATTTTAAAAAATAATCATGGTTGATTTGGTGGAAAAAAGAGGTATTTTGAAATGGAATATTTCTAACTTTTATACCCCCTGTTAAATTTCAACCTCAATACTTATTATACATCTCTACTTGTTTGTCTGGGTAGAATTTCCAAATTTTTTTAACGTGGGTATCTTATATGAAGACAGAATTAACCTTGTTTATACATAATACTCTGTTTATTGTCCTCATAGCTAGAAAATAAACAGGATTGCACTGAGCCAAGTCAAGGTCTTTACCATATTTATGTTATGAGTTATTCCTTGAAACCAAAATATTTCCAGATGTCTAGTCTAAATTTCTTTACATGATAAGCATTAGAAAAAAAATGTGGGCACCTGATGACTGGTGCCAATCCCTATCTTTTATTTGATTTAGTTTAAGCTAATTTTTAATTCTTGTGGGAAGAGAATGCGCCAAACACTGAGCATGATAGCTCCTGTGGGATTAAAGCTGAGTTATTCTTGAATCACAAAAGGATTAAGGGATTGGAGCCTACTAGAAAAAAGATGGTCTTATTTCCAAACATATTTCCTCCTTTTCATAGTATAACTGTCAGCCAGTTCGTCTAGAAGGAAGGAAAGAAGAGGATAGAAAGGAAAGAAGAAGAGGATAGAAATGAAATGGAAGAAAAGAAGACAGAAAGAAAGGATTATGTGACAATGAAATAACTACTTTGGTAGACAAAAGATGAAGAGGGTTGAATTGGTTATACTAGAAAGTATCTTATTTTTTCTCTCTGTTCAAATATCAACTAGATAACTATTAAAAATCTTAAAACAACCTATTAATTTTATTTAGTAATTTAAGAGGACTGAAGCGCCACAAAATAATAAAATGTAATGTAATGTTTAATTTATGATGAGTAAGTAAGTGATGAGGATACAGGGGATTATACAAGGTCTTTTTTTTTGAAAGGGATCCTCTGAAGTGCCACAAATGAGTATTTAAAAATAGTAATAAAGTAAAACAAGAATATAAAAGAATATAACTAAAACATAGATATTGAGAGAAAAACATGAAACAACTACTTAAACCCATGAGTAAGAGGCTAATTTTCCCATCATAGTTTCCCAAACTAGTTAATTAAAATAATGAGTAACTTAGAAAGTCTGAAGCATAATAACTGTGAGTAAAAAAATCTAAAAAAAGTATTAAAATGTTTTGTTAAGGGCTTTAATTGAAACAAAAAGAATATTTTGATGCAACAATTTTAGTAATTAATTTAATTCAATTGTAAAGGAAAATTAATAATTTGTTTTAACTATTTTAGTGACTTAATAATTAATTTAGTTGAAACAAGTAAATAATTTAATCATATTTTTAATTTAAAGTGAGGATTTTAATATTATGTTAAATAAGTAGTTTAATTTATATAATAATTTCCTGACACAATTAAGGGTCAAAAAGCACCCAATATTATTGTTTAATAAGATATGTAAGGCCTTATTTAATATATAAATTTAATTAATTAATTTAATTACATTATAAGTTAATTTTACACTTATAATTATAATATATGTTTATAATTAATTAATTATTAATTTATATTTATTAAATACATAAAAATGCGCCATAGTTTATAGAATATAAAATATATCATTCTTAATTTAAATGTATCAATAAATTATATAACAATAAAATTAATATAACCCTTATTTTATTTATATTAAATAAGATACTTATATAATTTTATTATGCAATAAAATATGTATTAATATATACATAAAATGCATATTTTTACGCCCTCTTTTGGTTCCAGTAAATTAACATAACATTTACTGGGCTCCTGGTATAGCCTGGCTGAAAATAACCCATCATCATTAGTAACTTAAAACTAGTTTTTTCTGAGTAGTATGTGGAAGAAAAATTCTTAAATGAAATAGTATCTGGCTGGAGAAAAAGTAAAAAAAGATTTAAATAATCCTAAAAAAATAAAGGAGAAAAAATAAGCCTAATTAAGATAAATATAATTCTTGTCAGGCTGAGATCAAGTACAGAGACATGAACTAGCTTGAATTTTCAGTTTTATAGAAGATTTTAATGGTCCTATATGAATACTGCAGCACCAATCCAGTAAGTATTAAAATATAACTCAATATAAGGGTCTCAGTAATTTAAATCTCAGTAATTATATATGGCTTACAATATTATAGTTGATAGGAAAATAGATTTAATAATTCAGATACTATTCAAAGACTTTATAAGTGATATTGATATGTATTGTAAATTGTATTGGTTATATGTTTAATTTTAATGATGAAGAATGTAGATAACAAGACCAAAAAACCCCTCCTTTTATACACAATAAATTCCCCAATGAGCCCCTTGATTTACCAGTTCTATACATGGCTAATGACACCTCATTCCAACTAATTGACATGTCCAAAAACATGAGGATTGAAAAGTAAAATAATTAGAATGATATCACCAGCCAAAATCCTGCAGTATTAGGGATAATCCATCAGAAATAAAAAATAAGCAAAAAAGAGAGTATATGCATGTAATATTTTAAAATAAAAGACTTAAATGAGAGAATTAAGACTAATTATCACTCCATATTAAGGGGGATTAACAGTAGAAATGATGGGGCTAATCATGACATTAAACTATGTGAAATCCTTATTCAAAATAACCACAATTGATTGAGAAACCACTTAAAAACTCAAAAAAGGGTGTGAGAAGTGGGGTAACTTCATGCAGCCCTTGGCAGGCACTTGCACGGGTAAATACTTGACTAATTTAGGCAAATTTAAGTGTGGTAATGAATTAAAGCGCCAAGCTTGAGGTTATTACTGAAATTAGTGCATATAATAAGGGTCAATGCATTTATAATTAAACTAGGACACTAAATAAGTGCCTGTCACCTATTTTAGCATGTTTCTCCACAGTGGGCGTAGAATGTGGGGGTAATTATAGTGTGAAATAGCTAACTTTGCTAAAAATGAAGCTATTCACACAGGAAAAATGCAGGCAGTAAGTATGTGGCCAGTACACAGAAGCCATTTCTGGCATAAAAAACACCAAAATTTAAAAGTGTTATTGTTATTAATTTGAGTAGCCAAATCAATAGTTTTAAATGAGACAGATTGATCTTTCAATGCTCATTTTTAATATTATTAAATTTATAGTGCACATACTCAACTTTTAAGTGATTTAAAGCGCCTTTATTGATTTTTACATAAAATAATGAAAAAAACAGCTTTAAGTCTACTTAAAAATTATTTAGCCTTATAGTTAAGGCTCTTAAGATTACCCTAACATATTCCAGCTTAATATTAAGTACATAAGACTTATAAAAGGTGGATATATGTGTGTATATAAGGTGTTATAATGGCATATATTGTATTTTATCATAATTTTAACTTATGTATACAACTTGTGTACTTTAATTTACTGTTCCCATGAATAGTCCATGTGTTTAACATAACTTATAGGTAATTTTTACTCAGTACTGGGGATATCCAGGCTAACAATTCTGGCGCTTAAAAGTCTCACCAAAAGATTTTTCTATGTCATTAAGTAGTGATCAAAATGTCTCATCCCCAGAGTATGACTTATTAGATTTTCTCAACCCAAGAGTTTTTACCCATTTATGTAAGTATTATTTACTAGTTACGAAGAAGTTTTATTTTTTTTATTCTTAAAAGTTGTGTCAAATAAGTGGATTACTGACTCCAGTTCCACTGACAGAGAACAATTGTTTTTACTATGCCCAAAATGAAATATACCCAATAGGTATATTGTAGGTTGTGTTAGGTATATTTTAAACTAGTTGGGTATATATATATATTTTTTTTAAAATATTTTTTTCATACCTTTTTTGGTGGGGTGGGAATAAGAAGCTATAAAAAGAAAAACAATCTCACAAAAAATGACATTTTTTCTTCACCTAGAAACAAAAAACTGAATTTTTCTTAACCTAAAAGAAAAATGACAAAAATTAAGTTAAGATAATAATAACTGCAGTAAAAATTAGTCTTAAAAAATATTAGGTCTAACCCAAATTTCTAAACCTATGTCCTTTGGCTTACAAGTTGGAATTCTCATCTTCCACTCAATAAAACTACACACTAGGTAAGATATCTCTTATGGTAATATTCATGCATGTGTAAGAGATATTCTAGATAGTGGCATAAGGACAAAAAATATGTGTAAGAAAAAATAGGAAGAGACAAATAAGTGTGGTAAAAAACACAAATGTAAGAAAAATATGTATAAGAAAAAAAAATTAAAACCAAGAATTTTATTGTTTAATTACACAGGGGGAAAAAATCCCTGAATTTGATTTCTAGTTCAGTTTTTGGTTGCAGGGTAAAACTCTGGGTCTGATTTGTGGAGTGACCCTGTTTGACTCCACCTTATTCTTTTTTTTCTGAAATTCTCATCTCCTTGGCTCCTGTCACCGGACGACCTACGCACAAGGTCAAGGGTGTTCCTGGAAGTGAGATGGAGAGAGGAGTTTAGAAACTTCGTCGAGGCACAGAGGAAATGTTCGAGGAAGTGATTCAAAGATGAATCAAAGGAAGAGCTACTGCTTTGAGATATGTTAGAGGAGAATTCTAATATAAGTTAAAGGTAGAATTAAAATTCTTAAAATCTCACGAAGGGTTGGAAGCTCAATAATCAAAGATTTTAGGATTTAGAAATGATTACTGAGAAAATAAGGAAAGATACAATAATAATGATTTAACCTAAATCTTTACCACTATTAACTATATATACGTTCTATAATTTAATTCTAAAGAATGTCAAACGAAAATCCCAACCCCTTATATATCCTTTACTCCTCCTCACATTGACCTCATACCCAATCACTATTCCGCACACCATAGACCATTAAAAAATACATCCATTGCACCTGGACCCTCCTCACTAACATCCGTCAACCCTTTAATCCTCCACTATCCATTCTGTCCATGCTCACTACCCCTTTTAATAATTCACAGACATTTAATAAACCTTTTAGTGTACTATTACATTGACTATTGCGCTGTGCATCGCTTATTGAGGAAAAGACTGAGACACACTATTGAGAGATTGACTAATTTAGATTTAGAGTTTTAGGCTAGCGCAGTTGAATAGTGAGTACAAAAAGGAAAGTTGCAGTTTCTATGGAGAATTGCTTTCTGCGCTTCAAGTATGGATTTAGACCTCTGTATTATTGATTTAATGAGCTGCTTTTGCCTCAAGTGTCACGTGGCGTGTGACAGCTCATTTCCTCTCATATTCATGGATTCACCCAAAAATTCTATTTTCAACTCATCTTCCCTTCTCTTACAAGCATACCCAAACCACACCACCTTTAACCTTTTGTAAAGGCAAAAGATAAGTTGGGCTCAAAAAGTGACATTCAATGGTTTTTCACAAAAATGCACCTAGCAATGGAATAGAGTCACAAAACTGAACTAGCAATCTCATTCACCATTTTTTCCCTCTTTTCTGTTCATTTTTTTCATTTAGTTTTTCATTTTTCTTCATTTTCTTCATTTTTTTCTTATTTTCTTATTTTCTCATTTTTTCATTTTTAGAAATTTAATTTTCTTATTTTTGTTTCTTTTTGATTTTCTTGATTTTTTATTTGTTTTTCTTTTGGTTTTATGTCATTTTTGTTTTATTTTGTTTGGTTTTTTTATTCTTTTTAATTTTTTTTGGATTTTTTAATGGTTTTTAAATTTTTTATGTTTTTTATGTTGTTTTAGTTATAATTTTTGATTTTTCTTTATTTTTTTTAGTTTTATATTAATTTTTATATTTATATATATTTTTTTGGGTTTTTTTTGGTTTTATAAGATATCTTTGAATTTTCTTGTTTCTTCTCTTTTTCTTCTTTTTTTCTTATATATATATTTTTATTTTTATTATTTATCATTATTTATCACCACAAAAAAGCACTACACACCTGATAGCAGGTGCCAATCTGTTAAGACCTAAGAAGGTGGACTACCACTAGCAACAACACTAGACTAAGATGGGACTGACTATGCTGGATGCAGCAGTGAGACTAAGTAAAACTGACTATGTTGGGACTTCCAAAAGTGAGAGAAGACAGGACTGACTATGCCAATTGGAAGTGAGACTAGAGAAAAACTGAATTACTAGATAAGTTGTCCAATGGGGAATGCTCCACAGCACTTTCCCCATATACCCCCTTATGCAATATCCACTATTGCGCCTCTTTAAAATGCATAGCACCTGTAGGGCTCCTCCCTACCTCTCAAACAAATCATAACATTACCCCCTCTTTTACCCCTCCTGCCCCTGTGCTCCTTCTCAAACTTCTTCAACCTTTCCTTTGCATTCACCGAGTTTTCCACTGGTTCCCAAGACCTATCTCCAATCCCATAAACTTTCCAATGCACCAAGTACTGAACCTTTCCCCTATACACCCTCTTAGAAACAACTCTCTCCACTTCAAACTCCTTTTCATTTCCCGCCTGTATTGGTGCAGGTGGCTCTTCTGGGAATCCTGGAATTTATCTTCTTTATGCATTGTCAGCAATGAAATGTTGAAGACTGGATGTACTTTTCTCATTTAGATTGGTAGCTCCAGTTCATAAGATGAGTAAGATACCTTGCCTTTGACTTTGAATGGCCCCACTTTCTTGTGATCTAATTTAGCACTGGGGCATAATGTGGAAAGGAAACATGAGCTTAACCAAACCTTGTCACCTACCTGTAGAACGCAGTTCTGGGTCCTTCCTTGATTTTAATGACACTTCATTGATTGTTGAGATAATTTGAGAGCCACTTTGAGCTCCTGATTTATACTCAATATTCTTTAAATCCACTCTTCCACTTCTGGAAATTGTTACTTGGATGAGGTACCAATTGAGAATATTGGGTGATATCCATAGTTACCATAGAGTGGTGATATTCTTGTTGTGGCATGTGTCTGGCTGTTTTATGAGAATTCAGCTAATAGTAAAAGCTGTACCCAATTATATTTCTGATAGTTAATGAAATGAGGCAAATATTTCTCAATTTCTCTATTCATTATCTCAGATTTCCTGTCAGTCTGTGGATGCCATGCTGTTGATAGGATGAGCTTTATTTTCAGTTGCTCATCAATTGCTTTCAGCAGCTTAGAGTTAAAAGTACTTTGCCTATCTGATACTATAATTTCAGAAAATCCATGTAATTTCCAGACATAGGCCACCATTAAGTCTGAAATTCCTTCTGATGTAAACTTAGTAGTGGTGGTAACAAAGTGCACCATCTTGGTGAAGCAGTCAACTACTTTGAGGATAGGATTCTTTCCTTGTGACTTGGGTAACTCCACTATAAGATCATAAGAGAGTTCCTTGCATGGCTACTTGACTATGCTTAACAGGGTTAGTGATGTGGTTTTTGGGCTGATCTTGTTCCTCTGGAAAGAGTTGCATGCCACTACATAGCGCTGGAAATATGCCTTCATGTACTTCAAGTAAATGTTGTGATTTACAAGCTCCACAGTCTTCAGCGGTCCTGGATGCCCTGCCATGGAGGAGTCATGCATTGATTTTACCACCTTCCTCTTGAGCTCTTCATTATTTGGCACCAATATCCTCCCATTCCAATATAGTGTCTCCCCTTCTAGGTGATACTCCTCCAATCCTTTCCTTACCAATACCTCTTTTGATTAAAGTTCCTTCACTAACTCCTGAACCCCCTCATCCTTTTCCTGCTCCCTCCTTACCTATTCAATCAAATCTTCAACCACCCATTCCACTTCATCTAGGATTACCCCCTCTTTAGGGTCCCCCTTCAATAATTTAGCACCAAAAGTATGTAACTGGTCTGTTGCTGGGCAAAAGTCAGGAAGTTGTGATAGCGCATTAGGTTTACTACTTTTCTTCCCTCATCGGAATGTAACAGCAAAATTAATGATCCTTAGCAGTTCTACCCAGCATGCTTTCTGGAAAGTCAAACTTTTTTGTTTTCAAGAAAGTTTCCAAGTTTTTATGGTCCATGTAAATAATAACTTTTAGTCTTTGTGGCCCAAATTTTAAATAGTGACACCAGGTGTGCACTGCTTCAACTAGTGCAAATAAAGCCTTATCATATGTTTCATAGTTTAATTTGATGCCTAGAAGTGCTGGTGACAAATATGCTACTGGGTGCAAGACATTTTCAGAATTGTATTGGGATTATACTGCACCTAGCGCAAAATCTGAGCATTCACATTCCTGAAAAAATGGCTTTAATAAGTCAGGTATTTCAAGAATAGGAGCTGTCACAAATTGTGTTTTCAGGTAGTCAAATGCATCTTTTTTGTTACTTGTCCAGATAAACTTGACTTCTTTCTTTGTGAGGTTGTGCAATGTTTGACAAATGTGGGAGTAATTTTCAATAAAATGGCAGTAAAAATTTGCAAAGCCTAGGAATGACTGGAGCTCTTTTACTGATGCTGATGTCGACCATTATGTTACTACCTTTACTTTCTCCTGTTCCATTTTTACCTTATTTTTTGAAATGATCATACCCAGGTAGGGGATTTCACCTACTGAAAAAACACAATTCTCCAGGTTTAACCATACTTGGGACTCCCTCAAGAACTGCAAACAGTCTTTCACATGTATATGGTGTTCTTCCATTGATCTGGAGTAAATCAGGATTTAATCTAGGTATACAGCCACATTTATCCCTATTCTGTCTCTTAAGATGCTGTTGGTGAAATTTTGGAGAGTGGCAGGCACATTACATGGAATAAATGGTATTACCAGCCATTCAAAATGACTAAATTTGGTGCAGAATGATAGTTTGTGTTCATCACCTTCTTTCACACATATTTTGTGGTAACCTGCCCTAAGATCTAGGGATGTGAAGATCTCTGCAGCTTGAAGGCTATCAATTAGCTCACTAGGAAGGGGAAGGGGATATCTTTTCTTTACTGTCTGCTTGTTTAACCTTCTGAAATTCATAAAAGTTCTTAATGACCCATCCTTTCTTCCTAAAATAATCACAGGGGTGGCCCAGGGAGATTTGGATTCCCTAATAAAACCATTCTTTTAATTTTCATCTATCATCTCTTTTAGCACTGTTGAATCTAGGTTTGATAATGGGATTGTGTGGCTAAATTGAGGGGTTGTGCCTGGCATCAGATCAATGGCAAAGTTTTATAGTTGATGAGGTGGTAAGGTCTTGACTTCTTCATCTTCAAACAGTGGTAAGAATTCCCAGTAAGCTTCTGGGACCATTTCCTTGAGGCTTTTTGTTGGCTTTGAGGACTGACCTTGGCTGAAATCTTGGCAGATATGTTCCAAGCAGTTATCTTGTATTCCAGCTCCTCTTCTTCTTCCAGTGCCTCCTCCAAGTCCTGAAACTTAGCATCAAGAGAAAGTGTAAGTTCTTGCGGCAAGTCTACTGATGATAATAAAAACACAAGAAGACTTTCCAGGAGGGGCCCCTGACACCTGAAGAGGCCAGGGGGAAACTTCTTTCTCTGCACCATCCACCTTCCCATCTTCTGCCTTATATTTCCTATTTTTCACCTTCTCCTCCTTTAGACACCTTACTTCTCCCTTTTCACCCTCTCTGGCGCTCCCCATTGGAAAGCAATCCCAAGCCAGCTGCTTAAAATCAAGAGAAATAATCAGTTCTGGTGGAAAGTCAACTGATGATAACAAAACATCAGAAGATTTTCCTGGATGGACCCCTGGCCCTTGGAAGGGCCAATAATTTAGTGCCAGAGTACCCTTTTGTTCCCAACTGAACCTTCTTTTCCTTACAGTCAATGTGTGCGCTATATTGGTCCAGCCATGTCATAAAAAGTAACATTTTGTACTTTTCCTTCAGGCTTGTCTCATATTACCTACACTGCGACTCTTTTCCATCACACCAAAACCTGAAAGAATCCTTTTCTCTTATTTCTCAGCCCCCAACTGGGGATCCATAAAACATAATTAGATACCTATGGTGGTCCAATTTTTCAATTTTCATTTTATTCATCAGTAGAAACTTGTTAGAAATAGAACATTCTGTGGCCCCACAGTCCAGTAGGGCTCATAAATTTGTTGTGGCACCAAGGGTATTTAAATTCAAGTTTAGTATAATACAATTATCATTTACTTCAAGTGGCTTACATGCTGAAAATACTTCTACAAACTCCCCCTTATTCTTTCCCTCTAATCTTCTCAAGGAGGGCACAAAATTCAATCCTGAGTGTTGTCTTTTACCTGTGCCCTACCTTCACTATCCTCCACCTCACTAAACCTGATCTTCCCCTTACACTCCCTTGCTAGATGACCACCATTTCCACCTCGGAGACACAGACCTCTACTCATATGCCTGTGGTATTCCTCATCAGATTATCTTTTTTTCACATTAGTGCCATGTACATTGACTTCATCAATTTCCATGGCATTTGGGTCCCTGGCACTGGCCCTGCCTGACAGGGCATAGTTGCACCACTGAAAAGCACCACTCCAACCATCCATTTTCTGATGTTTGAACTCATTGTAAATTTGGATAGCTATTTCCATGAGTGATTGGAGGGAGGTTGGACAAGGGTGACTAATTAGGGTGTTCCGTATTTTTTGTGAAAGCCCATTTCTAAAGTGAAACATGAGTGCTCCTTCTCCCCATTTTGTAATATAGCTGGTGTGGCCCCAGAGTTTGGACACATACTCAGCAACAGAGTGTTTCTGTCACAACTGGTTGAAAGAATGCTCTGAGGTTGTGGCCACATCAGGATCTCCAAATGCTAACTCAAATGCCTCCATGAACTGACAGAAATCTGTTGCCAAATCGCCATTTCCAAGGAGTTCTTTTGTATATGGCCTTGCCCAACATGCCGCCTCATCAGTGAGGTACAAGATTTCAAATCCAATTTTTGATTGCTCATCTGGAGACTGATGGCAGTTATAAGGACATAAAGATTTACCTGCAATGTGAACTGATCCACCCAGGGACCTCTCTTTCCATCAAAGATTGTTGGGACATAAATCTTTGGGCCTTTGACAAGCAGTGCTGGTGTCGCAGGCTGTGCCTGTGCCTCAGCTTCAGTGGCATCCAGTTCTGCTTCTTTGGGGCCGCAGTATGAGGGCCTTTTGTCCGCTAGAAGCTCTATGAGTCTGAAATTTTGTTCTTGTAATCATGCCATTTGCTCTTGCATTGAAGCAAGGGTTTATGCATCAGGTTCACCTGAGGGGTTCATTACTCTTCAATAGTGTGCCAATTAAGATCAAGAAAAATGTTAAGACCTAAGAAGGCAGACTACCACTAGCTCCAACACTAGCCTAAGACGGGACTGACTATTCTGGATGCAGCAGTGAGACTAACTAAGACTGACTATGCTTGGGCTTCCAACAGTGAGAGAAGATGAATCTGACTATGCAAATTGGCAGTGAGACTAGAGAATAACTGAATTACTAGATAAGTTGTCCAATGGGGAGCTCTCCACAGTACTTTCCCCATATAAACCCCTTATTCAATATCCACTCTTCCACCTCTTTACAATTTATAGCACCCATAGCGCTCCTCCTCCCCACCTCTCAACCGAATCCTAACAAGATCTCTCAATCCACTTGTAACTCAAGAATTTCTTAGATTTAATGCCACACAAGTTAGCATTCTCAGTGTTCAGTGTTCAATCTTCCTAGGAAAATTGTTTCTGAGCTAGAACTGAATTAAATTAAATATGTGCCCATGTTTTTTCTCGTGCATTATTATTTATTGTTATTTATTATTAGGGGGTCTCAAACATTACCAATTACACCACATAAACACGCCACAAAAAAGGTACCAAACCCACCATCAAAAAATGAAATACACCTACCCTGGACAGGTGTATTTAAACAGTGTATATGTCCCCAAGCACTTCTTATTTTGGGTCAAACAAGTCATCAAAAAACTTCCCTTCATCATGATTTTTAAGCACCAGTTACAAAGACACTAACACTAGGTACAAAAGCACTAACACCTAGATTTTTTTTCACCTACTCCTTAAAAGATTATTTGGATGAGTGAGGTATATGAACTACCAGAGCTTAATAAATCCCATAATTATACAATTACCCTTAATATTTACGACTTTTCACTAATTCCACTTTCAGTACACCATCAACTTGAGATCACTGCTTCAGCTGTAGCTCTTGATCTAATGGTTAATTCTGATACCAATTCTGATGCACAAACTGATTTGGCTTTCATGTGCAACATTTTGGAGAACCACTACTTGTTTCCTAGAGCACATTCCATACAACACCAACATTGGTAACACCTTTATGTTTTTGCCAACATTCCTGAAGCTAGCTTTCAACAGATGTTTTGTAAAATTTTTCCTGGCTTTCTTAGTTTACTTGAATTGATTCAACATCATTAAATTTTCAAAAATAATTCTAATTGTCCTCAAAGATATCCAGCTATTTAAATATCTGTGGTACTTTGCCTTTTTGGATCAAATGTTAATAGTGCAGCATTAACCTGTCTTTAATTCTCTTCCAGCTTAGTCAAGGAACAGTTCACCTTTATACAAAGCAATTCATAACTGCAATCCTTTCTCTTGAAGCTCAACTTCTGAAATTTCCCAATAAAGAAGAGAGGTTATAGAACTCTCAGATGATACAAAAAGAAGTTTTTCCTGGCTGCATTGATTTTGATGATGGCACCACCATACCTTTGAGTCTAAAACCTGCCAGAGATGGAAATAACTATTTTGATCTCAAATAAAGGTGATATTTTTTTCTTTGATAGTTTCAAACAAATCTCATATTATTCTTTTCCTTTTTTTAGGTACTAAATTTCTCTTTAATTTGTTTGTGATATTAACAAGAAATTCATTGCTTTTTATGCTGGATTCACTGGTGCTTGCCACAATTCCTCTGTATTTCAGAAAATGAATATTTCTCAACATCCTCAATATTTTTTTTGATTAAAATCAATATCTTCTAGAAGACCCTACTTATTCAAATGGTGTTTATGTCATCCCTGCTTTTCATAGGACTGGTGATGAATAAAGTGAAAAATCAAGACTCAATACTCATCTAGCAAAATCTTATGTTAGGATTGGGAATGCAATAGAGATACTGAAAGGCCAATTTGCTTCTATAAAAGAACCAAGGACTCCACTCTGTAACAAAAAAGAAATGAAGGTTGCTTTAGAATGGATTACTGTTTGTCCTATATTACACAATATTCTTGATAACTTAAAAGATGGATGGAATGAGCTTTATGAAGATGAGATTCCTGATCCACCTCCACTAATAGAATCTAGCATACTTCATCATCTAAACACAGTTCTATGAATGCTAAAGTACTACCAATCACCCTTTCCCATTTTGAGGGCCTAGCTTAACTGATTTGCAACTCTGTTTTTTGTGTAATAATTTTTACCAATGAAATTCCCCACTTTCCCAGTTTCATTTGTTTTGATTCAGCTCACAGACTTGAAATTTCATAACATTTTCAAGCACATTACATTTCTATGATTCTATCTCAGTAAGATATTTCATCTTCTCTTCATCTCTATCTCCATTATTCATTGTTGGTTCTAATATTTCTCACTTCACAGCACTCAAAGTAAGTCACTTTCTCATTTTTTGAAATTTAATTGCTAATTGAAATTTCTTTTTTCTTGTCTCTTTTCTTGTCTCTTTTTTTGCCTCTTTTTTTGTTTCTTTTTTTGTTTCTTTTTTTGTTTCTTTTTTTGTTTCTTTTTTTGTTTCTTTTTTTGTTTCTTTTTTTGTTTCTTTTTTTGTTTCTTTTAGTATTTCTTTTTTTGTTTATTTTTTTGTTTATTTTTTTGTTTCTTTTAGTATTTCTTTTTTTGATTATTTTTTTGATTATTTTTTTGATTATTTTTTTGATTATTTTTTTGATTATTTTTTGTTTATTTTTTTGAATATTTTTTTGATTATTTTTTTGATTATTTTTTTATTTATTTATTTATTTATTTTTTGTTTATTTTTTGTTTCTTTTTTTATCATCTTTTTTATCATCTTTTTTGTTTTGATTGCTTATTTATCTATTCTTATTTCCCTTTCCCCCTGTTTTTCCTTTTTTTCTTGTTCTCTATCATTTTATTCTGGATTTATTGACTTTATGGTGTTTTTTGGTCATTTTTAGGCATTATCACTTTTTTGGCCATTTTTTTTGCTATATTGCTTTAGAATAATTTGTAAATTATTTGGAAAATTCTTCTAATAAATTTTTTCTTACTTTAAGGAGTTTTTGGCCTGCTTTTGGTATTTTATTTTGTTAAAACCTTCTAGAAAAATTTTCCAAGCATTTCTCAGTGAATTTTAGGTGTTTTCGGGCTACTTTAGGTCAATTATTTCACTAAATTAATCTAGAAGCACTCAAAACCCTTTGGAAACCATCTGTAAAAATTTTAAAAGTATTTAAAAGTTTTTTTAAGTTATTTTGGCACTTTTTTGGACAATTTTTGGAATTGTTTTGGAACCTTTTACTTTTTAAGTAAGTTTCATCAAATTTTCTTTTCAAATAAATAGGGAGCTGGCCAATAGGATTGATAAGGTAAGAGGAAAAGGTGAGGTAAAACAAAAAATTTTAGGCAGAAAAAATGTATGGGGTGTAATATAGGTTGAATTTTTTTTTTATTTCAATAATTAACATTTTGCAAGTCATATATGATACTCTACTTACCTAAATTAATGAGCCATCAGGCCGCGTTTTGTATAATGGTAATCATGAGGAAATTTATTTTTATCATGAGTTTCATGTATACATTTGTGTTTGATTTCATTGAATTCAGTAACAGACTTTTTCCACTCAAATTTTTACTTGAATTTTCATTAATTTAGGTTTTTTAAATATCTTATAATACTCTTTTACATGTTAATTTATACAATCAAAATAAATTTTGGCAACCTATTCCCATACTTCAATAAAACACAGGGGAGGGTATTGCCATTTTTTTGTCATAAATTTTTTTCTGACTTAGAAAAAAAGAATGGCAATCCCCACCCCCTGTTATTGTAAATAGCAGGGGAGGTTATTTCCAAAAAAAAAATTTTGACATAAATTTTTTTCACTTAGAAATAACTTGGTGGTCTGAACCCCATAATATATTAAACATCAGGTTAATTTCTTGCTAAAATAAACTTGCATACTTTGTTTCCATAAATATTCCTGGTCTACTTAGATCCATTTTCTCTAACAACCAAAGTATATTTCAAGTTTTTTTTCTCCAGAATATTTTAAATGAGTACCTCATCTAGTATTGAAGACTATTCTAACAAGTTTTTTGATTTTTCAGCATTTAGTTGCTTTATTTAAAATTCATTGTCTTGTAAATAAATTTTGGAATTTTCCAATTAAAACTGATTATTTTTGAATTTTTCATCATCCTCCCTCTCCAAATCTAAACAATCTTTCTCAATTTCTAAGTATTTTCTTCCTTTGATTGTGAATGAAACCACTTCTTTTCCTCAAAAATTAGTTCACATTTTGCAGTTTTTTCATGAGACTCCAACTTCATGATTTAAATTTGCGCTTATTCTTTTTCTGTAACAAGCACCACACAATATGGGAAGTGGACTTGCTAGCAAGTCTGCAGCCTTGAACCCTAATTCATATCTTTTTGAGCCCACATTGAATTAGTGATGAAACCACCAAGAAAAAATATTGACATTCTGGTGAACTCAATTTGAATACAACTTGAACATTTAATGAAGCATAGGTAATAATACTTTGAACAAATCTTGAGATATGAAGAATGAGGTTTTTTTATAGAAATTTTAATACAGTGCAGACCACACCCAAATTAATCTGAAAAATACATATTTTAAACTATTTAAGCAGTTTCTTTGCAATTTAAAAAAAGAACAACAATGTATAGATCCTGCAAGATACCATCTGACATTATTATATAAGTTTCTTTGGCCAGAAATACATTTAGAAACTATAATTTGAAATATGACAATTTGTTCATGAAAGGCTATTATGTGCATTTATATTATTTATTGTATTATTTTCAAGAATTGAAAATATTATATACTTATTTTATGACTAGATAATATTGAATATTATAAATCATTAGAATATCTAAAGAAGGCACAAAAATCTTAAAAATGATGTTACAAAGACTTTACTTAGACATATAATTTTCAAATTCAATTGACATACTATATTTTACTAGTAAAAAAAAAATTTCATATTAATATTTATTAAAATTTATTTCCCTTCTTCTTCAAAATTTTCAAAATATTAAAATGAAGATTTTTATTTAATTTAAGTAAATGAAGAAAATAACAGTATAGGAGTTGTGGATTTTTAGGATTCAAGGAATTTCTGTGCCCACTCTTTTTAAAATATTTTATATTTTTTGTGTCAGGCTAAGATCAAGTACAAGGACGTGAACTAGCTTGAATAGTCAGTTGTCTAGAAGATTTTAATGGTCCTATATGAATACTGTAGTTTTAATCCACTAAGTTGTAAAATATAATCAAATATAGAGGTCTCAGTAATATAATTCTCACTATTCTTATATATGGCTTACAATCTTTATAGTTGGTAGAAAAATAGATTATATAAATTCAGATACTATTCAAAAGTCTTATAAAAGTACTAATTGATATGTATTGTAATTGGTTTGGTTATATTGATTGAATTGTAATGATAAAGAATGAAGAAATACAACCCAAAAACCTCCTCCTTTTATACACACTGAGTTCCCCAATGATTCCCTTGATGTACCACCCAATACACAGTTAATAACGCCTCTAAACAACTAATAGACATTCCCATCAACATTCCCAGTGACCTATGACATAATTAGAAGAGTAATAACCGCCAAAATCCTGAAATAATAAGGGAAATCCATCAAAATTAAAGAAAAAGACAAAAAGAGAGTATATGCGTATAAAACAATAATATTAAGGACTAAAGGAGACTTTTTAAGGTTAATAATAGCTTAATAATAAGGGGGATTGACTGTAGAAATAATGGGGCTAATCCTGACATTATACTACGTGAAATTCCCATTCAAAAATAACCAAAATTGACTGAGAAACCATCCAAAAACTTAAAAAAGAGCGTGAGATGTGGGGTAACTACATGCAGTTCTTGGCAGGCGCTTGCACGGGTAAATCCTTGACTAAAATTAGGCGAATTTAAGCGTGGTGATGAAATAAAGTGCCAAGAGTGAGGTTATTAATGAAATTAGTGCATATAAACAGGGTCAATGCATTATTAATTAAGCTAGGACACTAAATAAGCGCCTGTCGCCTATTTTAGCGTGTTTCCCCACAGTGGGCATAGAATGTGGGGTAATTATAGTGTGAAAAAGCTAACTTTGCTAAAAATGAAGCTATTCACACGGGAAAAAAGCAGGCAGTATGTGGCCAGTACACAGAAGCCATTTCTGGCATAAAAAACACCAAATTTGAAAAGTGTTATTTTTATGCATTTAAATAGCCAAATCAATAGCTCTAAATGAGCCCAATTGATCTGTCAAAGCGCAATTTTGATATTCTCAATTTTATAGCGCATATAGTCAACTTTTAAGTGAAATAAAGCGCATTTCTTGTTTTTTGCATAAAACAATGAATATAACAGCTTTAAGTGTACTTAAAAATTATGCAGCCTTATACTTAAGGTTCTTAAGATTACCCTAACATATTCCAACTTAATATTAAGTACATAAGACCTATAAAAGGTGGATATATGCGTGTATATAAGGTGTTATAATGGCATTTTTTGTGTATTATCATAATTTTACTTATGTATACTATTTGTGTACTCTTATTTATTATTCCCATGTATAGTTCATGTGTTTAACATAACTTATAAGTACTTTTTACTCAGTCCTGGAGATATACAGGCTGACACTCGCCCACCCAAAAAAAACAATAAAAAAAATGGTAAGTCATACATTTTATTTTATTTAATTTGTAATTTTCAGGTATTGAGAATAAATCTGTAGCATTAAAGATTCAACTTTAAAGAAATAAAACATAATAAAATATTATGAGTACTGGTTTTTTAACCCCTCAGCTGGTTGAACAGAAATTTATTTCTGTTTAAATTTTTTAAGAAGGGTGGATAAATTAGAAATTTCTTTTTCAGGTATCCATTTATCAAATTCATTTGATTTCCCTTTAAATCTTAGTAAATACTCAGTTCCTTTTTCTTTAGTAAGGATTCTTTTCTTGAGTATTTTTTTAATCTCTGCTTTTTCCACGATTTCTTCAGGTTGCTTTTTAGGCCTTCCCCTTCTTTTTGGAAATAAGTCAGGATCATTTGCATGGTAAGGTTTCAATAATGAGATAGGGAAAACTGGATGTTTCCTATCATATGGAGCATATAATATGACTTCCACTGCATTATTCCCAACCATTTTATTTACTACAAAAGGTCCTACAAAGGGATCCTTTAATTTAACATTACCTTGTAAGTTAAAATGTAGTGTTGATATGAGGACTTCATCTCCCTTTTTAAATTCAAATTCTTTATGAGATTTGTCCCACCTTTTCTTTTCATATTCAAATGCTTTTTGGATGCATTCTTCCGCATGCTTTCTACACATTTGTTGCATATGAATAAAGGATTTAGTGCCAGGGTGTATATCCAGCCTTGGTAGTTTATTTAAATGATTTACTGGGGTATTTGGTACATATCCCAGCCAGAGTTCAAATGGTTTCTTCTCTGTTACAGAATGAGTTGTGCTGTTATAAGCAAATTCAAGGCCAGGAATTAATGTTACCCAGTCATGTGTGAATTTCTCATTGTCTTTGTATTCTAATCCAAAGGCACAATATCTTCTGATCATGTCTTCTAGAGTTTGTATCATTCTCTCAGCCAGCCCATCAGTTTGTGGATGGTGTGCTGTAGACAATTTTAATTGACAACCTGATACTTCCATCAAAGATGTCCAGAACTCTGAAGTAAATTTAGGATCTCTGTCAGAGATTATGGCTTTGGGGAACCCAGCAGTATTCATCATCTGAGTCCACCATAGTAATGCCAAGTCTTTTGCAGATACCTCTTTATGGGTAGGAATAAACTTACACATTTTTGTTAATCTATCCACTATTACCCAGCAAGAATTGAAACTTTCTTTTCCTGCTAATGGCAAGCCAGTTACAAAATCCATGTTTATAATTTCCCATGGAGCTTTTGGCTGCTCTATTTGTTGTAACAACCCAGCTCTCTTCCCAGTTAATCTTTTAGATTTCTGACAAGAGTCACATGTTTCAATGTATTTTTGTACATCCTCTTTCATGTTTATCCACCAGGCTGTATTTTTAACTCTGGTTAATGTTTTGTTAAAGTCAAAATGACCAGCTAAGATGTCATCATGACAAGTACTCAACATTAACTCTTTCATAGAAGGTGGTATTACTATTACATTGCTTAACTTTTTCCTGTAATATATATATCCATCTTCAATTGATAGTTTACCTTTTTCCAACGCATTTTTATACTTTGGAGGCAAGGTTTTAATTAATGCACTCATGGAGGCATTTGTTGGATCATTAAGAATGGTAGATAGTTTAGACAAATCTTTATCAGATGAATAATTTTCCAATATAGTTTGCATAAACTCTTCTTCTAAATCCACTATATAAATCCCAAATATATGTATAACCTCATTTTCAGGTACATAAGCTGGGTTGTCAGCATCATTTGGCAAAGGACTTCTGGATAATAAATCCACATTTGAATGCAATGTTCCTGCTCTGTGAGTGATTGTCATTCTTCCTCTGTACTCTTGTACAGCTAGTTGCCATCTAAACATGTGCTTATTAGGTGTTTTCATGTTTAGTAATGATTTTACTGCACTGCAATCTGTTATAAGTTCAAACTTCTGGTCTTCCAGATAGTAATGAAGTTTCTCCAAAGCCCACACCACGGCTAAACATTCTAGCTGTGTGGCACCATACCTTAATTCTGTTTTTCTTAAGGTTCTGGATATATAACAGATAACTACTTCAGATAATTTTCCATTTATTATCTGTTTTTGCTGTAAAGCAGCACCCAAACCTATGAAACTTGCATCAGTGTACAAGATAAAAGGTAGGGTGAAATCTGGCAGTCCCAATATTGGAGCTGACATTAAACATTCCTTTAATTTGTTAAAGGCGTGCTGTCTTTCATTATTCCAAATGAAAGCTTCATTCTTCCTGATTAATGTTGTTAAAGGGGCTGCAATGGATTGGTAATTTTTAATATATTGTCTATAATATCCACACATACCCAAAAAACTTTGAACCTCTTTTACATTTTTAGGTATCCCAATGTTTTTAATTGCTGCCACTTTATTCTGGTCAACACAAATTTGTAATCCAGATACAACATGTCCAAGTACTTTCAAGGATTGAAATCCAAACTTACATTTCTTTAATGCAATAGTCATATTAATTTCATCCATTTTTTGAAAGACTCTTTTCAGGTGATTTAAATGTTCATCATATGTTTTTGAAAACACTATGATGTCATCAATATAGACCAATAGCCATCCTTCAACCATTTCCTGATGAAAAACACTATCCATCAATTTTTGGAAGACTGAAGGGGCATTCTTTGGGCCAAATGGCATTCTCACATACTTATATATACCCATATGTGTGGTTATTAATAAGTAATTTTGAGAATTTCTTTCCACAGGAATCTGGTGGTAACCCTTGTTCCCATCCAGACAGGAAATATATTTTGCTCCTTGTAAGGTAGCATGGATAGAAGCTATCCTTGGTAGAGGGTAAATATCATCTACTGTATATGTATTCAGAGCTCTATAATCACCGCATAATCTTGCCTTATCTTTTTCATAAGAGATTAATACTGGTGAAATGACACAATACTTAGGTGTTGTGTCCACTTTTTCAACAATACCCATTTCCAACAGCAATTTTATATTGTCTTCAATATCTTTCCTTTTTGCAGGAGATGCTGGGTAAGGTTTCTTTTTTAAACTGCCAGGAATATTATCCAGATCACAGCTTAAAGAGATTTTCATCTCATGGTCTTTGACCAATCCTAGTTCATTTGAGCCATGAGCAAATGCCATAGGATATGATTTAATCAATCTCAAAATATCTTCTTGTTCAATTTTTGAGAGTTGAGGACTGAAAGAGGCCTTTTGGATTTCATTTTCCAATTCACCCACTTCATTTGTGGTTCTTCCACCTTGCAGTTGTTCTTCTCTAGGAGAAATGGTATATACTGAATTTTCAGAACATATTTTGAATTTTCTTTTACCATTCACCCCTATGGTGAAACAACTGTTTGCAGGATCTAGTTTAATGCCAAATTTTGTCAATAAATCATTGCCAATAATAAACCAATCACTACAATTATTATTATCCATTACTACAAATTCACAAACTGCTCTAACATATCCATTATTATATTTAAAGAATACAGCAGTTTTGTATTTGCCAATTGGATTTAATACTGAACCAAAACCCCTCCAGTTCTTTGTCTGAACAGGTTCTAGTTTTTCCTGGTACTTACTATCAAGTTTCATTAATGCATTAAGTGAAACTACACTACCTGCAGCCCCAGTGTCAAGAATGGCATTCATTTCTTTTCCACATATGATAATAGGTGCTCTGATAGGTGTTATTTTGTAAGTATCATGAGATACATCTTTAATTATTTCAGCTTCCTCTATAGAAGTTAAAGATGTGTCTGTATGAGGTATAGCATCATTCAGGAACATTATATCCTGTTCTAATACAAATATCTCATTTTCATCATCACTGTAAGATATGTTACTCTTGCAATCCTCACTGGATTCCACATTCTCATCTTCATGATTACTAGGTTCAGAATTCTGTGAGGTTTCAATAACATTTATTCTTTTCTTACACGTATGACCTTTAACCCAAGGTTCATTACATTTGTAACAAGTGTTATTTTCTTGTCTCTTAGGGACAAGGGGAGCTGAAGGTTTTTTCTTTTCCACTGGTAACTTACTTGTAGTAGGTTTTACCACGTCAACACTTTGTCTGTAATTACTATACTTGGTTTCATATTTGTGGTTTAATAATATCTCATTGCATATATTAATGAATCCAGAGGTGTCTCTGACAGTTTCAGTTCTAGCAACAATAATGTCTCTAACTGATATAGGCAATTTGTATATTATTTTTTCTTTCCACTCTTCATAATTCATTTTTGGATCCATAGCTTTCATGATTTTTATTAAATTCATTAAGAAGACCATGGGTTTTTCTCCAGCATTTGGATTATATCTGGCCCTTTCATACAGTCTTTGTTGAGTGATTCTAAATTTTGGGCCACCAAATTGCCTTTCAATTAGTGCCTTCCATTCATTCCAGGAGTAATTAATTCCCTCACTCAATACAGATTCAAACCATAATAAGGCCACATCTGTAAATAAAGATATTAACTTTGAAGTAATTTCTTCATCAGGTAATTTGTATGAAAATTTTAGGTTATCAATTCTTTGTATGAATTGTTGCCAATCAGATTTTGAATCCCCGTCAAAAGAAGGGTACTGATCTAACTTAGGCCAGTTCTTTTGGCTAGTTTTTGCTTCCCTAACCTGAGGAATATTGAGTAATTCACTTACTTTAGAAAGATGATCATTTATTTCATCTTTTACTGATTTTATATTCTCAGAGCCCATGACACTATGTTCATGTTCCATCATTGGTTTATCCTCAGAGTGTTTCATAAAAACTGGTACTCTTTCTACATAAGAGGTATTATCCTTTATTGTTTCAGTATTTTTCAAAATGTTAGCTACTTCAATTTCTACTCTTTGTAACCTATCTTTTATTACAGGTACTTGAGTCAAAGTATCATTTACATTTGAAAAAGACAATTTTACACGTCCCTCTATGGTAGCCATAATATTCTGAGAGTGTTCTAATTTACTTTCTAAATTTCTAATCTCAGATTTTAATCTTTTATTCTCATTGATTAATTCATTATTTGAATTTTCAATAATTTTTAATTTATTGGCTGTGGTACTCAATGATTGTGTTAGCTGTAATAATACATTTTCTGTATTAATGTTTGACTCTTTTGAGAACTCTTCCAATTTTTCAATTCTTAATAATAATTTACTTATTATTTTTGATTCCATTGGATTCTCTTTTAAAAAATATTCTATTTTTTCCGTGTCCTATTCAGAAGACTCATTTTCAGGGTCAAGATTTAATTCATTTGATTCCATTTTTATATTAATAGTTTTTTCCTGGTGATCAATAAAACTATTTACATTGTCCTCATGTAAAGACAAGTTTAACATATTCTGTTCAAATGAATAATCCTTTAAATCCTTATCAATAATATCCAATATTTCCTTATCAATCTCATTACCTATAAGTAATTTATTTTCAGGTTGATATAATTGATCATAAGAAGTTGGATGACTCACCAAGGTCTTATCCCACTTCCCCTGCCTCTCCTTGCCTTTCCCCTGTAAGGGTGACTGCTGGAGCCCTGCTGTTGAGGATTGTTGTAGTTTTGGGCGTACCAATCCCATTTCCATTTGCTTACTGTAATTTTTTGGTCCTCCTCTTGGGCTGGAGGTGTTGCTATGGAATTGTTGGGTGCCACTGTTGGTGGTTGAGTCTTTATGTCCACTAGAGCTTGGTTGACTTCTATGAAACCTTGAGCTGCTCTCTTTTCCAGATTGTTGATCTGGTCCACTATATTGTTGACTCTTATTGTCAAGGTGTTCAGTAGGGTGGATAGGGAGTGAACTTGTTCTTGTAAAGTATTTTTTGTTTTCTTTATTGAAACCTGCTTTAAAAGCTTTTCCCTTTCCTCCAGAGACATTGAAGGAGTGTTGTTGATTATGGGAGAGTCCTGGCCCTCCATTTGAATGTCCTGTAACAGGTCTTTCAGCTCTAGGTCTTAAGTTATAAGTTTTTACCTTATTACTTACAATGTCATTGTTGTCACACATTTTTACGTGGAATTTAAAGAATTGAAAGTTTAGATATGAAAACTTCAAAAAGGAGTTTTATCAGTATTTATCAATACCACTGAAGACAATTTTATTGCTTACTTATTGGTATGAAGTGAATATTTTAAGTGCCAAAAGTCAAATATGCTTTTATGTGGTCACTTGATTTAACTGGTCTACAATATGTAGCCGTGTTTTTATATTCAAAAGAAAACAACTGTCAGTATGATTCTTTCTAAATATTTAATGAATTTTACAAACCAATAAAAGAAAAGATTAAGAGTCCTGTTAAAAGAAAACAATTAATCAGTTTAATTGGTTTATTATCTGCAAAGATCACAAATTTAATTGGTCTATTGACAGACTCCCACTAAGAACAATTATATGTTAAATTAGTGGTAAAAATTTTATCTGCAAAGATCTCAAATTTAATTGGTCTATTGACAGACCCACTAATAACAATTATAAGTTAAATTAGTGGTAAAATTGTTGATTAAATATCACAATTTTATAATATAACAGGGCTTCTTTTTCTGAAATCACTATATAAGTGACCCCAACCTGTTGTAATTATCCAAATATTTCTATAGGGATATTATTTACGTGCACCTTCTCTTGAAAATTTCACTTACAGGATTATAACAGAATTCTTGAGGAAAGGTCCCCAATTGTCAGGCTAAGATCAAGTACAAGGACATGAACTAGCTTGAATAGTCAGTTGTCTAGAAGATTTTAATGGTCCTATATGAATACTGTAGTTTTAATCCACTAAGTTGTAAAATATAATCAAATATAGAGGTCTCAGTAATATAATTCTCACTATTCTTATATATGGCTTACAATCTTTATAGTTGGTAGAAAAATAAATTATATAAATTCAGATACTATTCAAAAGTCTTATAAAAGTACTAATTGATATGTATTGTAATTGGTTTGGTTATATTGATTGAATTGTAATGATAAAGAATGAAGAAATACAACCCAAAAACCTCCTCCTTTTATACACACTGAGTTCCCCAATGATTCCCTTGATGTACCACCCAATACACAGTTAATAACGCCTCTAAACAACTAACAGACATTCCCATCAACATTCCCAGTGACCTATGACATAATTAGAAGAGTAATAACCGCCAAAATCCTGAAATAATAAGGGAAATCCATCAAAATTAAAGAAAAAGACAAAAAGAGAGTATATGCGTATAAAACAATAATATTAAGGACTAAAGGAGACTTTTTAAGGTTAATAATAGCTTAATAATAAGGGGGATTGACTGTAGAAATAATGGGGCTAATCCTGACATTATACTACGTGAAATTCCCATTCAAAAATAACCAAAATTGACTGAGAAACCATCCAAAAACTTAAAAAAGAGCGTGAGATGTGGGGTAACTACATGCAGTTCTTGGCAGGCGCTTGAACGGGTAAATCCTTGACTAAAATTAGGCGAATTTAAGCGTGGTGATGAAATAAAGTGCCAAGAGTGAGGTTATTAATGAAATTAGTGCATATAAACAGGGTCAATGCATTATTAATTAAGCTAGGACACTAAATAAGTGCCTGTCGCCTATTTTAGCGTGTTTCCCCACAGTGGGCGTAGAATGTGGGGTAATTATAGTGTGAAAAAGCTAACTTTGCTAAAAATGAAGCTATTCACACGGGAAAAAAGCAGGCAGTATGTGGCCAGTACACAGAAGCCATTTCTGGCATAAAAAACACCAAATTTGAAAAGTGTTATTTTTATGCATTTAAATAGCCAAATCAATAGTTCTAAATGAGCCCAATTGATCTGTCAAAGCGCAATTTTGATATTCTCAATTTTATAGCGCATATAGTCAACTTTTAAGTGAAATAAAGCGCATTTCTTGTTTTTTGCATAAAACAATGAATATAACAGCCTTAAGTGTACTTAAAAATTATGCAGCCTTATACTTAAGGTTCTTAAGATTACCCTAACATATTCCAACTTAATATTAAGTACATAAGACCTATAAAAGGTGGATATATGCGTGTATATAAGGTGTTATAATGGCATTTTTTGTGTATTATCATAATTTTACTTATGTATACTATTTGTGTACTCTTATTTATTATTCCCATGTATAGTTCATGTGTTTAACATAACTTATAAGTACTTTTTACTCAGTCCTGGAGATATACAGGCTGACATTTTGTGTATTTATTTTGTATTACTATCTTCTTTTATTGTCTTTTTTACTCCCTCTCAGGAATACCCCACTCTTTTCCCTTTGAAGTATTCCTTTATCCTCACCTCATCTTTCTCCCCAATCTTTTCACTCTCTTCATCATCATTTTCAACCCCTATCCACATTTTCCTCTCCCTCTTTAACACTTTCTACCCCTCTCCACTTCTCTTCTTCCAGTTTGCTTACCTCCCCATTCATCCCTAATACTTTATTTTTATATACAGAAATAGGGACTGAGTTGAAAGGGAGTAAATTGGGGTTCAAGGAATGCGGAGGCAAGGTATAGGGGAGGAATGGGGCTACAAGGGTTGAGGAGGCTGGAGAGAGGGGTGAGGAAGGGTATATGGGGTAGCAAAAAGGTTGGGAAAGAGTTGGAAGGAAAGATTAAGGGTTTCCAAGGAATTTTGAATGAAGAAAAGGATCAGGGAGAGGTTGAGAGGGGTGAAATAGGGATCAAAAGAGGATGGCATACAATGGGGCTGGGAGGGTAGTAAAAAGGGTGGGGAGGGAAGAAAAGCATGTGTTGGTAGAGTTGAAAGGGATGGGGATTTATGCAAACAGAGTGTGAAATTAGCAGGATGAACTCTGTTCTTTGGGCAAAGAACAGAGTTCACTGCCATAAAATATTAGCTGAAACATAGTTTTCAATTCTGTAAAAAAAGTTGTAGGTAATAGAAAAAGTCACTGATTTTTTTATATTTAATCTGAAAGTTTTTAATAAAATTATTGTATTTAAGAATTGTGATATTTTCAATCAATTTTTATTGATCAACTTAATTTAATAAAGTATTATTTAAATAAGTTGCTTCAAAAAATTCTGTGCATTGAGTAGACTCAAGGAATGATTTTTTCTGGATTCCATTCAGTTATCCTCACACTTTCACTATGTTTTCAATATAGATCCATTATTATTTGTGTGATACATCAAGTGAAGGTTCAGTATTACTTCAGTCTGAGTTCCATCTGATTTCCATCTGACTTCAAGTTAAGGACTTGCTAGCAAGTCCCCCCCAATTATTGTGTGGTGAAGTTTAAAATTTAAGACTAAGAGAAATAAATTATGAAAAATTCTTTATTCAATAGAAAAATAAAAAATATAACCTTGTTTGTGTTGATTAATTATTTCCCCATAAGCAGAAAAAAAAGACTTTTATGTTGAATGAGTTGTCCCAATACTAGCAGAAGCTCTTCTCTTGAGTCTGTTTCTAGGAGGGGTTGATTATTTATCTTCTAATCTTTCATTGTCAGCTTCTTCCTTACAAACTTCAAGATTTGATGAGGCTTGGGTCTGGTCTATACATGGGGAGTAAATCAACACTACAAAAGAAAAAATAATAGCAAAAGTAGTTTAGTCTTACTACCATGGGCTCATCAAACTCAATGTCAGAATATGCAGATGGTTCTCCAAATTCTGGAGATTCAAGTGAAGGATCTAAAGTAAAATCTTGACTGTTTGTATGAGACTCAGAAATTCTTTGACCATGATTCATGTGCAAGGGGTTGAAAATGGGCCTTTGTCCAAAGACTTTTTCCATTTGATCTTAAAGAGAACACATAGAGTTGAGTTTTTCAGAAACTGATGCATTTCCATGCTTTTTATCATCTTTGGTAACTCCAAACCCAGTTGAAGAAGAAGCCATCTTTGCTTTCTTGTGTTTTGTATGATACCTTTTGAATATTTCCCTCAATTTTCTTGTTGGAAAATCCATCTTACATTTAATTTTTGCTTTCAACTCCACTTCCATTTAATTAAAGCCACTCAATTTTTATTCAGGTTGACAAGCAACTTGTGTGGAATTTGAACAGACAAAACATGTAACAAAATTAGATTTAATTTTTGGACAGTTAACTACAATCAGTAGGTCAGACAGGTTCAATTGAGTATATTTTTGAGAAGTAAATTTTGGTAGAGGAATTAAAAATTAACACTAAAAAAAGAAATTAGTAAAAAAAGAAATTTTTCTTGAAGAAAAAAGAAACTAACAAAGATTCTAGATATTTATGATGCCTTGTATAAAAATAAGAAGTTGTGAGTATATAAATTTGAGGAGGAAAATTTTCTAAAAAGCAGATTAAAATTTAATAGACTTACTACGGTGTGAAAGAGAAAAAATTGATTTGGAAATGAACTGGGGGAGAAGAGTTGTGACATAGAGTATATGAGTGAGGATAGAAGGAAGGTAAGGTGCAGCTGATTGGGAGGATGTGGGTACTTGTGGGCTGAATTGTGGTTAAGAAAATTGTACAAAAGTAGGATATATTTGACCCAATGTTTCAGACCCCAAGTACCAAATCAGCCATGTTTCATGGCATTTTTGGTAATGTTTGTAACCCCCTATTATGTATTATTATTTATAATTATTATTTGTCTTTTCTTTTCTTTTCTTTTCTTTTCTTTTATTCTTTTATTCTTTTATTTTTTTAATTTTTAATTTAATTTAATTTTTTATTTTTATTTTTATTCCTTTTTTCTTTTTTTCCTTTTTTCTTTTTTTCTTTTTTTCTTTTTTTCTTTTTTTCTTTTTTTCTTTTTTTCTTTTTTTCTTTTTTTCTTTTTTTCTTTTTTTCTTTTTTTCTTTTTTTCTTTTTTTCTTTTTTTCTTTTTTTCTTTTTTTCTTTTTTTCTTTTTTTCTTTTTTTCTTTTTTTCTTTTTTTCTTTTTTTTTCTTTTTTTCTTTTTTTCTTTTTTTTCTTTTTTTCTTTTCTTTTTTTCTTTTTTTCTTTTTTTCTTTCACCATGCAATATAGGGGGCAGACTTGCTAGCAAGTCTGTAACCTTGAACCCAAATTGATATCTAATTGAGCACACATTGAGGCAGTGATGAAACAACCATGAAGAAGTAGTGAATTGACTCTGAACTCAAGTTGAACATAATTTGAAAATTTATTGAAACACATTGAATAATTAGAAATTATAATCTTTAGGCTTGAATTACAAGATTTTTTTGAAGGAATATTGAAATAATTGAATCCCACTACCCAACCTGGGTTGCACATGCAAAAAATAATAAAATTACCATATGAAATTAACTAGGAGACATTTAAAACTGTTTTTAAATATTTTTAGCTACCAATATATAGATAAATATTAATAAATTAAAAAAGCATGTCAGGGAGGAAAATTTGTAAACCCAGGGGCATTTTTCATAAACAACAGTGTTTTATCTTAAGATGTCACCCAACTTGAATTTTGGGGTTTGGAGTCTTAAAAAAAATAAAACTCTCCGCCTAACCAAGGTGTGATACTTGTGTTGTATTTCTGGATGATTCATTGCAGGATAAAGTTTTGAGACATACCTAGTAGATACTAAAAAGTGGAGGGTGGAGTTAAAATCAAGTAATACATATCCAAGTCCAAAATAAAAAGTCAGCCTTATCCCATTCACAGCCCCTTTTAGACAGATGGAAAGCTGGACACTCAGTGAAAGAAAAATACAGAGTGTTCTGCTGAATTTGAGATCTTTGTTAAAGTGGGCTGAGGGCTAGTAAAAGGCAAAAATCACAGTCCAATTCACTCTAACTGTGAAAATGGCTGATAGAAATGTGCTATTTAGCATCCCAATCATGAGTGCACAACTTTTCTTTGCTTTAAATAAGTCTTCTCTCACAACAAATGAGTCTTTCTTTCACTCTAGTCAACATCCTAAGCACTGGCCTTAAACCTGTTTCCCCCCTATCTGAGCCACCTTTGCACCATTCCCCCTCCAATCAACTTCTTACCACATCTCAAACCTGACTTGTCCTTTATATTGGAGCCATTGAGTCACCATTCTCCTCAAATTCTCCCATTCTCTTTTTTCTGCCCTTCAGCTACCACATTCTTGTTCCTGATGACCTATCTTGCAACAGAAAAGCTTCCTCCTAGAAGATTGACAAGAGCACAGAAAAAGAAAATTGTGTGCACCCTGGCCTTTTCTTTCTCAATCTTGTTTCTGGCATGGATGAAGACTTACACTATGCAAAAGGGGTTTGATGGGGTTTTTAGGGAAATGAAAGGGTTTTATTTGAGTAAAAAGGGGTGTATTGAGGTTGTGAGGAGTGCAAAAAGGGGAGGAGATATGAGTAGGAAAACAAAAGGAATAGTGTGGGAAAAAAGTAAAAAAGGAGAGGAGGGGAGGGAAGAGGAGTGTCAAAACTTAGGTTGGAAGGGCTGGAGAGTATATAAAGTTTATAACAATTATTTTTTAAAGGGGAGGGAAGGAAATAAAGTTGAGAGGGGTTCTGACACAGCTAAATGTGAGGAGATGTGAGGAGTATTTCAAATGAGGCAGCAAAGAACCAAAAGTGAACTCTATCTTTTGGCTAAAAACTAGAGTACACCCTGTCAGGTTTCAGTGCTTTTTTTCCATTTTAAAAAATAATCAAAAACTAGTGTATTGCTATATGTAAACCTTTATTCACAGATAATACAGATTTATTCGTTGATGATGATAAAGACTTAAATTTAATATAGAATATGTATGAGTATATAGATCTTAGACATGAAATACATTTTCAATTTTTTACAAATTTTTTTACAATTTTTTTTTTGATAACTATACATAAGATAGAAAAAAAAAGGAAAATTTTTTAAAGAAGAAGGTTGAAAACGGGAACACAAACTATGTTAAAATCTTGAATTTATGCTTGGATTAATTTCCTGGGATGAATGTTTTTATATTTTAATTTAATGGTAAATTCTGTTGGAAAGATTTCAAATATATTTGATTTAAATAATAGTATTCAAGTAAAAATTTAACAGTAGATAAATTGATAAATTTAATTTTTTTTTCTTTCTTTTTTCTATGATTACTATACATACCTGAATAATTACCTATAATAAGTAAAAACTTTACAAATTGAAATAAGTTAAATTACTTTATATATCTAATATTATATATTCAGTAACAAAAGAAACCCTTTGAGTCCCTTATTTTACTGAAATATTTTAATTCAAATGAATATATAAATATTTACATTAATATGCAACTTAGCTTTGATGGAACTTAGATTTATCTACCGATTAAATCCTGTGTACCATTAGGCTTCAAGCTAAGTTAAAGCTTTGAGAAGATTTTTAACTTATTTAAAGTCTTAAAATAGATTTTATAATGTAAAAATGACTATATTTTTATCTCAAAAAGATTTATATTGAATAATATGAGGTTCTAAAAGTAAATATGGTTGATAGATGATTTTGATATAATATTTGACTAAAATTAATTGTAAGTCCATTTTCTATGATTATGACATGATCTTGTTTCTGTATGATAGATTAAGAGAATCAATAAACTTAATTATCTACAATAATAATATATATAAAGGATATGAGATCCTCTGTTTAAATTAAAACTAATTTAAAGAAAAAGAAATTTTTAGTTTTAAATACAAATTATCTGGATACTTCTTATTATCAAATTATTTTTATGGATTTATATATGTAAGTTAGAATGCAGGCTAACAGGATAAACCAGGTAATTTTTTAGAAAAGGGGAAAAACATTTATTTTATCAATCGATAATTTTATAAATTTAAAATTATAACCCTAATTTTTTATAGTAATATTTACTGAAGAGTTGAATATTTATCTTTTAAAGTACATTTTAATAAAATTAAATTCATTCTATAATATATTTTTTATAAGGAAAATATTATAAAGATTTATATGGTCTTTTTTTTTAATAAAATATCAAATTAATTCTATTTCTTAGATTTTTACAATGAATATCAGAATAATATAATTTTCACCCATAAGTGTGAATATTATATTTCCAATAAAGAATTGAAAAATCCTTAAAATATAAATTTTTACTTTAAAATGATTCTTGAATTTTGAGTTTCTAATTACTACTTTGAAAACTTCTTCTTTAAAAACAAAAAGTATGAGCCTGAACCATTTTATTTAATTTATATTTAAACATAATAAAATTGAAGTATTTTGATTGTTCATTTAAAATAAACATTAATAGATGTATTGGCAGAATTTTAATATTTTTAATGATGGTGATTTTCCATGGGAATAACTAAAAATACCTTTTTTAACTTTTGTACAAAAGAAACAAAAGATAGTAGTTCTCTAATGAGAATTTGATATAATAATAAAAAAACAACTTCTACCTATTTTTGAGAGTCCTTAAAAATTCATAATGTTTAAAATTAAAGTTCAAACACCTTTTTTCACATAAGATTATTTTTTTAAATTTGTGGTTTTTATTTCTGGGTGAACATTGTTATTATCCAAAATATAGCATTCAAGCTTACTTTAGAGTTCAGATTAAAGTTTCAAGAAGTTTTCATTGTTTTTTATTTATTTTATCTTCACAATTTTAATTTAGTTTAAATATCTTTTTGTAACATTAAAAATTCACTGAGTAGTGATTATTTTTTTTAATGCATAAAATAACTGTCAGGCTAAGGTCAAGTACAAGGACGTGAACTAGCTTGAATAGTCAGTTGTCTAGAAGATTTCAATGGTCCTATATGAATACTGTAGATTTAATCCACTAAGTTGTAAAATATAATCAAATATAAAGGTCTCAGTAATATAATCCTCACTATTCTTATATATGGCTTACAATCTTTATAGTTAGTAGAAAAATAGATTTTATAATTCAGATACTATTCAAAAGTCTTATAAAAGTACTAATTGATATGTATTGTAATTGGTTTGGTTATATTGGTTAATTGTAAATGATAAAGAATGAAGAAATACAACCCAAAAACCTCCTCCTTTTATACACACTGAGTTCCCCAATGATTCCCTTGATGTACCACCCAATACACAGTTAATCACGCCTCTAAACAACTAATAGACATTCCCATCAACATTCCCAGTGACCCATGACATAATTTGAAGAGTAATAACCGCCAAAATCCTGAAATAATAAGGGAAATCCATCAAAATTAAAGGAAAAGACAAAAAGAGAGTATATGCGTATAAAACAATAATATTAAGGACTAAAGGAGACTTTTTAAGGTTAATAATAGCTTAATAATCAGGGGGATTGACTGTAGAAATAATGGGGCTAATCCTGACATTATACTACGTGAAATTCCCATTCAAAAATAACCAAAATTGACTGAGAAACCACCCAAAAACTTAAAAAAGAGCGTGAGATGTGGGGTAACTACATGCAGTTCTTGGCAGGCGCTTGCACGGGTAAATCCTTGACTAAAATTAGGCGAATTTAAGCGTGGTAATGAAATAAAGTGCCAAGAGTGAGGTTATTAATGAAATTAGTGCATATAAACAGGGTCAATGCATTATTAATTAAGCTAGGACACTAAATAAGCGCCTGTCGCCTATTTTAGTGTGTTTCCCCACAGTGGGCGTAGAATGTGGGGTAATTATAGTGTGAAAAAGCTAACTTTGCTAAAAATGAAGCTATTCACGCGGGAAAAAAGCAGGCAGTATGTGGCCAGTACACAGAAGCCATTTCTGGCATAAAAAACACCAAATTTGAAAAGTGTTATTTTTATGCATTTAAATAGCCAAATCAATAGTTCTAAATGAGCCCAATTGATCTGTCAAAGCGCAATTTTGATATTCTCAATTTTATAGCGCATATAGTCAACTTTTAAGTGAAATAAAGCGCATTTCTTGTTTTTTTCATAAAACAATGAATATAACAGCTTTAAGTGTACTTAAAAATTATGCAGCCTTATACTTAAGGTTCTTAAGATTACCCTAACATATCCCAACTTAATATTAAGTACATAAGACCTATAAAAGGTGGATATATGCGTGTATATAAGGTATTATAATGGCATTTTTTGTGTATTATCATAATTTTACTTATGTATACTATTTGTGTACTCTTATTTATTATTCCCATGTATAGTTCATGTGTTTAACATAACTTATAAGTACTTTTTACTCAGTCCTGGAGATATACAGGCTGACACTCGCCCACCCAAAAAAAACAATAAAAAAAATGATAAGTTATACATTTTATTTAATTTGTAATTTTCAGGTATTCAGAATAAATCTGTAGCATTAAAGATTCAACTTTAAAGAAATAAAACATAATAAAATATTATGAGTACTGGTTTTTTAACCCCTCAGCTGGTTGAACAGAAATTTATTTCTGTTTAAATTTTTTAAGAAGGGTGGATAAATTAGAAATTTCTTTTTCAGGTATCCATTTATCAAATTCATTTGATTTCCCTTTAAATCTTAGTAAATACTCAGTTCCTTTTTCTTTAGTAAGGATTCTTTTCTTGAGTATTTTTTCAATCTCTGCTTTTTCCACAATTTCTTCAGGTTGCTTTTTAGGCCTTCCCCTTCTTTTTGGAAATAAGTCAGGATCATTTGCATGGTAAGGTTTCAATAATGAGATAGGGAAAACTGGATGTTTCCTATCATATGGAGCATATAATATGACTTCCACTGCATTATTCCCAACCATTTTATTTACTACAAAAGGTCCTACAAAGGGATCCTTTAATTTAACATTACCTTGTAAGTTAAAATGTAGTGTTGATATGAGGACTTCATCTCCCTTTTTAAATTCAAATTCTTTATGAGATTTGTCCCACCTTTTCTTTTCATATTCAAATGCTTTTTGGATGCATTCTTCTGCATGCTTTCTACACATTTGTTGCATATGAATAAAGGATTTAGTGCCAGGGTGTATATCCAACCTTGGTAGTTTATTTAAAAGATTTACTGGGGTATTTGGTACATATCCCAGCCAGAGTTCAAATGGTTTCTTCTCTGTTACAGAATGAGTTGTGCTGTTATAAGCAAATTCAAGGCCAGGAATTAATGTTACCCAGTCATGTGTGAATTTCTCATTGTCTTTGTATTCTAATCCAAAGGCACAATATCTTCTGATCATGTCTTCTAGAGTTTGTATCATCCTCTCAGCCAGCCCATCAGTTTGTGGATGGTGTGCTGTAGACAATTTTAATTGACACCCTGATACTTCCATCAAAGATGTCCAGAACTCTGAAGTAAATTTAGGATCTCTGTCAGAGATTATGGCTTTGGGGAACCCAGCAGTATTCATCATTTGAGTCCACCATAGTAACGCCAAGTCTTTAGCAGATACCTCTTTATGGGTAGGGATAAACTTACACATTTTTGTTAATCTATCCACTATTACCCAGCAAGAATTGAAACTTTCTTTTCCTGCTAATGGCAAGCCAGTTACAAAATCCATGTTTATAATTTCCCATGGAGCTTTTGGCTGCTCTATTTGTTGTAACAACCCAGCTCTCTTCCCAGTTAATCTTTTAGATTTCTGACAAGAGTCACATGTTTCAATGTATTTTTGTACATCCTCTTTCATGTTTATCCACCAGGCTGTATTTTTAACTCTGGTTAATGTTTTGTTAAAGTCAAAATGACCAGCTAAAATGTCATCATGACAAGTACTCAACATTAACTCTTTCATAGAAGGTGGTATTACTATTACATTGCTTAACTTTTTCCTGTAATATATATATCCATCTTCAATTGATAGTTTACCTTTTTCCAACGCATTTTTATACTTTGGAGGCAAGGTTTTAATTAATGCACTCATGGAGGCATTTGTTGGATCATTAAGAATGGTAGATAGTTTAGACAAATCTTTATCAGATGAATAATTTTCCAATATAGTTTGCATAAACTCTTCTTCTAAATCCACTATATAAATCCCAAATATATGTATAACCTCATTTTCAGGTACATAAGCTGGGTTGTCAGCATCATTTGGCAAAGGACTTCTGGATAATAAATCCACATTTGAATGCAATGTTCCTGCTCTATGAGTGATTGTCATTCTTCCTCTGTACTCTTGTACAGCTAGTTGCCATCTAAACATGTGCCTATTAGGTGTTTTCATTGTTTAGTAATGATTTTACTGCACTGCAATCTGTTATAAGTTCAAACTTCTGGTCTTCCAGATAGTAATGAAGTTTCTCCAAAGCCCACACCACGGCTAAACATTCTAGCTGTGTGGCACCATACCTTAGTTCTGTCTTTCTTAAGGTTCTGGATATATAACAGATAACTACTTCAGATAATTTTCCATTTATTATCTGTTTTTGCTGTAAAGCAGCACCCAAACCTATGAAACTTGCATCAGTGTACAAGATAAAAGGTAGGGTGAAATCTGGCAGTCCCAATATTGGAGCTGACATCAAACATTCCTTTAATTTGTTAAAGGCGTGCTGTCTTTCATTATTCCAAATGAAAGCTTCATTCTTCCTGATTAATGTTGTTAAAGGGGCTGCAATGGATTGGTAATTTTTAATATATTGTCTATAATATCCACACATACCTAAAAAACTTTGAACCTCTTTTACATTTTTAGGTATCCCAATGTTTTTAATTGCTGCCACTTTATTCTGGTCAACACAAATTTGTAATCCAGATACAACATGTCCAAGTACTTTCAAGGATTGAAATCCAAACTTACATTTCTTTAATGCAATAGTCATATTAATTTCATCCATTTTTTGAAAGACTCTTTTCAGGTGATTTAAATGTTCATCATATGTTTTTGAAAACACTATGATGTCATCAATATAGACCAATAGCCATCCTTCAACCATTTCCTGATGAAAAACACTATCCATCAATTTTTGGAAGACTGAAGGGGCATTCTTTGGGCCAAATGGCATTCTCACATACTTATAAATACCCATATGTGTGGTTATTAATAAGTAATTTTGAGAATCTCTTTCCACAGGAATCTGGTGGTAACCCTTGTTCCCATCCAGACAGGAAATATATTTTGCTCCTTGTAAGGTAGCATGGATAGAAGCTATCCTTGGTAGAGGGTAAATATCATCTACTGTATATGTATTCAGAGCTCTATAATCACCACATAATCTTGCCTTATCTTTTTCATAAGAGATTAATACTGGTGAAATGACACAATACTTAGGTGTTGTGTCCACTTTTTCAACAATACCCATTTCCAACAACAATTTTATATTGTCTTCAATATCTTTCCTTTTTGCAGGAGATGCTGGGTAAGGTTTCTTTTTTAAGCTGCCAGGAATATTATCCAGATCACAGCTTAAAGAGATTTTCATCTCATGGTTTTTGACCAATCCTAGTTCATTTGAGCCATGAGCAAATGCCATAGGATATGATTTAATCAATCTCACAATATCTTCTTGTTCAATATTTGAGAGTTTAGGACTGAAAGAGGCCTTTTGGATTTCATTTTCCAATTCACCCACTTCATTGGTGGTTCTTCCTCCTTGCAGTTGTTCTTCTCTAGGAGAGATGGAATATACTGAATTTTCAGAACATATTTTGAATTTCCTTTTACCATTTACCCCTATGGTGAAACAACTGTTTGCAGGATCTAGTTTAATGCCAAATTTCGTCAATAAATCATTGCCAATAATAAACCAATCACTACAATTATTATTATCCATTATTACAAATTCACAAACTGCTCTAACATATCCATTATTATATTTAAAGAATACAGCAGTTTTGTATTTGCCAATTGGATTTAATACTGAACCAAAACCCCTCCAGTTCTTTGTCTGAACAGGTTCTAGTTTTTCCTGGTACTTACTATCAAGTTTCATTAATGCATTAAGTGAAACTACGCTACCTGCAGCCCCAGTGTCAAGAATGGCATTCATTTCTTTTCCACATATGATAACAGGTGCTCTGATAGGTGTTATTTTGTAAGTATCATGAGATACATCTCTAATTATTTCAGCTTCCTCTATGGAAGTTAAAGATGTGTCTGTATGAGGTATAGCATCATTCAGGAACATTATATCCTGTTCTAATACAAATATCTCATTTTCATCATCACTGTAAGATATGTTACTCTTGCAATCCTCACTGGATTCCACATTCTCATCTTCATGATTACTAGGTTCAGAATTCTGTGAGGTTTCAATAACATTTATTCTTTTCTTACACGTGTGACCTTTAACCCAAGGTTCATTACATTTGTAACAAGTGTTATTTTCTTGTCTCTTAGGGACAAGGGGAGCTGAAGGTTTTTTCTTTTCCACTGGTAACTTACTTGTAGTAGGTTTTACCACTTCAACACTTTGTCTGTAATTACTATACTTGGTTTCATATTTGTGGTTTAATAATATCTCATTGCATATATTGATGAATCCAGAGGTGTCTCTGACAGTTTCAGTTCTAGCTACAATAATGTCTCTAACTGATATAGGCAACTTGTATATTATTTTTTCTTTCCACTCTTCATAATCCATTTTTGGATCCATAGCTTTCATGATTTTTATTAAATTCATTAAGAAGACCATGGGTTTATCTCCAGCATTTGGATTATATTTGGCCCTTTCATACAGTCTTTGTTGAGTGATTCTAAATTTTGGGCCACCAAATTGCCTTTCAATTAGTGCCTTCCATTCATTCCAGGAGTAATTAATTCCCTCACTCAATACAGATTCAAACCATAATAAGGCCACATCTGTAAATAAAGATATTAACTTTGAAGTAATTTCTTCATCAGGTAATTTGTATGAAAATTTTAAGTTATCAATTCTTTGTATGAATTGTTGCCAATCAGATTTTGAATCCCCGTCAAAAGAAGGGTACTGATCTAACTTAGGCCAGTTCTTTTGGCTAGTTTTTGCTTCCCTAACCTGAGGAATATTGAGTAATTCACTTACTTTAGAAAGATGATCATTTATTTCATCTTTTACTGATTTTATATTCTCAGAGCCTATGACACTATGTTCATGTTCTATCATTGGTTTATCCTCAGAGTGTTTCATAAAACCTGGTACTCTTTCTACATAAGAAGTCTTATCCTTTATTGTTTCAGTATTTTTCAAAATGTTAGCTACTTCAATTTCTACCCTTTGTAACCTATCTTTTATTACAGGTACTTGAGTCAAAGTATCATTTACATTTGAAAAAGACAATTTTACACGTCCCTCTATGGTAGCCATAATATTCTGAGAGTGTTCTAATTTACTTTCTAAATTTCTAATCTCAGATTTTAATCTTTTATTCTCATTGATTAATTCATTATTTGAATTTTCAATAATTTTTAATCTATTGGCTGTGGTACTCAATGATTGTGTTAGCTGCAATAATACATTTTCTGTATTAATGTCTGACTCTTTTGAAAACTCTTCCAATTTTTCAATTCTCAATAATAATTTACTTATTATTTTTGATTCCATTGGATTCTCTTTTAAAAAATATTCTATTTTTTCCGTGTCCAATTCAGAAGACTCATTTTCAGGGTCAAGATTTAATTCATTTGGTTCAATTTTTATATTAATAGTATTTTCCTGGTGATCCATAAAACTATTTACATTGTCCTCATGTAAAGACAAGTTTAAAATATTCTGTTCAAATGAATAATCCTTTAAATCCTTATCAATAATATCCAATATTTCCTTATCAATTTCATTACCTATAAGTAATTTATTGTCAGGTTGATATAATTGATCATAAGAAGTTGGATGACTTACCAAGGTCTTATCCCACTTCCTCTGCCTCTCCTTGCCTTTCCCCTGTAAGGGTGACTGCTGGAGCCCTGCTGTTGAGGATTGTTGTAGTTTTGGGCGTACCAATCCCATTTCCATTTGCTTACTGTAATTTTTTGGTCCTCCTCTTGGGCTGGAGGTGTTGCTATGGAATTGTTGGTTGCTACTGTTGGTGGTTGAGTCTTTATGTCCACTAGAGCTTGGTTGACTTCTATGAAACCTTGAGCTGCTCTCTTTTCCAGATTGTTGATCTGGTCCACTATATTGTTGACTCTTACTGTCAAGGTGTTCATTAGGGTGGATAGGGAGTGAACTTGTTCTTGTAATGTATTTTTTGATTTCTTTATTGAAACCTGCTTTAGAAGCTTTTCCCTTTCCTCCAGAGACATTGACGGAGTGTTGTTTATTATGGGAGAGTCCTGGCCCTCCATTTGAATGTCCTGTAACAGGTCTTTCAGCTCTAGGTCTTAAGTTATAAGGTTTTACCTTATTACTTACAATGTCATTGTTGTCACACATTTTTACGTGGAATTTAAAGAATTGAAAGTTTAGATATGAAAACTTCAAAAAGGAGTTTTATCAGTATTTATCAATACCACTGAAGACAATTTTAATGCTTACTTATTGGTATGAAGTGAATATTTAAGTGCCAAAAGTCAAATATGCTTTTATGTGGTCACTTGATTTAACTGGTCTACAATACGTAGCCGTGTTTTTATATTCAAAAGAAAACAACTGTCAGTATGATTCTTTCTAAATATTTAATGAATTTTACAAACCAATAAAAGAAAAGATTAAGAGTCCTGTTAAAAGAAAACAATTAATCAGTTTAATTGGTTATCATCTGCAAAGATCACAAATTTAATTGGTCTATTGACAGACTCCCACTAAGAACAATTATATGTTAAATTAGTGGTAAAAATTTTATCTGCAAAGATCTCAAATTTAATTGGTCTATTAACAGACCCACTAATAACAATTATAAGTTAAATTAGTGGTAAAATTGTTGATTCAATATCACAATTTTATAATATAACAGGGCTTCTTTTTCTAAAATCACTATATAAGTGACCCCAACCTGTTGTAATTATCCAAATATTTTTATAGGGATATTATTTACGTGCACCTTCTCTTGAAAATTTCACTTACCAGGATTATAACAGAATTCTTGAGGAAAGGCCCCCAATTGTCAGGCTAAGGTCAAGTACAAGGACGTGAACTAGCTTGAATAGTCAGTTGTCTAGAAGATTTCAATGGTCCTATATGAATACTGTAGATTTAATCCACTAAGTTGTAAAATATAATCAAATATAAAGGTCTCAGTAATATAATCCTCACTATTCTTATATATGGCTTACAATCTTTATAGTTAGTAGAAAAATAGATTTTATAATTCAGATACTATTCAAAAGTCTTATAAAAGTACTAATTGATATGTATTGTAATTGGTTTGGTTATATTGGTTAATTGTAAATGATAAAGAATGAAGAAATACAACCCAAAAACCTCCTCCTTTTATACACACTGAGTTCCCCAATGATTCCCTTGATGTACCACCCAATACACAGTTAATCACGCCTCTAAACAACTAATAGACATTCCCATCAACATTCCCAGTGACCCATGACATAATTTGAAGAGTAATAACCGCCAAAATCCTGAAATAATAAGGGAAATCCATCAAAATTAAAGGAAAAGACAAAAAGAGAGTATATGCGTATAAAACAATAATATTAAGGACTAAAGGAGACTTTTTAAGGTTAATAATAGCTTAATAATCAGGGGGATTGACTGTAGAAATAATGGGGCTAATCCTGACATTATACTACGTGAAATTCCCATTCAAAAATAACCAAAATTGACTGAGAAACCACCCAAAAACTTAAAAAAGAGCGTGAGATGTGGGGTAACTACATGCAGTTCTTGGCAGGCGCTTGCACGGGTAAATCCTTGACTAAAATTAGGCGAATTTAAGCGTGGTAATGAAATAAAGTGCCAAGAGTGAGGTTATTAATGAAATTAGTGCATATAAACAGGGTCAATGCATTATTAATTAAGCTAGGACACTAAATAAGCGCCTGTCGCCTATTTTAGTGTGTTTCCCCACAGTGGGCGTAGAATGTGGGGTAATTATAGTGTGAAAAAGCTAACTTTGCTAAAAATGAAGCTATTCACGCGGGAAAAAAGCAGGCAGTATGTGGCCAGTACACAGAAGCCATTTCTGGCATAAAAAACACCAAATTTGAAAAGTGTTATTTTTATGCATTTAAATAGCCAAATCAATAGTTCTAAATGAGCCAAATTGATCTGTCAAAGCGCAATTTTGATATTCTCAATTTTATAGCGCATATAGTCAACTTTTAAGTGAAATAAAGCGCATTTCTTGTTTTTTTCATAAAACAATGAATATAACAGCTTTAAGTGTACTTAAAAATTATGCAGCCTTATACTTAAGGTTCTTAAGATTACCCTAACATATCCCAACTTAATATTAAGTACATAAGACCTATAAAAGGTGGATATATGCGTGTATATAAGGTATTATAATGGCATTTTTTGTGTATTATCATAATTTTACTTATGTATACTATTTGTGTACTCTTATTTATTATTCCCATGTATAGTTCATGTGTTTAACATAACTTATAAGTACTTTTTACTCAGTCCTGGAGATATACAGGCTGACAATAACTCTACCAACTCATAATTTCCTATGGAATGGTAATAGAATATATCAAAAAAAGCTCCATAGTTTCAGCTATGTATTAAATTTAATAATGTTATATTATGAAATTTCTTAGTAGTTTAGCTATAACTAGAACTATAAAAAGGCAGGAATTGATTTTCTTTTAATTTTTATCATCATTTTACAGTTGAAAAGCCCAAAAACTGAACAAAAATATACTATTATAAGAAGTAGACTTATTTGAAGACATATTATCAAATAATAAAATCTCAATTATTAGTGCTTAATGTAAAGAAGCTCTGAGAGTCTTTAATGGAGTCATAAATTAGAAAAAAACATTCTGATCTTTTATTTCTTTAGTTATGTGTGTTTTCAATGGTATTCTAGAATTGAAATTTGAATAATTTTGATGGTTGGATGGGTTTTAAATAAACATTAATCATATTGAAAATAGCTTTATTGCATAATCAAAAACTATAAGTATGAATCAAAGACAAAATCAGTTGATATCTATCATAATTAAAAATTAAAGATTCAAATTATGAGTTAAAAGGAATTTTCAATAAAAAGAGTGTATAATTTTTATATATATTTCTTCCAATATTAATAATAATAAAGTACAAAATTAAAACATTTAAAAAAAATATTTTAATTTTTAGCCTTCTTATTGATCAAGTTCAATTTAAAATTTTCATTAGAAAATACTGTGAGTTGATCAGATTATTAAGCTCTATTTATTGCATTTATGTTAATTTCTCATTAAAATCTCACTATGATTTCAGTAATATATCATCCATTTTTGGTAAAGAGCTCAAGATTAGCTCAAAGTAAAGCTCAGTATTAGTTCATTATGAGTTTAGTTACATTTTTTACATTTTTTTACATATTTTATTCATTTTTTTACATTTTTTAAATTTTTTCATCTTTTTTCATAATTTTTATAATATTTTCCTATTTTTTCATTTTTCATTTTTTTCATTATTTCATTTATCTTCCTTTTATCTCTTTTGTTTCTTTTATTTCAATTTTTTTATTTCAATTTGCTTTGTTTTTCTTTTCTTTTATATTATCCTTTTTTGTTATTTTCAATATTATTATTATTATTTTTGATTTTGTTTTATTTTTTCTTTATTTGTTTTTTTCTCCTATTTCACTTCACTTTCATTATTCTATTTTACTTTTTCTTATTTTTTTTTCTTTTTACCACTTTTTATTTTTTTCTTATTTTTTATCTGATTTTTCAATTTTTTTTATAATCTTTGCACTTTTTTATTATAATTTTTCAATTCATTTTTTTTTCAATTTTTTCAATTTTATAATTTTTATAATTATAAATTTTTTTGTTTTTTCATTTTTCATTTTGTCCATTTTTTTTTCAATTTTCTCAATATTCAATTTTATAATTTTTTTAATTATAATTTTTTTTGTTTTTTCATTTTTTCATTTTTTTCATTTTTTTTGCAATTTTTATAATTTTTTTATAATTTTTGTTGATATTATGAGATTTTTTTCATTTTTTTTTCATAATTTCACTTTTTTCTATCATTTTATTCATTTATTTTATTCATTTATTTTACTCATTTTTTTCCCTTCTTTTCTCTGTTCTCTTTTTACATTTTTTACATTTTTTTAAATTTCATTGTTTCATTTTTCCATGTTTTAATTTAAATTTAATTTTTAATTTTTAATTTTTTTTTATATTTACTTTATTTCTTATTTTTATTATTGTTCTTTTCTTTTTTTTTCTTAAATTTATTTTTCTCTTTTTCTCTTTTTTTTTGTTTTTTTATTTTAAAAAATTTTTTTTGTTATTTTTTAATTTTTTTTATAATTTTTCCTTTCTTTTTTCTTTTTTCTTTTTTCTCTTTGTTTCTTTGTTTTCCCTAATTTTTTTTCTTTTTTTTCTTTTTGTTTCTTTTTGCTACTTTTTTTCTTCAATTATTGAGTTTGAAGAAATAGCATTTTCATGTTAAGTAAGCCCAAGTTTTTGTCTGGCTGAGTTCAAGTACAGGGAGATAAATAACTTGATTAGTCAGTTTTATAGAAGATTTTAATTGTCATCCAGGCTATACCAGGAGCCCAGTAAATGTTATGTTAATTTACTGGAACCAAAAGAGGGTGTAGAAATATGCATATTATGTATATAACTTAATATTATATTGCATAATGAAATTATATAAGTATCTTATTAAATATAAGTAAAATAAATATTAGATTAATTTTATTATTATATAAATTATATATAAATTTAAATTAAGCGTAATAAATGTTATATTCTATAAATTATAGCGCATTTTCATGTATTTAATAATTATAAATTAATAATTTATTAATTATAAACATATATTATAAGTATAAGTATAGAATTGGCTTATAATGTAATTAAATTAATTAACTAAATTTATAAATTAAATAATACCTTTAATATCTTTTTAAACATAAAGATTGGTCGCTTTTTTGACTCATAATTGTTTCATCTAAGTATTAAACAAGTTAAAAAAATTTATTAAATAAAATATTAATGTTTTATTCTAAAAATTAGTAATTTTATTAAAATAAATACTTGCTTTAACTTAAAATAATTATAGAACTAATAAAAATAGTTAAAATAATTAATTACTCATGTTTTATACTAGATTAATTAATTACACTATTTTTATGTGTTAAAATAGTTCATTTTTATGATTCATTTATAATTGGTTTTTAAATAAAGGGTTATCAGACATTTTTTAAATTAAATTAGTTTTTTTATGTTTCTCAAACTTATTTAATTACTCCCTAATTTTATTTTAACTTTTTGCGATTAATTTAGTGGATTTTAGGCTCTTACTCTTTGTCTTAGTTAATTGCATCATGGGTTTCACCTTACACTTACTCAAAATTGGTTAGATATAATTTTTATTTTATCTTACTTTGTATATACATTAATGTGGCGCTTCAGAGGGGCCCTTGCCTATATAAAGGCCTTGGGTAACTCTCTGTAGCCTCACCACTTGTTACTTACTTTTTTTTTATTATCATTAATATTATTATTAATATAAAATGTTATATTTACATTATTTTTACTTATGGCGCTTTTTTGGCCTCTGAAATCTAGTATAAAATATATATATAAAGGTTTCTTTAAGAGTACTTAATATTAGTATTTTTTACTTAAGAAGAGAGAATAAAAGACTTACTATAAATCCTCCCCTAAATATCTTGTTATAAGTTTTTTAACTCCCCAGGCAAAGTTTTGTCTAATCATTGTTGTTATTGCTTTTTCTTTTTCCTCTTTTCCTTCTTCCTCTTCTCTTTTTCTCCTTCTTCTAGAAAACCATAGGACATTAATGGTCCTATATGAATACTGTAGTACAAATCCAATAAGTAGTAAAATATAACTCAATATACGGGTCTCATTAAATTTAATCTCAATAATTATAAATGGGTTACATTCTTATAGTGGGTAGAAAAATAGATATAATAATCCAAATAATATTTAAAAACCTTTAAAAGTACTATTGATATGTATTGTAATTCTAATGGTTATATGTTTTAATTATAATGATAAATAATGTAGAAAATAAGAACATAAACCCCCTTCTTTTATACCAAATAATTCTCCAATGTGTCCCCCTGATTTAACAATTCTATACATGGCTAATGATGCCACATTATAAATAATAAAACTTTCAATCAACATAAGAAATGACTGATAACATAATTAGAATGATATCACCTACCCAAATCCTGGAGTAACAGGGATTCTCCATCAAAATACAATAATAAGAAAAAAAGAGAGTATATGTGTGTAATATCTTAAAATAAAAGACTAAAAAAAGAAATAATAACACTAATTATTACACAATATTAAAAGGGATTAACAGTGGAAATTAAGGGGCTCATTATTCCAAATTACTACATGAAATCCCCATCCAATTATGACCAATATTGACTGAGAAACCACTGAGAAAACCAAAAAGGGATGTGAGATGTGGGGTAACTGAATGCAGTCTTTAACAGGTGCTTGCGTGGGTATATACTTGACTAATTTAGGTAAATTTATACATTGTAGTTAAATTTTGGCACCAATCTTGAGATTATTTATGAAATTAGTGCATATAATGAGGTCAATGCACTTTTAACTAAATAAGGACAGTAAATGAGTGCCTGTCACCTATTTTAGTGTGTTTCCCCATAGTGGGCATACAATGTGGGGTAATTGTAGTGTGAAAATGCAAAATTTTCTAAAAATAAAACTATTCACATGGGAATAATGCAGGCAGTATGTGGCCAGTACACAGAAGCCATTTCTAGCATAAAAAACACCAAATTTTAAATGTGATATTTTTATGTATTTGAGTAGCCAAAGAAATAGTCCTAATTAATACAAATTTATCTGTTGTTGGTGGGTCATCTAGAAGATAAAAAAGAAGGGGAAGAAGTAAAGAGGAAGAGAAGGAAAATATAAAGGAGGGACTACAATAGGTAGTAAGAAATGAATAATATAAATTTAATAAAATAATTAAATCAAAAGAGAGAGTTGTAACAACAATTTGTGAGAAATTGAAAAACAGTGAGTAATGTTTTATTTTTAATTATTTAATCAGGTAGACAAGAATCTTCTCTGTGAGGCTAGCAATTATTATTGTTAATAAACTTAAAGTAACCTTAGAGTTATTATTGAGTATTTATATTAGACTTGTATTACTAATAAAAATAATAATAATGAATTGTAAGTATTTTAGATGTTTATAATATAAGTGATAGCTACCAGAGAGGTTTCCAAAGCCCTTTAATAGGAAAGAGGACAATCTGGAGTGTTACAAGTGTATCTACAAAGAGTTATAGTAATGTGAAAAAAAAGTAATTTAATTTTAATTGAAACATATAAAATAAGAAAAAATGAAACAGTAAATTAAACCCATGAGTAAGGAAATATTTTCCCACCATAAAATACCAGAACAAAACAATTTAAGATAATGAACAACTATGTGAGTGTGAAACCTGAGAACTGTGAGAAAGAAAATCCAAAACAGGTATTAAAAATAGATATAAAGGTTTTAATTAAAACAAAAATAATTATTTTCACGTTTTAATGTATATAATACTTCTTAATTCAGTATAAAGAAAATTAAATTAATTTTTTTAGCTATTTCAATTAATTTAATTAGTAATTTAATTGAAACAATTAATTAGTTTAATAAAATAACTTATCTAGAGTGAGAATATAAAAATAAGTATTTTCATTTATTTAGTAATTTTAGTGACACACTTAAGGGTCAAGGAAGCGCCCAATATTTATGGATAATATTATATGATAAGTTGTATTTAGTATATAAATTATATCAATTAGTTTGTAATTACATTATAAGTTAAATGTTATTAAACTTATAATATAATAATTAATTTATTAAGTTTTTAGAAATATTAAATATAGAAATGTGCCATGATTTTTTAGAATATATCATTTGTTTATGTAATAAAAACTTATTTAATGATAAAATTGAATATATTAATTATTTTACTTATTCATAAAATATTTATATAATTTTATTATTTAATAAAATAATTTATTTTAACTACATAATACATAATGTTATTCCCTTACATGGTTTCAGTAATTTATTATATAAATTACTGGGTCCTGAGATAGCCTGGATGACAATCCCTCACTCTAAAAAAACAATAAAAAAATGCTCAAATATTTTCTTTTTATACTTTTTTAACAGAGTAAGAAGATTTGAAATTCTTTTTCCAGGTATCCATGCATAATGTTCAGATGATTTGTTCTTATATCTCAATAAATATTCAATACCCCTTTCAGAAGTGATAATTCTATCATTGAGAATTTTATCAATTTCTGCAGTTTCTGTGCATCCTGAAGGTTTTTCTTAGGTCTTCCCCTTATTTTGGGAAATAAGTCACTGTTGGAAGTATAAGGTTTAAGCAAGGAAATGGGGAAAACAGGATGTTTTTTATCATATGGAGAATACAATACAACTTCTACTGCATTATCTCCAACCATTCTTTTAACAACAAATGGTCCCAAAAAAGAATCTTTTAATTTGTTATTGCCTTGTAAGTTGAAATGGACAGTAGATATCTACACTTCATCACCCTTGTTAAATGTGTATTCTTTATGAGATTTATCCCATCTTTTCTTTTCATATTCAAATGCTTTATCAATACAGTTTTGAGCATGTTTTCTGCATATCTGTTGCATTTGCATAAAAGATATTAAGCCAGGGTGTAGTTCCAACTTAGGTAATTTATTATTGAGAATTTGAGCTGGAGTATTTGGGACATAACCTAACCAAAGCTGAAAAGGCTTTTTCTCAGTGACAGAATGAACAGTGCTATTATAAGCAAATTCAAAACCTGGTAATAAAGTAACCCAGTCATGATTAAATCTGTCATTGTCTATATATTCTAATCCAAAGGCACAATACCTTCTAATCATATCTTCTAGAGTTTGAATCATTCTCTCAGCTAGACCATCAGTCTGAGGATGGTGAACTGTAGACAATTTTAACTCACAACCACAAATATCCATCAAAGATGTCCAAAATTCAGATGTAAATTTTGGGTCCCTATCAGAGATAATGGCTTTTGGAAATCCAATAATATTAAAAATATAAGACCACCATAATAAAGCTAATTCTTTTGTGGATACACCTTTGTGGGTGGGAATAAATTTGCACATTTTGGTGAATCTATCCACTATTACCCAAAAAGAGCTATAACTATCTTTACCTGCTACAGGAAGACCAGTGAAAAAATCCATGTTAATGATTTGCCAAGGAGCATCAGGTGCTTCAATATGTTGTAAAAATCCTGATCTTTTACCTTTCAGTCTTTTGGATTTTTGACAAGAATCACAAGATTCAACATATAATTTAGTGTCTTCAGACATATTAGCCCACCAAGCAGTATTTTTAATTCTGATTAAGGTTTTCTCAAGGTAAAAATGTTATGCTAATATGTCATCATGACAAAGTTTTAAGATGGTTTCTTTCATGGAAGGAGGAATAAAAATGAAATTGGTCGGTTTTCTCCTGTAATAAATATAACCATCTTCAATGGAAAACTTTCACTTACTCAAAGCATTTTGGTACTTTGGAGGAAGAGTTTTTATTAATGCTTGAATATAAGCATTCTTTGGATCATTCAAGATTGTAACTAATTTATTTAAATCAGAATCTCCATCATATGAATCCAGAATTAAATGTAATAGTTCCTCTTCCATATCGACAATGTATATACCATGTATATGTACTGTATCATCTTCAGGTACATAATCTGGATTGGATACATCATTTGGAAAAGGTAATCTAGACAAAATATCTACATTTATATAAACATTTCCAGCCCTGTGAATAATAGTCATTCTACCTCTGTATTCTTGAAAAGCAAGTTGCCACCTAAACATATGTCTATTTGGTGTTTTCAAGTTCAAGAGAGATTTTTCAGCACTGCAATCAGTGACTAATTCAAACTTTTGGTCATCTAGATAATAATGGAGAATTTCTAAAGCCCATAAAACTGCTAAGCACTCTAACTGAGTGGCACCATACTTCAATTCACTCTTTCTCAAGGTTCTTGAAATATAACAAATTACTACTTCTGAAACTTTTTAATTAATAATTTGTTTCTGGTGTAGAGCAGCACCAAGTCCAATAAAGCTTGCATCTGTATAAAGAACAAAAGGATTATTAAAATCAAGAAGGGCAAGGATTGGAGCTGACATTAAACATTTCTTTCATGTATTGAAGGCTTGTTGAGTATCCTCATTCCATATATAAGCCACATCTTTTCTTGTTAGTTTGGTAAGTGGAAAGGCTATGACTTGATAATTTTTAATATATTTTCTATAGTAGCCACACATTCCCAAAAAGTGTTGTATTTCTCTTACAGAAGTTGGTTCTGTCACATTTTGGATAGCAGAAACTTTTCCTTGGTCTACACATATTTGTAAGCCAGAAACTACATGCCCTAGAGCTTTTAGAGATTGAAAACCAAATTTACACTTTTTTAAGGAGAGAGTCATGTTAATTTCATCCATTTTCTGGAAGACTCTATTTAAGTTTTGGATATGTTCATCAAAAGTTTTAGAAAAAAAATATGATGTCATCAATATAAACCATTAACCATCCTTCAATTATTTCCTGATGAAATGTTTTATCCATTACTTTTTGGAATACTGAAGGGGCATTTTAAGGGCCAAAAAGCATCCTAAAATATTTTTAAATTCCAATATGTTTTGCAATTAGTAAAAAATTCTGGGAAGATTTTTCAACAGGTATTTGATGATATCCTTTATTACCATCTAGACAGCTTATGAATTTTGCACCTTGCAAGGTAGAATGTATAGAGCTAATTCTAGGTAAAGGATAAATATCATCCACAGTATAGGTATTCAAAGCTCTATAATCTCCACAAATTCTAGCTTTATCCTTTTTATAGGAGATCAGAACTGGAGAGATTACACAATATTTTGGTGTCACATAAAATTTTTCAATAATTTTCATAGTTAATAAAGTTTATATATTATCTTCAATATCTTTTCTCTTTGTGGGAGAAGCAGGATAAGGTTTTTTCTTAAGGCTAGGAGGTATTTCATCCAATTTTTGGGATAAAGAAATTTTCATTTCTTCTTTAACCAATCCTAACACATGGGAACCATAAGCAAAAGCCATTGGGAGAGATGTAATTAATGCCACTATTGAAACTTTTTTATCATCAGTCAATTTATCACCAAATGAGGCTGTTTCAATTTCAGACCATAAGACATCCATTTCCTCTGTTTGTCTGCCTTTAAATTGGATCAAAGAGTGACAAGATTTTAATAAGGGTGCAGAATGCTTTTATTTTAAATTTTTTTTTTCCCATTTATCCCCAAGGTAAAACAATTGTTAGCAGGATCCAATTTAATGCCAAACTTAGTTAAAATGTCATTTCCCATGATAAACCAATTGCTTAAATTATCATTTTTCATAACAACAAATTCACAGATAGCTCTGACAAAACCACCATTATATCTAAAAAACACAGAGGTCTTGTATTTGCCAATGGGACATAAAACAGAACCATGAACTTTCCATTTTTCAGATGTTATAGGTAATAATTTGCATTGATAATCCCTATCCACAGAAGCCAGTTCTTTCTCAGACACCACATTTCCTCCAGCACCAGAGTCAAGAATAACTTCAACATTTTTAACATTTATGATAACTGGTGCTCTCAAAGTGATATTAAAATAGAGCTGTCAGTAATATCTCTAACTACTTCAGCATTTTCTACAGAAGATAAGTCAATATCACAATTTTCAGACCAATTATCTAAATATTGTATATCTTTTTCTAAAACTAGAACTTCTTGAGAAGAATCATGGTCATAAGAGATATTGCTATTACAGTCACTGGAGGAATCATCAAGATCAGCTTGAGTTTTTTCAGATTCCTCATTTTGTTCAACAAGATGAATTTTCTTGTCAAAAATATGTCCATTCTGCCAAGGTTTGTTACATTTAAAACAAGTGTTAGTTGCATATTTCTTTGGTGAAACAGGGGCAGAAGGTCTACCACCTTTGTCTGGAAGTTTTGCGGAAAGCTTTTGCTGGTCATGAAAAGATTTTAAAGGATAATTCCTTGGTTCATATATATGATTTAGTAGAACTTCATTACAGATATTAATAAAGGAAGAATTCTCTCTTACATGCTCAGTCCTTTCCACAATCAAATCTCTCAGACAATTTGGCAATTTATAGAGAATTTTATCTCTCAAAATATCATAATCAATTTTAGGTTCCATGGCTCTAAGAATTTTTGTAATTTTCATAAGGAAAACAATAGATTTTTCAGAAGAGGAGGACACATATTTAGCAGTCTCATATAATCTCTGCTGGGCAAGTCTGAACTTGGAACCACCAAATTGATTTTCAATTTATGTTTTCCACTCTTTCCAAGTATAATTCTGATTTTCCAATAAGACAGATTCATAGCACATTAAAGCTACATTGGAAAATAAAGAAATTAATTTAGAGACAATTTCTTTATCAGGAAATTTATAAGAGTTTTTCAGATTATCAATTCTCTGAACAAAGTGTTGCCAGTCAGATGAAGAGTCACCATCAAAAGTGGGATATTGATCCAGTTTGGGCCAATTTTTCTGGCTACTGGGATGGTCCATCTTTTGATTAGAATTATTTAACATTAATAATTCTTGAAGTTTAGCCAGGTGTTCAAAATTTTTTCACTATTTACAGAAACAGCTGGTTCATAACCATTAAAATATTTTTTGCTATTAGCAAAATATTTCACAGACTCATTGTCAGTTTTTTTAATGGCTGAAGTATGGGTAAGAAAAGAGTTGCTTTGTTCAGGCCCCTTTCCTTTAGTTTTATGCAACTTATGGGCAGAATTTTCATTTACACCATAATGATTGATAATTTAAGGTGAAAATTTTTCCTGTAGGTCAGAAAAATAATTTCTTATCCTTGGAATTTCAGACAGCTGGTCATTTATTTTTTCAAGGGATAAAACACTTCTGTCCTCAAAAACTGTGTGTTTGGTACTCAGAGCTTGGAAATCATTTTTCAGCTTTTTCAACTCATTGTGTAGAGATTTAATTTCACTTTTTAATGAATAATTCTCTTCAATAAGGGGTTTTAACTCACTCAAAGTTTTATGCAGATGAATTTTCTTATCTGAGATAGCTCTATGATCACTTCTTGTTTTTTTTGTTGGCTAAGAACATTATTCAAAATTTCTTTAATTTTAAAATAAGCTGTATCTTGTACAGAAAAACTCACTTTACAATGTAAGTGTAAGTTATTCAATCTATCACTTTCATTTAATAATACATCTCTCAAATTTTTGTCTTTTACAACAATAAAATCAAGGGTATCTTTCAATATATCCTCAGAAGTTTTTTCAAGGAAGTTATAGACTTCAGGGGAAAAAGAATTATTTTGAATTGCAAGAGAAGGATTAATTAAAGAAGTAGAAGTTAAATGTAAAGGTTCATCAAATGATATTTTACTAATTACATCATTAGGGCTACTCATTAAAGGAAGTTGTCTCTTTATGGGTTTGACTGTTCTTTCACCATTATCCAAAATATTACCTATGGGAGAAGATTTGTTATTATACATACCAACATGTTTATCAAACAAATTACTTACCATGGTAAGGGAGGAAATTTCCCCTGTGCCTTCTTTCTTCTGCCTCCCTGGTAAGGATGGGCTTGAGGAGATTTATGGTAGGTTTGTGTCATGGATGGGCCAGGGTTTTGAGCTGCTGGCTGTTAGAAGTTCTGTTGGTAATGGCTCATCAGGTAGTCCCATTTACACTGTTCCACTTGTAGAGTCTTTTGACTTTGAGTGAAAGATCTGGGTGCCTGATGGGGCTGAGTCTGAGGCTGAGAGGCTGGGAAAAGTGGAGGTTGAACCTGCTTTTGAATTAAGAGCTCCTGCATCTGTTTCCAGAGTGTGTTTACTCTTGCCTTGTACTTCATGCTTTCTGCCTTCAGTTCTTTTATATGGCTGGAAATATTGTTTATTTGTTGCATCAGAGGGATCTTTTTTATTTTTATACCCTTTATAAGATTTCCCTGATTGATCTGAGGCTTTACTTCTTTCAGAGTATTTTGGTGAGAGGGGTTTGCCACTTCTCATGAAATTTCTATGTCCTGAGGAGTATGAAGGTTTTTTGTTAGCTGAAGAATTCTTGTAAGTTAATTTTGAAGAACCTACAGATTCATTATCAACATCCATATCAATTTCATCTACATGACGGTTATCCATGCTTTTTGCCAAACTACTGAACATGAAACTGTGAACAAAAAATCAAATGTATTTAATGATTTAAATTTATATTTTCAAAAAAAATTAATCAAATTATTTCTTAAAGAAAAAATTTAAATTTTATTCAAAAAATTAATTAATTAACAATAAAAATGTAATACAAAAAATATGTAATTACAAATGATATTATTAAGAAATAACAATAATTATTAAGGGACCAGCCAAAAAGGTTTAATAATTCAACCAAAAATAATTAATACCAAAAAATATATATTGGTAATATTGGGACTAAGTACTGAGTACTATTATGGTCAACCAAACAATCAAAAAAAAATTCAATAAAATTAATTTAATAATTTATTTAAAAATTTTTAATGATCCTCTAGGACTAAGAGTATAACTCTATTATGGTCAATTAGGAAAAAAAAATTTTTTTTAAAATAATATTGATCACTTACACTCAGTGATTCAGCAATTAAGCCAAAAACACTGTTATTGCTTTAAAAATTTAACAATATATTTGAGAGGTGCAAAGGTTTACTTACTATAGTGATCAAGAAATCACTTTAAAATATATATAATTTAATATATTATAAACCAAAAAGATTGAACCCAAGTTTGAAACACAGTCACAGCAAAAATTTCCGTTTTGCGCTAGGTGGTCTGTGTGTTATGACATTTGTCAAAAAATGTTGTTGTTGTTCGAAAAGGTCCTTAATTGTTGGCAGGTCATCTAGAAGATAAAGAAGGGGAAGAAGTAAAGCGGAAGAGAAGGAAAATATAAAGGAGGGACTACAATAGGTAGTAAGAAATGAAGAATAAAAATTTAATAAAATAATTAAATCAAAAGAGAGAGTTGTAACAACAATTTGTGAGAAATTAAAAAACAGTGAGTAATGTTTTATTTGTAATTATTTAATCAGGTAGACAAGAATCTTCTCTGTGAGGCTAAAAATTATTATTGTTAATAAACTTAAAGTAACCTTAAAGTTATTATTGAGTATTTATATTGGACTTATATTACTAATAAAAATAATAATAATGAATTTTAAGTATTTTAAATGTTTATAATATAAGTGATAATTACCAGAGAGGTTTCCAAAGCCCTTTAATAGGAAAGAGGACAATCTGGGGTTTTACAAGTGTATCTACAAAAATTTATAGTAATGTGAAAAAAAAGTAATTTAATTTTAATTGAAACATATAAAATAAGAAAAAATGAAACAGTAAATTAAACCCATGAGTAAGGAAATATTTTCCCACCATAAAATACCAGAACATAACAATTTAAGATAATGAACAACTACGTGAGTGTGAAACCTGAGAACTGTGAGAAAGAAAATCCAAAACAGGTATTACAAATAGATATAAAGTTTTTAATTAAAACAAAAATAATTATTTTCACATTTTAATGTATATAATATGTCGGCCGGTCGTCTAGAAGAAGGAGAATGAAAATAGAAGAAGAAGAATAAAAATAATAAGGAAAAGAGGAAAAGGAAGAAAAGACAGTAACAACAATCAATTGACAAAACTGGACTGGGGAATTACAATAACTTATAACGAGATATTTATGGGATGATACATGGTAAGTTTTTTATTCTCTCTGCTTAAGTAACAAATACTAATATTAAATGATCTTAAAGCAACCTTTATATGCATAATATATACTAGATTTCAAAGGCAAGAAAGTGCCATAATAAAAACTATTATAAGTATAACATTTGTAATTAATAATAAAATTAATAATAAAAATAAAGTAAGTAATAAGTGGTGAGGCTACAAGGGGTTACCCAAGGCCTTTATATAGGCAAGGGGCCCTCTGAAGCGCCACATTAATGTATATACAAACAAAAATAATATGTAACTAATTTTGAGTAAGTGTAAGGGGAAACCCATGATACAATTAACTAAGACACATGAGTAAGAGCCTAAAATCCACCAATTTAATCCCAAACAGTTACAATAAGATTATGGAGTAACTAAATAAGCTTGAGACACATAAAAACAACTAATATAATTTAAAACATGTCTGATAACCCTTTATTTAAAACCCAATTTTAAGTGAAACATAAAAGTGAACTATTTTAACACATAAAAATAGTGTAATTAATTAATTTAGTATAAAACATGAGTGATTAGTTATTTTAACTATTCTTATTAGTGTAATAACTCTTTTAATTTAAAACAAGTATTTATTTTAACAAAATCACTAATTTTTAGAATAAAACATTAATAATTTATTTAATAAAGTGTTTTAACTTGTTTAATAATTTGATGACACAATTATGATTCAAAAAAGCGCTCAATATTTCTGTTTAATAATATATGAAAGGTTTAATTTAATATATAAATTTAATTAATTAATTTAATTACATTATAAGTCAATTTTACACTTATAATTATAATATATGTTTATAATTAATTAATTATTAATTTATAATTATTAAATACATAGAAATGCGCCATTATTTGTAGAATATAAAATATATTATGTTTAATTTAAATGTATAAAATTTATATAAACAATAAAATCAATATAACACTTATATGTAATAAGATATTTATATAATTTTATTATGCAATAAAATATTAATTTATATACATTAAATATAAATCATACGCCCTCTTTCAGGTTCTATAAGGTAACACATCATTTACTGGACTCCTGGAATAGCCTGGCTGACACTCCCTCACTCTAAAAAAACAATAAAAAAATGCTAAGATTTTTTCTTTTTGTATTTTTTCAACAGAGTAGGCAGATTTGAAATCTCCTTGCCAGGTATCCATGCATCATGTTCAGATGATTTGTTCTTATATCTCAATAAATATTCAATACCTCTTTCAGAAGTGATAATTCTATCATTGAGAATTTTATCAATTTCTGCTGTTTCTGTGACTTCCTGAGTGTTTTTCTTAGGTCTTCCCCTTCTTTTGGGAAATAAGTCACTGTTGGAAGTAAAAGGTTTAAGCAAAGAAATGGGAAAAACAGGATGTTTCCCATCATATGGATAATACAATACAACTTCCACTGCATTATCACCAACCATTCTTTTAACAACAAATGGGCCTACAAAAGGATCTTTTAATTTGTGGTTACCTTGTAAATTGAAATGGACAGTAGAGATCAACACTTCATCACCCATGTTAAATGTGTATTCTTTATGGGAGTTATCCCATCTTTTCTTTTCATATTCAAATGCTTTATCAATACAGCTCTGAGCATGTTTTCTGCATAGCTGTTGCATTTGCATGAAAGATTTCACACCAGGGTGTAGTTCCAACTTAGGTAATCTATTATTGAGAATCTGAGCAGGAGTATGTGGGACATAACCTAACCAAAGCTCAAAAGGCTTTTTCTCAGTGACAGAATGAACAGTGCTATTATATGCAAATTCAAGACCAGGCAATAGAGTGACCCAATCATGAGTAAATCTGTCATTGTCTTTATATTCTAAACCAAAGGCACAATACCTTCTAATCATATCTTCCAAAGTTTGAATCATTCTCTCAGCTAGACCATCAGTCTGAGGATGGTGAGCTGTAGACAATTTCAACTCACAGCCACAAATATCCATCAAAGAGGTCCAAAACTCAGAAGTGAATTTTGGATCCCTATCAGAGATAATGGCTTTTGGAAAACCAATAATATTAAACATGTAAGACCACCATAAGAAAGCTAATTCTTTGGTGGATACATCTTTGTGGGTTGGAATAAATTTGCACATTTTTGTGAATCTATCAACTATTACCCAACAAGAGTTAAAGCTGTCTTTACCTGCAACAGGAAGACCAGTGACAAAATCCATATTAATGATTTGCCAGGGAGCACTAGGTGCTTCAATATGTTGTAATAACCCTGCTCTCTTGCCTGTTAACTTTTTAGATTTTTGGCAGGAATCACAAGATTCAACATATAATTTTGTGTCGTCAGACATATTAGCCCACCATGCAGTGTTTTTGATTCTAATCAATGTTTTTTCAAGATCAAAATGACCAGCTAATATGTCATCATGACAAAGTTTGAGGATAGTTTCTTTCATTGAAGGAGGAATAACAATTACATTGGTAAGCTTCCTTCTATAATAAATATAACCATCTTCAATAGAAAACTTTCCTTTATTTAAAGCATTTTGGTATTTTGCAGGAAGAGTTTTTATTAATGCTTGAATTGAAGCATTCTTAGGATCATTCAAAATAGTAACTAATTTATTTAAGTCAGAATCTTTATCATATGAATCCAGTATTAACTGTAATAACTCTTCTTCCATATCAACTATAAATATACCATGTATATGAACAGTGTCATCCTCAGGTACATAAGCAGGATTGGAGTCATTATTTGGCAGAGGCAATCTGGAGAGCATATCAACATTAGAGTGAACATTTCCAGCTCTGTGGATAATAGTCATTCTTCCTCTGTATTCCTGAACAGCAAGTTGCCACCTGAACATATGTCTGTTAGGTGTTTTGAGGTTTAAGAGAGATTTCACAGCACTACAGTCAGTTACCAACTCAAATTTTTGGTCATCCAAGTAGTAATGAAGTTTCTCAAGAGCCCAAACAACTGCTAAGCACTCTAATTGAGTGGCACCATATTTCAATTCACTATTTCTTAAGGTTCTTGAAATATAACAAATTACAACCTCTGAGGATTTATCATTAATAATTTGCTTTTGGTGAAGGGCAGCACCCAGACCAATAAAGCTAGCATCTGTATAAAGTACAAATGGCTTGTTAAAATCTGGAAGAGCCAATATAGGGGCTGTCATTAAGCAACTTTTCAATGTATTAAAAGCTTTCTGACAGTCATTATTCCAGAGAAAAGCAACATCTTTTCTGGTTAGTTTTGTAAGAGGTAAGGCTATGACCTGATAATTTTTAATATATTGTCTATAATAGCCACACATACCCAAAAAACTTTGGAATTCTCTTACAGAAGTTGGTGCTTTCACATTTTGAATGGCAGCAACTTTATTATGGTCTACACAAATTTGTAAGCCTGACACAACATGGCCAAGGACTTTCAAAGATTGAAAACCAAATTTACACTTTTTTAAAGATAAGGTCATATTGATTTCATCCATTTTTTGGAAAACTCTATTCAAGTGAATCATATGTTCATCAAAAGTTTTAGAAAAAACAATAATATCATCAATATAAACCATGAGCCAACCTTCAATAATTTCTTGATGGAAAGTGTTATCCATGACTTTCTGGAAAACTGAAGGAGCATTTTTAGGGCCAAATGCCATCCTAACATACTTATATATTCCCATATGAGTAGCAATAAGCAAAAAATTTTGAGAATTTTTCTCAACTGGAACTTGATGATAACCTTTATTACCATCCAGACAACTAATAAATTTTGCACCTTGCAAGGTAGCATGTATAGAATTAATTCTGGGTAAAGGATAAATATCATCAACAGTATAAGTATTTAAAGCTCTGTAATCTCCACATAATCTAGCTTTATCTTTTTCATAAGAAATTAAGACTGGGGAGATGACACAATATTTGGGGGTGACATCCACTTTCTCAATGATATTCATTTTCAATAATGTTTCAATATTATCTTCAATATCTTTTCTTTTTGATGGAGAAGCAGGATATGTGTTTTTCTTAAGACTAGGAGGAATATCACTCAAGTTACAGGATAAAGTAATTTTCATTTCATCCTTAACAACTCCTAGGACATGAGAACCATGAGCAAAAGCCATAGGAAAAGTGGTAATTGAGGCAATTATAGAATCCTTCTGCTCACTAGTTAATTGATCACCAAAAGAAGCGGTATTTATTTCAGCTAATAAACTATCCATTTCATTTGTTGTTCTACTTGTACATTGAGTTAATGAGTTACAAGACTTTAACAAATAAGCAGAAGATCTTCTAGGGGAAGAAATTTTGATTTTCCTTTTGCCATTCAATCCCAATGTGAAGCAATTATTGGCAGGGTCCAATTTTACACCAAACATGGTCAGAATGTCATTACCCATAATAAACCAATTGCTCAAATTATCATTTCTCATGACAACAAATTCACAAACAGCTCTGAAAAAACCACCTTTATATATATGAAGAATACAGTGGCTTTGTATTTGCCAATGGGACATAAAACAGAGCCATAACCTCTCCATTTTTCACATGTCATAGGTAATAATTTATCCATATAATCTTTATCCACTGAAGCCAGTGCCTTTTCAGACACCCACACCTCCATATGCAACCTTCAATATTTTCTTGAGGTTTGAACAGGCTTTTAGCATGTTTACATTGATGGAGCTGATTAGGAGGCATGAAAATTTTCTGATTTAGAACCTTAAAAATGAATAAGATTTCTTGAATTCTGTCCTTCAGAAGTTCTACTTTAGCATTATATCTTAATTTTTCTTCATTCAAAGCCAGTCATTGAGCTGATAGATCTGTGATTGAGGACTTGAATGAGTATTTTCCATTATCAAGGCAGCTGAAAGTTTATCATGACTGTTGTTGGGATCCACTTTAATTTATGTCTCTATATTTATGTCCTGCAGGTCCAATATATTAAGAAGCAGAATGAAAAGTATTGAATATTGAGAGGAAGTTACTGTTTGTTCATCATAATTCTTAATTTCAGCTTCTCAGTGGCAGTCATGTTACCAATATTTGCAGACATTGTGCCTGAAAATTTTAAAGAAACAAAATTTTAAATCAGTTTATGTCAAAGAATTCTATCATTAATAAAATCAAAAAACTGTTAATTTCTATATGCCAATTAATCTTAAAGAAAAAACAACAAGATAGGAAATTATATATTTATTATGATTATTATTTTATATTTTACCAAAAAAAAAAAAAAAAAAAAATCATTATTATATAATTATTTTTTTCAAACAATAATTAATAGAATTATTCATCATTATCAGTAATATGTATAAAATAATAATGAAATAAAAATGAGTTATTGATTATTCATATTATATAAATAATAAAAATTCACATTCTTTTATAATCATCATTTATTCCTTAAACAATAATTAATAAAATAAAAAATTATTTGGAATTAAATGTTATAAAATAATATTCAAATAAAATTTATTAAGGTGACTAAATACAAAAAGTATTATTATGGTCTACCAAAATAAATAATACCAAATTAATGGAAAAATTGGGACTATGCAGAAAATGCTATAATTGTCAACCAATAAGATATTAATGACAAAATTAAATTAATAATTCATCAGAAATAAATGTTATTTCAAAATTAAATTTTTAATATATACACACTTTCATTTATACTTAAAAATGATTGTATGATTATAAAAATATTGGACAAAAATTGTCACAAATATTTATATTAAAAATTTAATTTCATTATTTTGACAATACATCAATATGTCAAACAAAACTTTCAATATACACACATTTTATTTATATTTCAAAATAATTTTATGATTTTTTATAATATTGGACAAAATATTGTCAACAATATTTATATTGAAAATTAATTATTTTATTATGACAATAAATTAATATGTCAAAAATAAAACTCATCTAGGACTAAGAGTGTTGCTCTATCATGGTCAACTAGGAAAAAAAAAAAATTAGGAAGACCAACTTACACTCAGTGATTCAGAAATTAAGCCACAATCACTGTTATTGCCATAAAATATTTAAAATAGATTTGTTAAGTGCAAAGGAAAACTTACTATAATGATCAACAATTACTCTAAAATGTATAGAATTTTGAAATATATAACTCGTTATGTAAGGACCCCAGTTCAATTCACCGTCGCGGCAAAAGTTGATTTTGTGTGCGAGGATGGTCCGTGCGTTAATCGTTTGTCGAATCGTCAAGAAATCGAAGTTGTCATTCGGAAAGGCCCCCAATTGTCGGCCGGTCGTCTAGAAGAAGGAGAATGAAAATAGAAGAAGAAGAATAAAAATAATAAGGAAAAGAGGAAAAGGAAGAAAAGACAGTAACAACAATCAATTGACAAAACTGGACTGGGGAATTACAATAACTTATAACGAGATATTTATGGGATGATACATGGTAAGTTTTTTATTCTCTCTGCTTAAGTAACAAATACTAATATTAAATGATCTTAAAGCAACCTTTATATGCATAATATATACTAGATTTCAAAGGCAAGAAAGTGCCATAATAAAAACTATTATAAGTATAACATTTGTAATTAATAATAAAATTAATAATAAAAATAAAGTAAGTAATAAGTGGTGAGGCTACAAGGGGTTACCCAAGGCCTTTATATAGGCAAGGGGCCCTCTGAAGCGCCACATTAATGTATATACAAACAAAAATAATATGTAACTAATTTTGAGTAAGTGTAAGGGGAAACCCATGATACAATTAACTAAGACACATGAGTAAGAGCCTAAAATCCACCAATTTAATCCCAAACAGTTACAATAAGATTATGGAGTAACTAAATAAGCTTGAGACACATAAAAACAACTAATATAATTTAAAACATGTCTGATAACCCTTTATTTAAAACCCAATTTTAAGTGAAACATAAAAGTGAACTATTTTAACACATAAAAATAGTGTAATTAATTAATTTAGTATAAAACATGAGTGATTAGTTATTTTAACTATTCTTATTAGTGTAATAACTCTTTTAATTTAAAACAAGTATTTATTTTAACAAAATCACTAATTTTTAGAATAAAACATTAATAATTTATTTAATAAAGTGTTTTAACTTGTTTAATAATTTGATGACACAATTATGATTCAAAAAAGCGCTCAATATTTCTGTTTAATAATATATGAAAGGTTTAATTTAATATATAAATTTAATTAATTAATTTAATTACATTATAAGTCAATTTTACACTTATAATTATAATATATGTTTATAATTAATTAATTATTAATTTATAATTATTAAATACATAGAAATGCGCCATTATTTGTAGAATATAAAATATATTATGTTTAATTTAAATGTATAAAATTTATATAAACAATAAAATCAATATAACACTTATATGTAATAAGATATTTATATAATTTTATTATGCAATAAAATATTAATTTATATACATTAAATATAAATCATACGCCCTCTTTCAGGTTCTATAAGGTAACACATCATTTACTGGACTCCTGGAATAGCCTGGCTGACATAATACTTCTTAATTCAGTATAAAGAAAATTAAATTAATTTTTTTAGCTATTTCAATTAATTTAATTAGTAATTTAATTGAAAAAATTAATTAGATTAATAAAATAACTTATCTATAGTGAGAATATAAAAATAAGTATTTTCATTTATTTAGTAATTTTAGTGATACACTTAAGGGTCAAGGAAGCGCCCAATATTTATGGATAATATTATATGATAAGTTGTATTTAGTATATAAATTATATTAATTAATTTGTAATTACATTATAAGTTAAATATTATTAAGCCTATAATATAATAATTAATTTATTAAGTTTTTAGAAATATTAAATATAGAAATGTGCCATGATTTTTTAGAATATAATATTTGTTTATGTAATAAAAACTTATTTAATGATAAAATTGAATATATTAATTATTTTACTTATTCATAAAATATTTATATAATTATATTATTTAATAAAATAATTTATTGTAACTACATAATACATAATTTTATTCCCTTACATGATTTCAGTAATTTATTATATAAATTACTGGGCTCCTGAGATAGCCTGGCTAACATCTGTCAAGGTGAATTTTTAATATTATGAATTTTATAGCACATATATTCAACTTTTAAGTTATTTAAAGCACAATTCTTCTTTTTTCCTTAAAACAATGAAAAAACAGCTTAAAGTCTACTTTAAAATTATGTAGCCTTATTTTTAAGGCTCTTAAGATTACCCTTACGTATTCCAATTTAATATTAAGTACATAAGACCTATAAAAGGTGGATATATGCATGTATATAAGGTATTATAATGGCATATATTGTATTTAATCATTAATTTTAATTATGTATACAACTTGTGTACCTTTATTTATTGTTCCCATGTGTACTTTATGTGTTTAACATAATTTATAAGAAGTTTTTACTCAGTCCTGGGAATATCCAGGCTTACAGTTTTAATATAAAGTAGAGATAATATTTATAACAATGTGGTTTAAGATTGTGCTTTTTATGGCTTTATTTCCTTCCCTGAAAATCCTCAACCTGTGCATGTATATCCCTATCAGGGATATCTTTAATCTAGAATATACCCAGCCCAACCTAGGATATAACAATTAGGGGGTATCAATTTTTAGGGATCAGGAACTTTTTTTCTGGGATCAGACATTATTAATTGTGGAAGCTTCATATCCACTAGCCCCAGGGCTGGTGGATAAGGATTGCATGATAATGCATTATTCTACCTCTTATACCCCAATTCCAATTCCTAATTCTTGATCCCAAACTCATCACATCCATGATTTATTTTTCTGAAATTCACATGATATATAATTCAGGATGCTATCTTTATGTCCCTCTTAATTCTACGCTACTTAATTCTGGTGGAAAACACATAAAATTATTTTATCTACACATCCGGCCTGCTCATTTGGTAGTTAATTCCCAGTTCCTACTCATCACCTAAACCTTCTACCAGAAACCTTTTCTACCAACAATAATGAAACACCTCTCCACCAGGAAGAAACTTCACTCAGCTATGAATTCTATCACTTTATCTTTAGCTGCTGACTTGGATTCTGACTTGAGTTTGGAATACACTTTGGCTTATATGTCTTTTCAATGATCTTTATGAAGAAAAGGATCCCAAACCTGCACCAGCTCTCCCCTCCCTTGAATCACAAAACATTCTTTCCACCAGAATATTCTCTGTCATTATGCCAATCACCCTCCAACATTTTAAAACACAAATCTTTTAAATTTTTTTTCATACTCTCCAAATGTTCAAATTGTGTGCTTTATTCACTTTGTTTGGTGTTTTTGTTTTTTTGCATATTCATTTTTATTTTGAATTTATGGTGAATGTCTCTTTTTTGGATGTCTCATTGGTTTTCATTCACCATCTCAACATGAAATCACATATTTTATGCAATTGCATAATTTTTCACTTTTTTTTTCATTCATCCCTCAAACAATTTGGTTTCATTTACTTTCTCATCTCATCTCTCCAGGTAAGTCATTTTATTCATTTTTTTTGATTTTTTTTTACTAATAATAATTTTTTTTCTGTTTTTGTTTTTTATTTTTTGCATCTAAATTTTTCTTCAGGTGTTTTTTTATTTTTAAGGTAAAATTAACCTTTTGTTTTCTCTCCCTCTTTTCTTTCTTTTTTTGCTCCATCATCCTACTCTTCAACCTTCCTTGGCATGGTCATTATTCCCCCTTTCCCTGATTTCACTTTTTTTTGGTTCCATGTCATTAAAACACATACATTGCATATTCTTTATGAATTTCACTTACTTCATATTAAATTTCCCCCAAATTACAACATCAATCTTTATCACTCTATTTTTCCTACTTTTCAATCAAGGTAAGTTTCATCTCCTTTTTTTCATGCCTACATGATATTTTTCAGGCTGAGTTCAAGTACATAGATGTGAATAGCTTGATTATTCAGTTGTCTAGAAAATTTTAATGGTCCTACATGAATACTGTAGTACAAATCCAATAATTATTAAAATATAACTGAATATAAGGTTCTCAGTAATTTAATCTCACTAATGATAAATGGCTTACAATTTATAGTTGGTAGAGAAATAGAGATATTAATTCAAACACTAATTAAAGACTCTTAATGGTACTAATGGAATGTATTTTTATTTTGATGGTTATATGTTTTAATTTTAATGATAAAGCATGTAGACAATAAGACCAAAACCTACTCCATTTAAAGCCATTAATTCCCTAATGTTCCCCCTTAATTTAGCAATCCTCTACATGGCCAATGATGTCTCAATCTAGCTAGTACACATGCCAGTCAGCCTAAGGAGTAACCAATATCACAACTAGAATAATATTACATGTCAAGATCCTGAAATAATATGGATAATCCATCAAAATAAAGGAATAAACCAAAAAGAGAGAATATGCATGTAATAGCTTAAAATAAATAAAAGACTAAAAAAGAAAGAATAGCAAAAAATATAACTTATAATTAAGGGGGATCAACTGTAGAAATGAAAGAGCTAATTTTTCTAAATTAATTCATAAAATCCCCATTCAATTATGACCAATATTCACTGAGAAAAAATTGAGAAACCAAAAATAAGACATAAAATGTGGGGTAGCTGAGTTAATTCTCTTGGAAGGCACTTTAACAGGTAAATCCTTGACTAAAGAGGCAATTCTAAGTATGGTAGTGAGTTATAGGTGCCAATCTTGAGGTTATTAATGAAATTAGTGCATATGATGAGGTCAATGAACTAATAATAAAATTAGGACACTAAATTAGCGCTTGTTACTTATTTTAGCATGTTTCCCCATAGTGAGTGTACAAAATGGATTAATTATAGTGTGAAAATGCTAAATTTGATAAAAATGAAACTATTCACGTGTGATAAATGCAGGCAGTATATGGCCAGGACACAGAAGCCATTTCTGGCATAAAAAACACCATATTTGAAAAGTATTATTTTTATGCATTTAAATAGCCAAATCAATAGTTCTTATTAAGACGAATTGATCTGCCAAGGTTCATTTTTGATATTATTAAATTTATAGCACATATATTCAAAATTTAAGTGATTTAAAGCACATTTCTTATTTTTTCCATAAAAAAATAAAAACAAAAGCTCTAAATATACTTAAAAATTATGTAGCCTTATTTTTAAGTCTCTTAAGATTAACCTAAAATATTACAAATTATTAATAAGTACATAAGACTTATAAATGGTGGATATATGTGTGTATATAAGGTATTATAATGGCATATATTGTGTTTAATTACTAATTTCACATATGTATACATCTTGTATACCTTTATTTATTGTTCCCATGTGTACTACAAGTGATTAACATAATTTATGAACAATTTTAACTCAGTCCTGGGAATATTCAGGCTAAAACTATCTCTTTCTTTCTATCAAAATTTTATACTTAAATATATTTAGGACTCTTATATGGATAATAGTGAATTTATTAAACTCCTCTTGTTGTTATTTCCATTATCACTTTTCAAGTTTTTGTAAAATTTTGATAATCAGAGTTGAAATTAGGGTAAGATTTGTTCAAATCAAAATTCCTTCTGAATTTTGATTCTCCTAAAGGCTATCTTTGGTTTCCCAGAAAAGTATTTGGATTTGGTTCAGCTGTTGTTGAGATATTGACCTTTAAAGTTGAGCCTTCTTTTCCAAATTTAACTTTATTTATTTCATGTATTTAAATTGCATAATTAGAGAATAAGGCTTCTGAAACTCTTATCTGATGATTATCTAGGCTTTTATCTCCCTCTTGTTGGAATTTTCACCATCACTTTTCAAGTTTTATGTGCAATTTTGAAAATCAGAGTCATAATTAGTGTTAGGATTATTCAAATCTCATGTCCTTCAGATCCATGTGGAAAAAACCAATTCAAATATTCCTGCTTTTTGATTTTTCTGTTATATATATCATATTACTGGAAGACTATTCCTTCATCAGCTCAAATAAAAGGCCATGGACTTTAATTTTCAGATCATAAATGTATCATGGACTTTGGTTTAGGAAATGGGATTATCAAAGCAATTTAGAATTCTTCAAGAGATAATCATCAAACTACTAAGGTGCCTCCTGGATTTGAATCTTGCAAAAGTTTACTCATTTCTGATGTTCTTTCAAGATCAATCAAAGTTTGATAAACCATGGTATAAAAGTAAGGGGTGAAGGGTTAATGTCTAGTAAAACATTAAGGAGGGGCTATAAATATTTTAATTAAATTATTTTCCAAATTTTTATTTTTATTTCTTAAATTTTTAATTTATCAGTTATTAAAGATAATCAATTAACTTTAAGTAATGTACCATTGGGACTTTTTGTTGTATAAATATGTCCATACAAACATACAATTGGATTGTATGAGTGAGTTCAGAATACCATTCTTGTCATATGTTTACTTTGAATTTGGTCATATCTGAAACTTTGACTTTGGTCCCATCTGAAGTCATTGGCAGGTAGTATTTTGAATTCCATTCCTTTTACTTGGTTGATTATCTTTGTTGATTGATTTACTTAATTATTTATGAAATTAAAATGAAAAATTGGTAATCCTCACTCCCTCAAGATTAAATTTCAGGGAGAGGGGTATTGCCAAATTTTCAAATAAGATGTGTAAAATGTTTTACTTGAAAAAAAATCTGGTAATAACCAGCCCTTACTTCAATAAAATTCAGGGATGGGGTATTGCAAAATTTTAAAATCAGAGTTGCAAAATTCTTTTGAGTCAAGAATATTATTTAAAAAAGAATTTTCTAAATTAAAATACAAATATTCAACTAATGATGGATAGATAATGAAATGGATGAAACTATGAAAAACTTTCATGTCCACATAATTATAAACAAATGATATATGAACAAAATAAAAAAAACTAGTCATAAAACATTTTCATTAACCATTCAATTTTCTCAACAGATTTATTAGCTTCAATGCATTCTTTCAAGAAAACTTTCTTTTTTGAACCATATTTAGGTAAATACTTGAGTTTCATTCAATCCAATAAGAAATTTTACTTGAGAGCCTTCTCCTCCTTCTTTATTTTGAATTTCTTCTCCTCAAAGTCATGTGCCCTCTCATCCCTATGCAAAAGGAGCTCAAATTTCTTCTCCAGGTCTTGTGTCCAATCATCCCTGTGTAAAAAGAGCTTGTATTGTTGCTTTTGAAAATTAAGAGTATTTCTTGAAATTTCAACTTTACCTAGAGTGAAAAGGAATATTAAAAAACAGAAAGGAAAGCTCACTTAATTTTTTAGAAGTATGCTATCACTAACCAGATTCATGTTTCTCCAGAAAATAATCAATGGAAGAAAAAAGGGTTTGGGAAAAACTATCTCTGTTTTGCTTTCTTTGACTGTTGAAATTCAAAGTAGTTGATGGTCTTTGATTTTTTTGGAGGTAATATTTTCCACTTCATCATTGATGCTAGCTTCAGACTCACTTGCTTGAGGATCCTGGGTTTTTTCATTAGCCTTTTTAGAAATAAAAAAAATAAAACAACTAGACAAGAAATAAAAACTTACTGGAGTGGGATCATGTTAGTTTATATCACTAAAAGGATCTATTGGAAAGATATCTAGATTTGTTGAATTTAGAATAGGGGAGGCTTGAGTGGAGGAAGAGGATGGGAAAAGATTTCTTTTGACAACATGTTCAGAGATAGCATCCTCACCATCCAACATGTTGGAAGGATTAATATCAGCTTGCTCTCCAAAAATAACATCAATCTCTTTAAAGTATGGACATAGAGATTCAAGTTTATCATCTAAGGATTTTATGCCCTTACTGATATTAATTTTGGTAATACCAAAACCAGTAGAAGATGAAAGTGTCTTTGCCTTCTTTTATGTAGCTTGGTAATGCTTGAAACCTTCAGACATCTATTTAGGCAAAATATCAATCCTTCCCTCTGTCTTATTTTTTAATTCATTGGCCATTAAAAGATAGCCATTGACGTTTGATTCAGGGGGCTGTCCTAATTTAGTTACATTCTCAGGACCAAAACAAGAATCATAATTAGTCTTTCTTTATAGCCAGTTGATAAGTATGAGATGATAATCTTTTTTTAGTTGAAAAGTCTTTATTTCTCAGCTGAGCAGGGGAAAGAGGGAGTAATGGGATTTGATGAACAACTGGGGGAAGCCTGCCTTTGAGAAGATCTATGATGACAGGGAATGTTGATATATTTGAAGATGAAAAGGAGAAGAAAAAAACAGATGAGATGGGGAGTGGTTCTGAGCAGATATAATGAATAGACAGGATGAGAGTGCGTAGCAAGGCAGAAAGCCTGGGATATCCAGAAAGTTGTCCAAGATGTGGTTGTGAAAAATTGAGGATAAAAATTTTGGATAGAGGTGAACATTGACACGTAAAAGGACTAATAACCTAATCATTAGGGGGTATCAATGTTCAGGGATCTGAAATTAGGGATCAGGAATTTTTTTCCCAGGATCAGACATTATTAATTACAGAAGATTCTAATCTACTATCCCCAGGGCTAGTGGATAAGGAATCTACGATAATGCATTATCTCACCTCTTATACCCCAATTTTTGTTCCTAATTCCTGATCCCAAACTCATCACATCCACAATGGATTTTTAAGAAAGTCACATGACTTATAATTGCTGATGCCATCCTTAAGTCTTTCCTCACTCTATGTTACTAAATTTTGGTGGCAAACACATAACATTTTTTCTCATCCTTATGTGTCTCTTCACTCTATGATACTTAATTTTGGTGGCAAACACATAAAATTTTTTCTATCTACACACCCCATCTTCTCATTTGGTGGCAAATTCCCACTTCCCACTCATCACCTAAACCTTCTACTGACAATAATGAAGCACCTCTTTACTAGGAAGCAAATTCACTCGGCTATGAATGCTATCACTTTAGTTTTAACCGCTGACTCTGATTCTGAATCTTGTTTGGAAGACTCTTTAGCTTATATGTCTTATTTTTTGAAAAAGAATTACATCATCTCAAGGGGGCCAAATCTTTATCATGATCCCAAATATTATCTCTGCTCCATTCTCAACATTCCTCAACTAAACTTTACTCAAATATTTTGAACTTCTCCTGATTCTTTTTTCAAACTTTCTAAACTCATCTCCAATCATCCTATCTTCCATAATAATTCCCATAACAAACAGTGTGATCCTACTTTTCAACTTGCTGTTGCACTATGTTGCTTTGGTTCAAATGAAAATGGTGCTGCTGTAAGACGTTTAGATAATATATTTACTATAGGATATTGTACTGTCATATTATACACCAAGCGCTGCATGATTGCTATCCTTTCTCTCAAGTCTCAAACACTTTCTTGGCCAAATCCACAACAGTGACTTTAATCCTCTCAATTAATGCAAGCCAAAGGTTTCTCTGGATGTGTAGGTTTTGTTGTTGGAACATCTATACCTTTGAGTCAAAAGCCATCTCATGATGACAACCATTATTTTGATTGCAAAAAAAGGTTTGTTCAAAATGTTCTTCAAATTCACATCTTTCATAAACTAACTTTTTATCTTCTTTGTAGATACTCTATTGCTGTTCAGCTTGTCTGTGACATCAACAAAAAGTTTATTGCTTTTCATAGTGTCTGCACCAGCTCATGTCATGACTCTTCCATCTTCCAAAGAATGAGGATTTATCAAAGTCCTGACTCATACTTTGATAAATCTTAGTACTTCCTTTCAGACTCAGCATATGCAAGTGGAAAGTACATTATACCTGCTTTCAGTGGTGCAACCTTAGAAAATGACCCCAAAACCACCTTTAATTATCACCTTGCCCAATCAAGAGTACAGATTGAACATGCTATTGGGATTCTAAAGGGAAGGTTTTCTAGTCTCTGGGAACTCAGAATCTAATTTCAAAAAAAAAATGGAAATCAAAACTGTAAATCATTGGAAAATGACTTGTGTTATACTCCACAATATCCTAGCTGATTTAAAGGATGAGTGGAATGATCTTTATGAAGAAGAGGATCCTGACCCAGCACCGGCTCTCCCCTCCCTTGAATTACAAAACATTTATTCAACCAGAATACACTCTGTCATTAAGCCAATCACAGCCACCATTTTGACACACAACCATTTTAATTTTTTGTTTTCATACTTTCCCAATTTCTACTTTGTATACTTTATTCACTTGGCTTGGTATTTTTGTTTGTTGCATATTCATTTTTTTTGAATTTATGGTGAATATCTCTTTTTTGGATGGCTCATTTGTTTTCTTTCACCAGCTCAACATGAAATCACATATTTTCTGAGATCATATATTTTTTCAGTGTTTCTTTTTTTCATTCTTCACTCATATCCTTTTCCTCCTCTCCTCAAACATCCCTCAAATATTTTTGTTACATTTTTTAACTCCTCTCACCAGGTAAGTCATTTTTTTCATTTTTATTGATTTTTTATTTTCTAATCATGTTTTTTTTTGCTTTTTTTTGTTTTTTTTTTAATTTTGTAAGTGCTTCATTTATTTTTGTTCAAGTTTAAACTAATTTTTTTTGTTTTTTCTATCCCTCTTTGTTCTCCCTCTTTTTCCCTCCTTTTTCCCCTTCTTGACAGCCTCAATCCCCCTTTCCCCCCTTATTCTCTTCCTGACCCCTCATTCCTCACCTTTCCCTGCCTTTCCCTGCCTTTTATCCTCTTTAGAAATTCTTTTTTGCGCTCTTTAGGCCCCTTATGCCACCCCTTTACTCCCTTTTCCCCCCTTTAGGCTGCCTCACCACTCCCCCCCCCCTCATCCTCCTATCCCCTCGAGAGGGGGGGAAGTGGTGGAGGGGTGAGGCAGCCTAAAGGGGGGGAAAAAGGTGCCTCAAGGGGTGAAAAAGGAGGAGGAACTGGTGAAATAGGGGGGTAAGGGGATTTTGAGGGGATCAAGAAGTGGGAGTGGGGTTTTGAGGACACCAAAAAGAATTAAATGAGGCAGACAAGGAGGGGTAATATGGCTGTATGTAAAATAAAATTTACATTATTTTGTATTTTTTTTGTTTATTTGTTAAAGAATATTATTAAAAAAGTTTCTTTTTCTGTTCAAGCTGAATAAAAAAAAATTTGGTGTGTTTAAAATTTTGATTTTTATTTTTGAAAAAAAAATAATTCTGATACAATTTTTCTTTGGTTTAATTTTTTAATTATAATTTTTTTTGCCATTTTTTTTCAAGGATTTTAGGTGGTAGATCTAACATCAAATTACTTTAAAATTCATTTTTTTGGCAAATAATTTTACTGATTTTAGTTTTTAAACATTATTTTGTATTTTTTTTTGTTTATTTTTTACAGAATATTATAAAAAAAAATTTTTTTACAGTTCAAGCTGAATCAAAAATAAATTTGGTGTGTTTATAATTTTTAATTTTTGGGACACTTTTTTGGAAACTTTTGGAACACTTTTTTGAGTAATTTTGGGACACTTTTTTGGAAGCTTTTGGGGCTCTTTTGTTGAACTTTTGGGACTCTTTTTTGGAAATTTTTGAGACAATTTCTTCAGGTAGTTTGAGGAGAGCTTTTGAGGTAAGTTTCTTCCAATTTTGAATAATTTTATCTTTTAGATAGATATTATTATTATTTTTTAGAAAAAAATGACTGAGAATCTAGATTCATCTAAAAATAAAGAAATTTCTTCCTAAAACTCATCCCATTTGTCACTTACCTCAAAATCTTCATCTTCTCTTTCTTCACTTTCTTCAATATCATCTCTCTCAAAGCCTGGTCACAGTAGAAATTACATAAGAGAAAAATAATTTTGTTCCAATTTTATTGGCAGCTCAACTGGCTTCAGTCACTTCAAATCTATATTCTTACAAAAAAAAACTTATCTGAAACTACTACCTGGAAATATAAATTTTTTCCTGAGCCTATAACCAATAAAAAATTAAAGTCAAGTAAAAATGAAGAAGATAAGACTGGAAATAAAAAAAATAGCTGTTGTTTCTAGTTCTTTCTAACCTCAATTTATTTTTGAGATTCACTCATTTGAAGAAAATACAAATGAAACTTTTCAAAATTTATCAGATCTTATATTGACTTTGTATCAAATGGCCTTAGCTCATCAACCTTTATCAAACAAAAATATTCTTGGAGGTTTCATGTATGGTATTGGTTGGAGACCAGGATATGACAAAGGTTTTTTACTTGGTAAGCATATTGATAGATGAATGAATATAAAAAAATTTATTATTCTTTCTACAGGTATTTATTCTTTAGTCCAAGATCTTACTGCCCAAGAAATGAAAGAAGATATAAAAAAATGGGACTCCTTGTCAACATTAAACCATTTTTTAACTAATAAATCAAAGAATCTATGTCAATATGCTTTTGAATTTAATCATCAATTGGCAAAATGTATTAGAATCCCTATTTGGACAGATGCAGAATGGCTAAAACTTGTTGATGATGATATTTTTTCTTCTAATGTCATGGTAACTGTCAGTGTGTGCTAGTATCTAAGTATGATTTGATAGTAAATATTAATGGTCCTACTACTTATTGTTAAATGATTTAGTGATTAAACCTCAGGGGAAGACTAATAGAATAGTTATTCTAAATTAAACTCACAATACTTAGATTTTTATGTGTGCTAGTGGCAGAAAATAGATCAATAAAATATAGTTATAGCTTATATAAAGATAATATCAATTTATAAATGCTTTATAATATATTTATATATAATAATAATTGTTATATAATGTTTATTTGAAGTTTAGTAAATAAGTGATGTCTAATAACCCGTCAAATCCTCCCTTACTTATACCAAAATCCACTGGAGTGCACAGACCTTCAATCCAGATAATGTCACTTCTATCCCCAGAAATTATAGCACTGTGAGGGCCCATCACCTCCCCATGGCGTCCACTTCAAAGAGTTTCAAAACCCAGACCTCCATTAAGGACCCTCCATCACAATTAATGATACCACAGACCCATACCATAAATGGAATAAACAGATAAAAGCAGTGACCATAGAGAAACAGGTAAAATAATTCATCCGAAGAGTATATAATGAAACCCAAAGCATATGAAGGAACCAAATTAACTTTCTAAGCCCCCAATAACTTCCCCAAGCATCTATATTAACCCAGTAATCATATCCCAACTCATAAATCTGTGAAAATCCATCCAAGGAAGCAGATTAAGCCATCCAAACTGGATCTATGCACCTGAAATAGGTGTATATGCTTGTGTAGGCATTGTTAGTCCACTGAATATGTCCATATGACCTAAAATAAGCAGAAAAATATAGTTTATAGGCTATTAAGAGGTTACAACCCACTTATAGATCAAAATATACATAATATAACTACATATTTCACTGAATATGAGGTTTATGTATACATATAAGCTTATGTATGTCTATAATTACTTAATATCACTTAATATAAGTATATTATGACCTCATTAACACCTTAATAAGTATTATTAGGCTATGTATAAGCTATTTAAGCTACTATAAGTCATATAATAGTGTAATAATTATATATATATGTATTATAACCATATATATAAGTATTTTAACCTTATTTTTAAGTAATAAGCTTAATGTAATTAAGTTTATCTTATTTTAAACATAATAATTACTTAGTCCTGGAGATACCTAGGCTGACACTCCCTCACCCAAACAAACAATAAAAAAATATTAAGACATTTTAATTAATAAGTATGGAGTGAATAGAAATTCTTTTTTAAAATTTCTATGATACATATACTGAATTAACAAGTATTATTTAGATTTAAATTTTTTCAAGAGATTTTTAAGATCAGAGATTTCCTTTTCTGGAATCCACTGGTCATATTCACTTGATTTATTTTTAAACCTTAATAGATACTCAACTCCCTTTTCTTTAGTAATGTGTCTCTTTTTAAGTATCTTTTCAATTTCTGCCTTTTCAGGTTGCTGATTATGCCTTCCTTATCTTCTTGGAAATATAGCTGTATCATTAGAACGGTATGGTTTTATAAGAGAAATAGGAAATACTGGATGTTTTCTATCATATGGTGCACATAGAATACCTTCAACAGCATTATTACCAACCATCTTTTTTACTACAAATGGTCCAATGAATTGATCCTTCAATTTAACATTACCATTTAAATTGAAATTTAGTGTAGAAATAAGGACTTTATCACCCTCTTTGAACATTTGTTCTTCATGGGCTTTATCCCATCTTTTCTTCTCATACTCAAATGCCTTATTTATACATTCTTGAGCATGCTTTCTGCATAATTCTTGCATCTGAAGAAAAAATTTTGTACCTGGATGGATATCCAACCTAGGTAATTTATTAAGAGTTTTAGCAGGGGTAATAGGTACATAACCCAACCATAACTCAAATGGATTTTTGCCATTGACAGAATGTACTGTACTATTGTATGCAAATTCTAAAACTGGGATAAGGGTTACCCAATCATGCGTGAATTTGTCATTGTCTTTAAAGTCAAGACCAAAAGCACAATATCTTCTTATCATATCTTCTAAATTTTGTATCATTCTTTCTGCTAGCCCTTCAGTTTGTGGATGGTGTGCTGTAGAAAGTTTTAATTGACACCCTGAAACATCCATAAGTGATCTCCAGAACTCTGAAGTAAATTTAGGATCTCTATCTGATACTATTGCTATGAGGAAACCTGCTATATTTAAAATTTGTGTCCATAATAACAAATCTAAGTCCTTTGCAGAAACCTCTTTGTGGGTAGGAATAAATTTACATATTTTTGAAAATCTATCTACAATTACCCAGCAGGAGTTATAACTCTTATGCCCTGCTATTGGAAAATTTCAGCCTAGGTATCTTCAGTAATTAGTAATTATTATGTTTAAAATAAAATAAACTTAATTACATTAAGCTTATTACTTAAAAATAAGGTTAAAATACTTATATATATGGTTATAATACATATATTTATAATTATTACACTATTATATGACTTATAGTAGCTTAAATAGCTTATACATAGCCTAATAATATTTATTAAGGTGTTAATGGAGTCATAATATACTTATCTTAAGTGATATTAAGTAATTATAGGCATACATAAGCTTATATATATACATTAACCTCATATTCAGTGAAATATGTAGTTATATTATGTATATTTTGGTCTATAAGTGGGTTTTAACCTCTTAATAGCCTATAAACTTTATTTTTCTGCTTATTTTAGGTCATATGGACGTATTCAGTGGACTCACAATGCCTAAAAAAGCATATACACCTATTTCAGGTGCATATATCCAGTTTGGACAACTTAATCTGCTTCCTTGGATGAAATTTTCACAGATTTATGAGTTTGGATATGATTACTGGGTTAATATGGATGCTTTGGGAAGTTATTGGGAGCTTGGAAAGTTAATTTGGTTCCTTTTTATTCTTTGGTTTTTATTATATACTCTTTGGATGAGTTATTTTACCTGGTTTTTTATGGTTTCTGCTTTTATCAGTCTATTCTATTTATGGTATGGGTCTGTGGTATCATTAATTGTGATGGAGGGTCCTTACTGGAGGTTTTGGTGTTGAATCTTCTTGAAGTGGACGCCATGGGGAGGTGATGGGCCCTCACAGTGCTGTAATTACCGGGGATAGCAGTGACATCATCTGGATTGAAGGTCTGTGCACTCCAGTGGATTTTGGTATAAATAAGGGAGGATTTTGATGGTAATTAGACATCACTTATTTACTAAAAATCAAATAAACACTAAAACACAATTATTATCATATATAAATATATTATAAAGCGTTTATAAGTTGATATCATCTTTATATAAGCTACAACTATATTTTATTATTCTATTTTCCACCACTAGCATGCATAACATCCAAATATTGTGAGTTTAATTTGAGAATAACTATTTTATTAGTCTTCCCCTGAGGTTTAATCACTAAATAATCTAACAATAAGTAGTAGTACCATTAATATTTAATATTAAATCATACTTAGATACTAGCATAACCTGACAGCAAACCTGTTACAAGGTCCATGCTAACTATTTCCCATGGAGCTTTTGGTTTCTCAAGTTGTTGTAATAATTCAGCTCTTTTTCCTTTTAATCTTTTAGATTTTTGAAAAGAATCACATGTCTCAACATATTTTTGAACATAATCAGACGTTTTAATCCACCAAGCTGAATTTTTTACTCTGGTTAATGTTTTATGGAAGTCAAAATGACCTGATAATATATCATCATGACATATGCTTAACATTAACTCCTTCATTGAAGGGGTAATTACAATTACATTGCTTAATTTTTTTCTATAATATATAAAACCATCCTCAAAGGAAAATTTTCTTTTTCTAATGCTTCTTTATACTTTTGTGGTAATGTTTTTATTAAAACACTCATTGAAGCATTAGATGGATCATTTAATATTTTAGTAAGTTTAATCAAGTCAGGATTTGAAGCATAATTATCAAGAATTGATTGCATAAATTCATCCTCAAGATCTACAATATAAATGCCATAAATTTTTAAAATCTCTGCTTCAGGAACGTAAGCAGAATTATTATAATTATTGTTTAGAGTTACTCTAGATAACAGATTTAAATTAGAGTGTAAGGTTCCTGCTCTATGTGTAATAGTCATCCATCCTCTGTATTCTTGTACAGATAATTTCCATCTAAACATATGTCTATTAGAAGTTTTCATGTTTAAGAGTGACTTAACTGCACTACAGTCAGTTATTAACTCAAATCTTTGGCCTTCCAGGTAATAATGTAGCTTCTCAAGAGCCCATACTACCTCCAAACATTAAATTTGAGTAGCACCATATTTCAATTCACTACTTCTTAGAGTACATGAAATATAGCAAATTAACTACTTCTGAAATTTTTCCTTCAATAAGTTGTTTTTGATGCAAAGCAGCACCCAGACCAATAAAACTTGCTTCTGTATAAAATACAAAAGGCAATTGTAAATCTGGTAATCCCAAGATAGGAGCTGTGATTAAAAATTCTTTCAACTTATAAAAAGCCTGTTTTCTTTAATTATTCCAAATGAAAGCTTCTGATTTCTTTATCAGTGTGGTCAATGGTGCAGCAATTAATTGAAATTTCTTTATATATTGTCTATAATAACCACACATACCAAGAAAAGATTGTACATCCTTTAAATTTTGAGGAATTTTAATATTCTTGATTTCAGCCACCTTATTTTTGTCTACACATATTTGTAAGCCAGATACAATATGACCAAGCACTTTTAAAGACTCAACCCAAAATTTACATTTTTTCAATGCAAGGGTCATTTTTATTTAATCCATCTTTTGAAATACCTTCTTTAAATGGATTAAGTGTTCACCATATGTCTTAGAGAACACTATTATGTCATCAATGTATACCATTAACCATCCTTCAATCGTTTCATTATGGAATGTTAAATCCTTTAGCTTCTGAAATACTGAAGGAGCATTTTTTGGTCCAAATGGAATCCTGACATATTTATATATTCCCATATATGTTGTTATCAACAGAAAGTTCTGTGAATTCTTTTCTACAGGAATCTGATGGTAACCTTTATTTCAATCTAGGTAACTTATATACTTAGCACCTTTAAGGGTAGCATGTATAGAGGCAATCTTTGGCAAGGGATAAATATCATCCACTGTAAATGTATTTGATGCTCTATAATCACCGCAGAGTCTTGCTTTATCTTGTTCATAAGAAATTAGCACTGGTGATATTACACAATATTTTGGTGTAGTTTCAACCTTTTCAAGAATTTTCATTTTTAATAACATCTTAATATTTTCCTCTATGTTGTTCCTCTTCATTGGTGAAGCAGGGTATGGTTTCTTTTTAAGACTAGCAGGAATATTATCCATATCACAGGTTAAATTAATTTTCATCTAATGATCTTTTACAAGGCCAATTACATTGGTTCCATGTGCAAAAGCCATTGGAAATTATTTAATTAATTCCAAAATATTTGTTTTCTCACCTTTACTTATCTGAGTGCCAAAGGATGCTTTTGAAATTTCTGTTTCCAGAAGTTCCATCTCATTGGATTCTCTTCCTTTGGAAGGAATATGTATCACTGACTCAATGTGTAAGACCATGTTACAAGAATTTATTTTAAATTTCCTTTTACCATTCATGCCAATTGTAAAATTATAATTAGCAGGGTCTAATTTCACACCAAAACTAGTCAAGATGTCATTTTCAATGATAAAACAGTTACTACAGTTAGTATTGTCCATTACTACAAAGTCACAAGTTACTCTAACATAACCATGTTGATGTCTAAAGAAAACAGCAGCTTTGTATTTACCAATGGGTTGTAGTACTGATCCAAAAACTCTCCAATTTTTACTTTGAAGGGGTTCAAGCTTTGACTTATACTCACTATCAATTTTCTGTTATGAATTTGTAGAAACAACAGAACCAGCAACTCCTGTGTCCAAAACTATATTTACATTTTCACTAGAAATGATAGCTGGAGCCGTGATAGGTGTCATTTTCAAGTTATCAGCTTGTATATCCTTCATGATTTCAGCATCCTCAAAACTCATTAAAGATTCATTTGAGTCCATACTTAATACTGGATTTTCAAAGATGGACAAATCATCTCCCAACATACAGACTTTATTTTCATCACTATATGAGATATTACTGTCATAATTACTTGAATCTTTATTTTTTTCTGTTTCATTTTCAGATTCATGTTGTTTTTCAACAATATATATATTCTTCTCACATTTGTGACCTTTAACCCAAGGCTTATTACACTTATAACAAGTATTAGTTTCATACTTTTTAGGTACTATAGGTGCAGTAGGTTTTTTCTGCTTCTCCTGAAGTGTTTTTGAACTCTGATTTTTCACAGACTCATTATTTTATTTATAAGTGGTGTACCTTGCTTCATACTTATGGTTTAATAATATTTCATTACATATATAAATAAATTCAGAGTATTCATTAACCATTATTGTTCTAGCTACAACAATGTCTCTGACAGATATAGGTAATTTATATATTATCTTATCTTTCAATAAGTTAAAATCCTTGTTTGGCTCAATGGCTTTTAATATTTTATTTAAATTCATTTAAAATACCATAGGTTTGTCACCATTCAATGGATTATACCTAGTTTTCTCATATAATCTTTTCTGAGTGAGCCTGAATTTAGAACCTCCAAATTGTTTTTCAATTAGTTGTTTCCATTCATCCCAAGAGTAATCTTTACCCTCACTCAAAACAGCTTCAAACCATAATAAAGCAACATACTTAAATAAAGAGATAAATTTTGATGTTATTTCTTCATCTGGTAACTTACATGAGAATTTTAAGTTGTCAATTCTTTGAGTAAAATGTTGCCAATCAGAGCTGGCTTCCCCATCATATGTTGGGTACTGATCAATCTTTGGCCATTTCTTCTGATTGGATTTAGTCTCACCAATCTTAGGTCAATTCAATAACTCATTCACTCTAGATAAATGGTCTTGTATTTCCTCTTGCACGGATTTTTGACTTACATTTATTTTCTCAGACTTGAAACTACCACCAGATGGTTTTACTTGTGGTGGTATGGTAAATGATTGAGATTCATTTTTGCTAATGAAAGGATTATTATTATACTGTGTATACTTATGATTATCCTGATTCATTAGTAGATTAGCAGTTTCAATCTCAACTTTAGTTAATCTTTTTAACAGATCAGAGACACTCTGATTTGTGTGTGCAAAAGATAACTTACTTCTTGATTCAGATTTTAATAAAAGTGCTTTATAAATTTTTTCTAACTCACAGAATTTTTTTGAAAGTTCACTATATTTATTAATTAATGAATCATATTTAAGAGTTAGAGCCAAGTGTTCATTCTCTAACTCTTTATTTCTTGTTGCCAGTTGAGAAATTTTCAATGTCAAGGACAAAATTGTGTCTCTTTTGAGCTTAATTTTCTGTTCCTCACACTCAGTCATTCTATTCCATAATTCTGAAACAATTCTATGGGGAGTTGGGTTATTATTAAAATACTCCATGTCTTCCTTCTCAATTTTTTCACTGTTTTGTGAACTTCTCATCTCACTAATAAGTGGTTGCAACTGAGGATTAACTGAATTATTATTATAAATAGTACTGTTGTTATTAACAAAAGATAAATCAGGTGTATCTACATCAAAACCTAATTGTCTTAAGTCCTCCTCAATTTTCTGTACAGATTTTACATCAATAACATTACCTATATTGTAATCATCAGTATTGTGTTAAATCTGAGAGGGAAATCTTTTTACCACGGGATAGGAGCAAGCCCTGACTTTTGGTAGTTTTGCTTTCCTTTTTAGGGATGAGCTGAGGTAGTCTGATGAGGGGGTGGATACCTGTTGCAATTGTGGCTTGACCAATGCTGATGGAACCAATCTCACTTCCATTTCTCTACCTGGATTTTTTGCTGGGAATGATGTGACCCTCCTTGGGTAGGGGGCTGTTGGCTTGGCTTCCCTACCTTTAACTCCGCCAAGGTTTGATTCATTTGTTGGAACCCCACCTTGCAATTGTTTTGTAACTGCTCTACTTCCTTTAGAATGGTAGATTTTGATTCCTCTAGTTTCAGAACCTGTTTGGCCAGATGAGACAGTTGATCCTGCAGAGGATGTGAAGTCTTTTTGATTGTTATCTTTTTTAGAAGGGCATCCTTTTACTCTATGCTCATATACTCTGGTTGTGGGTAGGATTGATACTCCATGGTGATGTCCTGGAGCAATGTTTCTAGCTTTAGACCTGGTGTTATAAGCAGGTTTTCCACTTACATTGTCCTGTAGAGCACTCATTGTGTCTTAAATAACAATTCTTTATGTCTACAAAAGGTAAAATGTATATAGTAATTATTAGACAAAAATTATTAGCAATACAATTACTAATAAAAGCACTGGAGCTTACCCTGAATTTATATCTTTATTTATTTAAATAAAATATAAGAAAAATTTGAAAAAATCTGTTAAAAATAATATAATAAGTTTAACTAGACCTTTATAAGGTTGAATAATTATCTTACCAAGCTTTAACCAAATACCAATTAAATTGGGTGTTATATTGGTGGCCAAATACCAAGTGAAATCGGGTTTATATTGGGTACAGTTACTACTGTAAATACCTCATTTTTATTATAAAAAATTAGTACAATTACTATAAGGGTTCTTTTCCGCAAACACTGAGCTATGATGACCCACTAATGTGCTAAAGACCCAAATATTTGGTTTGTTTGAGATATACTAGAGTAAAAATCATGTCCTAAGGCTTAGACAAAATAATAAGTAATAACTAAGAAAGACCCCCAATTGTCAGTGTGTGCTAGTATCTAAGTATGATTTAATAGTAAATATTAATGATCCTACTACTTATTGTTAAATTATTTAGTGATTAAACCTAAGGGGAAGACTAATAGAATAGTTATTCTCAATTAAACTCACAATACTTGGATTTTTATGCGTGCTAGTGGTGGAAAATAGAATAATAAAATATAGTTGTAGCTTATATAAAGATAATATCAATTTATAAATGCTTTATAATATATTTATATATAATAATAATTGTTTTATAATGCTTATTTGAAGTGTAGTAAGTAAGTGATGTCTAATAACCCGTCAAATCCTCCCTTACTCATACCTAAATCCACTGGAGTGCACAGACCTTCAATCCAGATGATGTCACTGCTATCCCCGGCAATTACAGCACTGTGAGGGCCCATCATCTCCCCATGGCATCCACATAAAGCAGTTTCAACACCCAGACCTCCAGTAAGGACCCTCCATCACAATTTATGATACCACATACACATACCATAAATGGAATAAACAGATAAAAGCAGATACCATAGAGAAACAGGTAAAATAACTCATCCAAAGAGTATATAATGAAACCCAAAGCATATAAAGGAACCAAATTAACTTTCCAAGCCCCCAATAACATCCCCAAGCATCTATATTAACCCAGTAATCATATCCCAACTCATAAATCTGTGAAAATCCATCCAAGGAAGCAGATTAAGTCATCCAAACTGGATCTATGCACCTGAAATAGGTGTATATGCTTGTGTAGGCATTGTTAGTCCACTGAATATGTCCATATGACCTAAAATAAGCAGAAAAATATAGTTTATAGGCTATTAAGAGGTTACAACCCACTTATAGACCTAAATATACATAAGATAACTACATATTTCACTGAATACAAGGCTTATGTATACATATAAGCTTATATATGTCTATAATTACTTAATATCACTTAAGATAAGTATATTATGACTCCATTAACACCTTAATAAGTATTATTAGGCTATGGATAGGCTATTTAAACTACTATAAGTCATATAATAGTGTAATAATTATATATATATGTATTATAACCATATATATAAGTATTTTAACCTTATTTTTAAGTAATAAGCTTAAAGTAATTAAGGTTATCTTATTTTAAACATAAGAATTACTCAGTCCTGGAGATACCTAGGCTGAAAGTAACTTTTGGTGGTTTTTATAACAAAATTCACATGGATAAATAAGATTTCAACTCACTCACATTTGGAATATTCTCATACATTAATCCAAAAACTGGTCTTCCTATCCCCTCACCCTCCTCATATTTCACACATTTTGGATGTTCATTTCAAATCAATAGGGAGCTGGTAAATGGGATTGATAAGGTAAAAAAAACATTAGGTAGAAAGAAAAATTATGGGGTGTAATATAGGTTGTCAACTTTTATTTTTATTTCACAAATTAACATGATAATCTACTTACCTAAATTAATGAGCCATTGGCCTTATGTCATATAATGGTAATCGTGAGGAAATATGTTTTTTCTCATGGGGTTCATGTATACATTTGTGTTTGATTTCATTGACTTTGGTCACAGACAATATCCACTCACATTTTTACTTGAATTGTCATTAATTTAGGCTTGTTAATTATCTTATAAGACTTATTTTCATGTTAATTTATACAATGAACATAAATTTTGGAAATCTATGCCCCTAATTCAATAAAACACAGGGGAGGGTATTGCCTTTTTTTTGCCATAATTTTTTTTCTGACTTAGAAAAAAAATGGTGATCCCCATCACCTGTTATGGTAAATAGCAGGGGAGGGTATTGTCAAAAAAAAATTAGGGACATTCTAAAGTTCAAGAGAGGGGATTGCTAGCAGTTCAACCCTAGATTTCCGGTGGCAAATGTTACTAAACTCAGTGAGGAGTGCATCCCAAGGATTGATTATTAGCTTTAATGCATTCTATCAAGAAAACTTTGTAAACAAAATAAAAAAAAAATTATCAAACATTTTCATTAAGCGTTCAATTTCCTCAATAAATTTATTAGCTTTAACACAATCTCTCAAGAAATCTTTCTTTTTTGAACCTTCTTCAAGTTGATACTTGAGTTTCATTTGATCCAATAGGAAATTGTACTCAAGAGCCTTCTCCTCTTTCTTTACCTCTATTTTCTTCTCCTCCAAGTCATGTTCCCTCTCATCCCTCTTTAAAGAAAGCTCAAATTTCTTTTCCTCCAAGTCTTGTACCCTCCCATCCCTCTGTAAAGAAAGCTCAAATTTCTTCTCCTCCAAGTCTTGTGCCCTTTTATCCCTTCATAAAGAGAGCTCATATTGTTTCTTTTGAAAGTTGAGAGTATTTCTTGTGACTTCAACTTTACCTAGAGTGAAAAGGAATATTAACAAAAGAAAAGAAAGGCTCACTTAATTATTAAGAGTTATGCTATCACTTACCAGATTCATGTTTCTCCAGAAAATCATCAATGGAAGAAAAAGTGGTTTGGGAAAAACTATCTCTGTTCAACTTTCTATGACTGTAGAAATTCAAAGTAGTTGATGGTCTCTGCTTTTTTTTGAAGGTAACATTTTCCTCTTCATCATTGATGCTAGCTTCAGACTCACTTGCTTGAGGATCCTGGGTTCATTCATTAGCCTTTTTAGAAATAAAAATAATAAAACAACTAGGCAAGAAATAAAAACTTACTGGAGTGGGATCATGTTGGTTTATATCACCATAAGGATCTATTGGAAAGCTATCTAGATTTGTTGAATTTAGAATAGGGGAGGCTTGAGTGGAGGAAGAGGATGGGAAAAGATTTCTTTCAACATCATGTTCAGAGATAGCATCTTCACCATCCAACATGTTGGCAGGATTAACATCAGCTTGCTCTCCAAAAACAGCATCCATCTCTTTAAAGTATGGACATAGCAAATCAAGTTTATCATCTATGGATTTTATGCCCTTACTGATATCAATGACAGTAATACCAAAACCAGTTGAAAATGAAAGAGTCTTTCCTTCTTGTATTTGGCTTGGTAATGCTTGAAATGTTCAGACATCTGTTTAGGCAAAAGATCAATCCTTCCCTTTGTCTTATTTTGTAATTCATTGGCCATTAGAAGATAGCCATTGACTTTTGATGCAGGGGGCCATCCTACTTTAGTTGCATTCTCAGTACCAAAACAAGAATCATAATTAGTTTTTATTTTTAGCCAGTTGATAAGTATGAGATGATCATCTTTTTTTAGTTGAACAGTCTTTGATTTCTTAGCTGAGCTGGGGAAAGAGGGAGTAATGGGATTTGATGAACAACTGGAGGAAGCCTGCCTTTGAGAAGATCTATGATGACAGGGCATGTTGAGATATTTAAAGATGAAAAGGAGAAGAAAAAAACAGATGAGATGGGGAGTGGTTCTGAGCAGATAGAATGAATAGACAGGATGGAAGTGTGCAGCAAGGCAGGAAGCCTGGGATATCCAGAAAGTTGTCCAAGATGTGGTTATGAAAAATTGAGGATAAAAATGTTGGATAGAGGTGAACATTGACACATAAAAGGTCTAATAATCCAATTATTAACAAAAATAATTGCGGAGGATAATTGGGGTATAATGATTTTTATCCGCAATTAATTTAATTGCGGATTCGCTAACGTTGATACCCCCTAATTTATGATGATGGCAATAGAGGACCATCTCATAAGCAGAGAATACAAAATATCATTCATGGGAACATGATGAATTGTGTCTAGGAACATTTTAGGTATCATCCTTTTATCATTTTTTGTTTTCTATCACTCTCCAGTATCCACTGTGGTTTACATTAATTTTTATCTCTTGTCCAATTATTGTGTCTCTTCCCTTCAACAATGCCTCGCCCCTTTTCCCCCTTCCTGAGATTTTCTTTCCTTAATAATTCTCGCCCTCTTGCCACTCATGCTACCCCTTCTCAACCTGCTCATCTACCAGCTGCTCATCTTGCTCCCCATCTTCATGCCATCAAGCCTGGTCTTCTCTATCGGCCTCGTCTTCATCACTTCTACCAAAATCATTTGGCAAAAGATCTCCTTTACATGTCTTACCAGCTCCCTGCCGGATATGCTGCTGATGGCTCCACTTCTCATGATCCAAGTGGCCTCGCTCTTACCTCTCATCCGGATCCTCTTTCAAAGCTCCCTAAGTGGGATCCTAACGATCCTTACACCAAAAATCGGCCCCGTCGTCCTCCTCGTGGTGGAAGCTGTGCCATCCCCCGCAAGCCGCTTGCTGATTCGTCTCCGGCTAACCTCGTCCGTCTGGAAAAAGTGTCGATCGACATCCATGTTCCCGAAGCTATCCATTCCAAAAAAGAACTCCTAGGTGCAATTTACCTTCTAGAGCTTATTACTGGTGAGCCAACGCGTATCGGGCTTCCGCAAGGTGTACTCAAGCTACTACCGGCAGACAAAGGCATCCGGATCTCGAAAACCAAAGATGCGTCGACAACTTTTCGTGTGCGCAGAGGAATGACTTGCGGGGTGCATGTCGACATCAAAGGGCCAAACATGTATCATTTTGTGGATGTATTGACGACATTTGTGCTTCCTCGCCTAAAGGATTATAATGGTTTTAAGCTGCCACCTGAAGATGTTCACCAGCGTTCAACATCTATGGTCAGTGGTGTCGTTCAGATTGGCTTGCCTTCAGATGCCATGGGACTATGGCCGGGTATTGAAGAAAGCCTGGAAAATTGGCCCCGGACATACGGAATGAACATTCATTTCATTACTAATGCTACTGGACCTGGAGCTTCTGATAAAGCGTCAGCTAGCTGAATCTTATCTTCATTTAAACATTCTAACAACTGATATCTTGCTTTTTGCACTTTTTTTCGCCGTTTGATCAACTTCATTGCAAATTTATCGCTTCTTCAACCTATAATTTTTGTCTCAATTCGGACCGTAAGACGAGCGTTAATGAGTGGTTTTCGAATACCGTTTGTCCGACCAGAAGACGCAAAATTAAAACGATAAGAAGAAGTTATATATTGTAAATGAGGGCTATTTCTTAAAAAATCCTAAATTATTTTCAAAAATAATGTTTAAATACTTAAGCCATAGATAGGCAATCAAGTCATTAGTTTGAACCCATGGTCAATTGTCCTCGTGATTGATATTAAAGTGTTTTGTACGATTCTTTTTGCTTGTTTTTTGTGGTGATGTTTAATTACTCATGAGAGCAACCTGAGCCAACAGTGTTTTTTTAAAAAACAAGTTACCCGTGTAACTTTCTTTAATATCTCTCTCTCAAAATGTAAATCGAACTCTTTTGGTAAACACTGCTAACAATATAAAGATTCTGGCGGAAGAATGGCTCAAATGGATCCACCTTTGTATAGAGCCCAGTAAACCAAAAAAGCCTAAAAATGTTTTTTTTTGAAAAAAAATCAAGTTGCTTAATGGAATGGATTCATAATGAACAATTATACCCCCCGTTTTTCTAACTGGATGAGAATGCTCTTTTATCCGGAAGGGTAAAGATATTGTAATTAAGATAATTGCATGATTATAATTATGATGATCATTATCATCATCTTAATTTTACTGTTGCTTTCTCGGCTTTCTACCCCTTATTTTGCTGTTCGACATGTTTTATCTGTTAAAAGTTATGACCTATCAAAGAAGTGGCAAAGGCGCAATTTAAATATTCGAAAAAGAAAATGACAACTTAAGACTAGAGTTGGAGAAGTGGACAAACCTTGTTTAAAGGCAAACAATTAGTAAAAATGACAAGGAAAGTGAGGGAATTGAAAACAAAAGGTAGCTACTTTTATATGGGCAAAGGAGACCAGCCCCACAATACAATAAGGATATAACTGATGGAGACAACTGTGATAGGAAAATTTGTGAGGAGACCAATTAAAGAAAGGTTAACTTGGGATGTTAAGATAACCGACAAGTAATAACCGACGGGCATGGCCATGCCTACAGACCAATTAATTTAAGTTTATAATGGTCTGCAATACAGAACATTATCTGGCAGCTACTATCTTTTTTTTATTTTTATTTTTCTTGTTTTGGAGAGGGTTCGTTGTTTGGGACACGTTTTAAGAGTTTCATTTATCAATACAATTGTTTCCAACAAATTACAAATCCTTTGGAGCCAGCAGTTTGGCAGTCTACTCGTTCTTCTCTGGAGTTATGAACACCAATAGCCATGTTCCGAGTGTGCGCTCTACTTCATTTTACCAACGTCCTCTCCCCTCATCAATTATTTCCTTCACTTCTTCCGCTGGAAAGGCACTTTTTCGTCAAGCTTTAGAAGCCAATCAGCTGGAATCCTTCTTTCCACTATCTTCTCAGCTTGTCACTCAAAATGATCCTACCTTTTGTGCTCTTGCCACCCTTTGTACTATTTTGAATGCTCTTTCCCTTGATCCCATGCGAATATGGAAGTATCCCTGGAGATGGTATGAACAAGACATGCTAGATTGCTGTCGCTCTTTAGAATCAATCCGCTCTGTTGGACTCACCTTTGCAGAGTTTAACTGTTTGGCAAAGTGTAATGGCTTGCAAGTTAAACCTGCTTTGGCACTCTTTCCTAATGGGGCATCAAACATATCTGAGAGTACAACAGATAGCATTTATCCAGTTGTCGATGTCGAACAATTCAGGAAAGACGTTATTCAATCCACACAATCCTCTGACCAATTTCTTGTTGTTTCTTTCTCTCGCAAGTCACTTGGTCAAACTGGCAGCGGTCATTATAGTCCAATTGCAGGTTATTGTCCGTCAGAAGACTCGATATTAGTTCTAGAAGTAGCCAGATTCAAATACCCTTCGTATTGGGTCAAAGTTCCTGATATGTTTGAAGCAATGAAGCCTTGCGATCCATCCACGGGTTTATCAAGGGGTTACTGTCTTCTATCTGCCGCCCCCATATATTTAAAGTCAGACGCAAGTGCTTCAAATATTGAACCCACTCTTACAACCCTGATGTTTAATAAGTCTTCCTGGACCTACCTGACACGGCAACTGAGCCCCCAAGCTTGGGAATCTTTGATGATGAATTCTGATCCTAAATATATCATTTGGATAACTGTCACAACTTTGGTAGCACTCAGTCCTGTCCCATTTATCAAAATTCAAAACAAAAGAGAAGATACTTTTACGCAGTTTCGACCGTCGATTCAAAAACTGACTCTAACGCAATATTTTATTTCACAAGAAACTGATTTCAAGGAATATCTATTGATTTTGTTTGGGTTGGCTTTATTTCAATGTCCAACTGAAATTCTTGTCAAATTCGGAATGAATGCAGAGGCGATCAAGGAAGCAAATAAATATGTAAAAGATGTTATTCAGCACGAATGTGACGAGCAATTAATAGCGGAAGTCAAATTTATCAAGCAACAAATTATGGCTCTCATAGAATGTTGTGCAGTAGAAAAGAATCATTGTCAATGCATAAACACTGGCTGACCTTGTTAAATTGTATCATACACGAAGATACTTTGTATACCTTTTGATGTAGTTAAGTAGAGGTGCAATAGAGGTACAATTGTTTTGGTTACCCTTGGATATTAAATATATCTGTCAATATTATTTAAATTCACGCCGAATATGATTGTCTGATTCATAAGCAGGTTAGTTTTTTTTTTAATAATAAATCTTCATTTCATTATCTTTTTTTTAAAAAAAAAAGCGAACTACGGAGATTTTAAAAAAACAATTTGAACCATACAAATATTATATAAGCTGATATCAAGAACATACTATAATTTATTTGAAAAAAAAGAAGAAATCCAAGAAAAAATATTTTAAAAAATAGCTTGCTGGTCACCCCTCCAAATGACAAGAATCATGGAGAAGTTTAAAACAAATTTAACTTTAAATAGTTAAATAATTAGCAGAGGACTTGTAGAGGGCTAGAAGAAGAAGAAAAATAACACCTAAAAAAAAGTTAAGACTTGATAGAGCCCCTGAAAATAAAATGCTGATACCTTTCAGAAGGTCCCTCCCCTTAATTAAATTATCATAGTGTAGTCAAAACAGAGACTTTCCAAATGAAAGAGAAAAAAAATAGAAAAAATATCAAAATTTTGTGGTCACATTCAGATTGTAGTTGTTCAAACAAAGATGAAGAAATGGAAAAAAAGAAAAAATAGAGCTTGAGGCGGCACATTCTGTATGTAAAATGGAGTGACAACTATTCTGGCTATTTTTTTTTTACATATAAATCTCACATTTGTTTGATTAGCTTATAAAATATTTTTCCTGGATTACTCAAGCATGTAGAATCCAATTATACTGGTAAAACTCAATTTCAAATAGTCATTTCTAATTAATTTAACGTTTCAAAAAATTAAGCATTTTGAGTAAACTCTGGGAGCATTTAAAAAGGATGAAGGTTGTATGATGAGATAGAAAAATATAAGATGCCTTTCAAAAGGACAAATTTATGAACAAAATATTGTTTAATAAAAAAATGCTTTTCTCATGACCCCACTAGAAGGCATGAATCACCAAAAAAATAAAACTAACTCATTAGGAGGTGTCAGTTCTGGCAAATCTGCACTTAGTTAAGAGCGGATTTCCAAAACACACTAGCCCCAACACTGGTGGATTTCAAAATGAAGTAAGTCATTATTTCACTCAAATCCGCACTTTCTCAACCAAAAGTGCTAATTTCACCATAATGTCTCATTTCACTGATTTATCAGCATCATCCCATTCATACACAGCACTCAGAAGCATAACACTTTATAACTCAAAACATTGTACATCATTCACATTTTTATACCATATAAGAGTCATGCCTTCCTTACTCTCAAATCATGATAAGCTACATCAAGCAATGACTTTCATAGCTCTTGATCTCCTCTTGGACTCTGATTGTGATTCCGATTCTGATCTTGAAGAAGTTTTTTTTTATATCGAAAATGGCCAGGAAACGTTACCTTCTTCCTAGAAAGCCTCAAGTACTTCATATCCCCAAGTACACCATCTCAACACTTCTTAACCTATCTGTACCCAGTTTTAGACAGTTGTTCAGGAATTCTCAGGAATGTTTCCTTAAGTTGCTTGAGCTTATTCAGGATAACCCTGTGTTTCACAATAATTCTCAAAAACAACAACATGATTCTTTAATTCAATTGACTGTCACACTATGTTTTTTGGGCTCCAACGGTAATGGAGCTGTTATGAAATGTTTGGATAATGACTTCTCTTTAGGGTATGGTTCAATTAATAGCTATACAAAATGAAGAATCACTGCTATCAAATCATTGGGATCTCAACTTCTCACCTGGCCAACAAAAGAAGAGTGAATTGAATCATCTCAGGTTATGCAAGCAGAGGGTTTCCCAGGATGTATTGGTTTTGTTGATGATACTATTATTCCTTTGAGTTAGTAATTCATAGTTACAGTGCATGAAATATGATTTTCATTGTGAATGAAAATGAGAGGCAAACATAAACTGTGAATTTCTATCATGTTTTTTTACTTCAGGCTTCAGTTAGGGTGGGGAAGAACAGTTGGTAGTCATCTTTATCATTTTAAAGGCAAACATCAGGCCATTATATTATGATATTTTTGGTCAGAAAGTTGATTTTACCTTTTTTGGGTTGTGTGTTTATACATGTAGGTAAAACAAGTCTGGTAGTTCATCAACCATTTTTGACAATTATTAATTAATCACAATTCAAAAGGGATTCCTTTAAGATTTTTGGGGGTTTTATGTGGGATTTATTAGTTTGTAGCCCCCCCACCAACACTAATTATTGTTGGAAGATGTCTGTATGGGGTTTTAATATTATATGTTTCCAATAGTTTTGCTGATACTTTGATGATATGTTTTGTTACAATGTTGCATGTATTTTTTCAATTGGGATTTATCAGGTGATTATTTTATGTCCCTTTTGGGCAGAATTTTGATTTTACCTTCTTTTAGATGTTTGTTTTCATGTGTGGGAAACATAAGTCTGGTAGTTAATCAACAATTTTTGAAAAGTTTGCATTTTCACACTTGCACAAAAATGGTTGTCACTCAAATGTTTTTTGAAAACATGTGCCACCTGCTCATGGGCTATGCAGAAATGTTTAGGTTACCATGACTGATTACAGTCTGAATTTCACTCTTGTTTTGTTGAGCATAATTTTGAGAAATGATTTTTTGGTTGAGGCATAATATAATTAAAACTAGGGAGAAAACAAAAATATTAGTCTGTGATAAGCTTTGATGGATAAAAGAGTGAAATTATAACAAAGCTTTAGTGAGGTAAGACAAACTTAAATAGAGGAAAGAAAAAAACCTGAGTTTTAAAAGATGATAATAAAAGAAATGAAAACAAAAAACTTACAGTGATGAAAAATATATAAATTTGAGTGGGTGATCTTAGTGAAGATAAAAATAAATAGGATGATGTGGAGTTGGGGAAAAGGGATCTGATGTTCAGTAGATTTGTGGGCTGAATTTTAGTTGTGAAAATGGTGCAAGAATAGGAAGTATTTGAACTCATGTTTGACATGTCTAACTCAAGTAAGCCATTCATAATGCTGTCTTGGAATGGAGTTTTAAACCTGAATTCTGTCAGGCATGGGCTTGCTTTACAAGGAGACTTATTTGATGAAGAATTTTTATGAGTGGCCTTTTGAGTGTTGAGTTTTCTGGGAGGAATTATGAAGCTGGTATTTCACAAGAAAAGGGATTAAGAGGTTGAAGAAATAAGTATAAAAGAAAGGAAAAATGCATGTCCAAAATGTTGCAAATCTCAGTGAGAGATGGGCAAAGGATTGATGAGGGGATAGAGGTCAGTGTTTCACATGTGAAAGTGATGGGGTGGGAAAGGAAGGGATGTCGTGGCCAGAAAATATTGAAAGAAAAATTAAAATAAAAAAAATGTCTTTAGCAAATCTACTCCCATGTTGGTCAAGTCGTTTGGTATGCATATTTTACCAACTTTTAAGCACATTCATCCTCCATGTCATTAAAGCCCCTCATTAGCAACTGATTTCATTATATATTGGATGCAAACACATATATTTACTGAAAGATATTTGATTCATTACATTATCTTGGCCTTTCTCCCACAAAAAAAGTTCATTTTGGAACTCAATTTCTGAAAACTTAATTCACTACTTTCCTCTTCTTAGCTTTTTTCATACTCATATAAAATCAAAAATCTCATTACAAATTACTACTACTCATCATAAATTACCATTTATATATTGTGTCCACCTATAACAAGTAATATTAGCTTAAAGTATTTCAAGTAATTTAGGATAAAGAGATTGCTAAACTAGACTCCTTAGAAGGAAGAAAAGCCTGAAATTTCATGGATTAGAATAAATGAGTTGGTGTTAAAGTAGTTATTCATGAGTTGACTATGAGCTTCACTACAATCTTGATTGATGAGTTCTTTCTTTGGTTTATACCTAGTCTTATTGGCTGATTCAATCAAGTAAGAAATGAGATCAAAAGCTTGCAGTCACAAGATTTTTTTGAATTTAATGTAAATAAAATGTTTAAAAAAAAGTGGAGTTTACAGTCAAGTTTTGGTTACTGAACACAAAAATGTGAAGAATGAATACAATGTTTAAATGATAGATTGCAAAAGATAATTCATACAAGGGATGAATGAGGTTTTTCATTAGAAATTGTTCCAATTAAAATGCAAATAGATACTGAATATTTGTTGAAAAGGGGGTAGATGTTCTTAGCCTTGATAAAATGACAAAAGTCACTGATATTCAGCAGAAAATTTGGTCCTCTCTTAGCTAAGTAAGGAGTATAAAAAGTTACCCATTTGTGAGGAGAATAAGCAGCATCTTTTAAGGTTAATTTCTCTATATCTTCTTGAAAGAATCTCTTATACTGCCTTTATCTATATTTTCTTGAATTAATAATGTAAGCTCTTATACTTTCTAAATAAAACATCTTATTTTAATTAAAAAAATTCAAATTGGATTTCATCATGTCTTTTTGGGGTTTGTTAGATTTTAGCACCCCCACCAACATAAATAATTGTTGAAAGATGTCTTTTTTGGAGTTTTAAGTGGGTTTTGTTAGATTTTATACTCCTCCCATCAACAAAAAAAATTGTTTTAAGATGTCTGGTCAGGTCAAGATTTCAAGTGGGGTAAAATATTTTTAAATTGCATGGGGTGTAAAGAGCTCCCACACTGAATCTGAATGTATTCTTCAAGATCTTGAATAAATTTTTGTCTCCACAATAATTAAAAAACAAAATTAGAATTACACAGAAAAATGAATTACTCTCATAGCTCATGCAATCATTCAAACTACAAATGGAAAATAGCCATTTTGTATGCCATAATTTATCAATTAAATTAAATTTAACAGGTTTCATGATATCAAATTATCTTTTATGCACTTCAAATCACATATTTCAGCTTATTGTTTTCAGATATGCCACATATTGAAAAAATCAGATTTTTTGTTTTTACAAATAACAGAAGTGTTAGATTGGTTCAGGAGTATTCACAATGGAGAACGACTCATTTTCAGCATCAGTGGAGGAAAACCAATCAAAGAATGGCATTTTAATTTGACAATATATATCAGATTATCTTGAAGCATGCATTATCACCAAAGCTAAAGCATAATTGGATTGGGTAATGTGGATAATAGTGTATAGGGTGGAATATTTTGAGTTGTAACTTCTGGTGATGTAACTAGGCTCATTTCAGGAGAGAAAGTCACAGAATAGAGTACAGGAAGAGCAAATTTGAGGTGAAAAAATATCAGAAACCTGGTGTACGGGAGGAATGATATTCAAATGACAAGATAGTGTAAAAGTAGTGGGAGGGAGAATATGGGTTGACATGTAGATATAAAATTGGTCAAAATATGAAATAATAAAGTGAAAAAAATGCAAAAATTAAACACATAAGAGGCTTAATCTACATAGCATTAAGACCATAAAGAGAAAATAGAGCTCCATTATTTTCCATTATGAAATTTGTATTCTTCATTTTCTAATCTTATCAAAAATAGCAAAAGTGATGAATGGAGAAAAAAAAGGCAAATTAATGCAAAAAAAGTGCATAAATGAGCTAATTTAAAGGATGAACTTACAGTTCCCAGAAAATTATTTTGGCCATATTTAATGCATCTCCATTTTTTCAGCTTTCAAACACACCACTACTATAAGTGACCTCTCAAATTTCTTTCTTTGTTCTTTTGGGTACCTCTCTATTGCTGGGTATGTATAATTTTTTTATTTTTATCTTCTACTCTTACAGACCAATGGTTGTCCCTACCACCTCAATGAAGTAAATAAAACCAGGAACTATGGGTGTAGTTTCAGTAATGGCACTTTCAGGTGTCTTTTCAAGTACCATATGTTTTCACATGGATGTTCCCTGTACCACTGTCTACCAAATAATTTCTGAATACAACTAAAATGAAAAACTCAAAAATCTTCCTAAATCAGGTCACTATTGCAAAACATCTGATGGATATGAGCTAGAAATTGACCAAGTTATGACTGAAAATTGAAGATCAAAATTGAATGAAATTAAAAAAATCTTTTATCTATTATATTTTTAAAATCCATTCATTTCTGTGCTCATGAGTTGCAGCTTTTCTATTGGGTTGCTGCCAAGAAGCCACTCTTTAAGCCCTCTCACAAAGCAAAGAAACTCCAGTCTTCCAAAGCTCATATTCACTGGACTGTGAAAGATTAGAAGTATTTAATTTTGAAAGATTAGTCTATGTTTGAAGTTTGAAAAATTTACAAATTGAGTAACTGTTTGACAGAAAAATTGTGAGAAATATTTACTGACTGTTTGCAACAAAAGTTTTTGAACTTCTGCTATGAAATGGGTTGCTTTCATTAATTATACTAAATTTCCTTTGGTTTTATGGTCTTAAAAGGAAAAAACAGCCAAGAATTTAATTTAGAGCATCAAACTTGGCTTGAAAAAAGTGGATTCTTTGACACACCTTATCCTCACAAAGGATAATCCACCTGTACATACATCTCATCACTCAAGACAGTTATGAGAAGTTATAACCTTTAAAAAATAGATTTTCCTGCACAATCTCCAGATCTAAATCCAATATAAAATGTTTTTAAATCACTCAAATCCAAAATTAAAAGAAAAAACAAAACCAAAAATGTTGTCCAGATGCATGCAGCAATACAACTAGAGTGGGAACACCTCCAAGAAGAAGAATTAGAAAATTAAAACCAATATATGGCAGCAAGTATTAAAGCATGTGTCAAAACTGAAAGTGGATCTACCCCTTTGTGATGAAAACTTTTTTCCGATTTATTTTTCTATTCAGAAACCATAATATCAAAGTGGGGATTTCATTTGATGAAGGTCTCATTTTCATAGCATTGTTGGTTTAGAAGTTATAAGTAAAAGAGTGAGATGAAAAAAAAATTAAGTAATCATATATTAAATAAAAGTGATTAAATGAAAATCAAATATGTTATTCAGATTCTATATTGTCTTTTTAGTAAGAATAGCTACTTTTCTAGTGGTTGAAGTTTCCTGAGTTTGAGAGCAATTCCAAATTATAAAGTGGCCAAAACATTTTTCTGGGAACTGTACATGCTCTAACAACCATCATAAAACATAACAATCTTTATGTCCTTAATCAATCAATCAATAATAATTTTTATGTATTTGCTACACAACCATTACACAACTGTTAGGCCATGTGCCATAACAAACAAATTTAGTAGTGATATTAGGGTGTCAAAACTTATTTCAGTAACAATGGATGCTGAAATTATGCAATTATCTGCTGAAATGTTACTGAAACAAAGGTAGATGCTCTTAATGGAAGGAGTATTGATTCCAGGCTCAAATTATGCATACCTATGGGGTTTACCAAAACAAGGGAAGATTCCCTAACTCTGGTCTACTTCTGACATAGTTCTGACACTGCTACCATAAAATGCTTCTAAATGTATGAGGAGACCTGACTAGCAAGTATCCCTAATTTTGTATGGGGAAAGTTTAGCATTCTTATTATTTTAAGCACTTATCACCTACTAACTATTCTCATCTTGTAGTTAGTTTCTCACAGAAGGAAGCATAATAAGCTAATGTATAGAGTTAAACAATTGTTAATTTAGTTCATAGAGATTTTTATTAACCAAAAACTCCATTTCACTCAAATTATAAAACTTAACTATTGAAAAATTCTGATTTAGTAGCACACAACAGATGACTCACTTGTTTACCTATCTTACTTGACCTCAATTTTGTAAATAAATCTTGTATACAGTCTTGGACAGGAAATTTTTTAAGTAAATATTAAAAATGTGCATAAAATGCTTTATATTTTTCCTCTCATGCTCATTTTTCAAAATAGTTTCCCAGTCATTATCTCTCAGCCCCTACCATAGGGATTCACTACAACAAAATTCTAGAAAGCATGGTATTATGGAGGGTCTGATGAAGAGGTCTCTTACAAAATAACCACTTTGAGGCAAAACACTTTCCACTGTAAGTTACCATACAAAGATCATCCTACAGAGTGACTTAATTATCTCCCACAAAACTCAGCCATTTCTCCTTCACAGACTGGTGCATCTCCTGCATCTATCCGGTAACTGAAACTATTTATTTTGAAATATTTTAAATCTTTCAACTCAAAATTTAGGTAGAATTCAGTGAAATCTCCAGACCTCCCAATGATATCATGAACATAAGGGAATGAAAAAGTCCTAAACCACACTCCACAAATGAGCCTATAGAATTCAAACTTTTATCTGACAGTCACGGTGTAGAAAATACTATAGTACTAGCTATAGGCCTTGACCAAGGGATTTGGAGAAAAACCAGAGAGGAAATCCCCTGTCACTTTAGAAAAATGAAGTGAGATTTACCTGCTATATTAAATTCAGTCTTGTTTTCTAAAAACCCTTTCAAACACACTTGACTGCTTTATTAGCCAAGGAAGTAGTCACAAGACAGACTACCAGACTAAAGAACTGAAATGTAGACCAATTTCCACACCAGAGAAACCAATGATACTTTATGTAGGTTGAAAAGCCACACTAGTGACAGCAATGATACTTGATATAGCTTTATAGACTATACCAGAGAAAACAGTGACAAGAGTTGAGGTCAAGTAAGAACTAAAATTTTCACAACCCAGCCAAAGGATATGACAAACACACAAAAGAGTGAAGCACAGAGATTCCAGTTATACCAGATGGTTGATGATAAGATAGAATGTCCTTAAATGTCAGCCTAGGTATCTCCAGGACTGAGTAATTCTTATGCTTAAAATAAGATAACCTTATATACATTAAGCTTATATCTTAAAAATAAGGTTAAAACACTTATATATATGTTTATAATACATATATATATATAATTATTACACTATTATATAGCTTATAGTAGTTTAAATAAGCTTATCCATAGCCTAAAAATAATTATTAAGGTGTTAATGGAGTCATAATATATTTATCTTAAGTGATATTAAGTAATTATTGACATACATAAGCTTATTTGTATACATAAATCTCATATTCAGTGAAATATGCAGTATATTATGTATCTTTAGGTCTATAAGTGGGTTTTTAGCCTCTTAATAGCCTATAACATTGTTTTTATGCTTATTTTAGGTCATATGGATGTATTCAGTGGCTTCACAATGCCTACAGAAGCATATACATCTATTCAAGGCGCATGTATTCAGTTTGGACAACTTAATCTGTTTCCTTAGATGGATATTCACAGATATATGGGTTGGGAGGTCATTGCTGGGTTAATATGGATGCTTGGACATTTAATTTGTTTACTTTATATGCTTTGGGTTTCATTTTCTTCCTTTTGGATTAGTTATTTTACCTGTTTCTTTATAGTATCCTCTTTTATCTGGATTTTCTATTTATGGTATGGGTCTGTGTTATCATTAATTGTGATGGAGGGTCCTTAATGGAAGTCTGGGTGTTCAATCTGCTTTAACTGGATTCCATGAGGAGGTGATGGGCCCTCACAGTGCTGTAATTGCTGGGGATAGCAGTGACATCATCTGGATTGAAGGTCTGTGCAATCTAGTGGATTTTGGTATAAGTAAGGAGGGATTTGACGGCTTATTGATCATCACTTACTTACTACAATTTGATTAAACCTTTAAAAACAATTATTATCATTTAGAAATATATTATAATGCCTTTATAAATTGATATTATCATTATATAAGCTATAACTATATTCTATTTATCTATTTTCCACCACTAGCACACATTTAAATCCAAGTATTAGGGGGTGTCAGTTCTGGCAAATCCGCACTTAAATTAAGTGCGGATTTCAAACCAAATCAGCACTTAAATTTTGCAAAAAAGTCACTTATTTCAAAAAAGGGTGTCAGTTATGACCTCAAATCAGCACTTTTTTCCCGTTTTTTTTCACAACCACATTTTGGCCACAAAACATCCCTTCCTTTCTTACCCCATCCCTGTCACATGTGACACACTGACCTTCCTCGCTACCTACCCATCAATCCTAGGCACACACCCCTTCCTGACATTTTCAATATTTTGACCAGGCATGTTTACATTCTTTTTTACTTATTTATTCTACTTTTTAATCTTTTTTCTTGTTATGTGCCAGTTTCATAATGCCTCCCAGACATTCCAAATCTCAAAAGGTAACTCAAAAATCTGCTTTGTCACAAAAGTCTCCTCGTAAAGCAAGCCCTACACCTGAAAAATCAAAGGCAGGTTCAGGTCAGCTTAAAAAGGATGATTATCTCATCATAATCAACTTCCTTAAAATAAAATCAAATTTTGAAGCATGTTTTGGATGTGAAAAGTCCACTCGTGTTGGACGTCCACCTTCTTCAAAGGTTAATGGCTACTTGTTGATGGCCAATGAAGTAAGGAAGAAAACAAGGGGGAGAATCGATATCAATCCTAAACAAATGAAGGAGAGATTTAAGAGTTACCATTCAAAATATAAAAAGACTCATCATGCTGTAAATGAAACTGGCTTTGGTATTGACGATGATGATTTGGAGATTGGAATTACTACTGTTTCCGAAAAGCTCAATGTCATGTGTCCTTTCTATGAGGAAATGGATAATCTTTTTGGCACCCGAGTTGATGTAAACCCTTGGTTTCTACACGATACTACTAAGCATATACCTTCTGGATCCAAACCTTCCTATAATCCTCCCAACACACCTTTACTTGAAGAAGATCAATCCCCTCCACCTTCTAACCATAGTTCAGCTGAAGATGATCCCAACTATCAAGCAGAACAATTATATTGCAGAAGATCTGAATCCTCAGAGGCCCAAAATTTAAATGTATGTTTACTTTTTGTTTTTTCTTCAATTCTTCTCTGAATTTCTCTTTCTTTCTAGTCTCCTCCTACTCAAACTCAATCTCCATTAAATTATCTCAATTCTGGAAATGTGAATACCTCTTTAGAAGCTGCTAAGAAGAACTTCCTGAAGCCTCTTGTTCAAACTCCAAACTAAAGTGTCGAGCCTCAACTTCAATGAACTTGAACCATCTATTAAAACGTGGTAATACTTCAACAAGCTCATTTGGCTCCCTTGAGGATTATTTTGAAAAAAAAGATATAAGTAAGTTTTGTTTACTATATATCTTAATCATTAACTCATTTATTTATTTATTTCAATTTAATTTTCTCAGAAAAATCAACTATTGCAAATAATGCCCTTGACTTTGAGAAGATGAAGTTTGATCATATGCTAAGGAAAGATCAGCAAGCCTTAGATTTGGAAGAAAAAAAATTTGAGGTAGAGCAGATGGAAAGAGTAAATGACCGTCAATTTCAAAGAGAAATGGCTACTTGTGAATTGGAAAAACAAGAGAGTTTTAAAAAAAAAGATTTCATTATGGAATGTGTTAAAAATGGCCAATCTTATGAGGACATTAAAAAATTACTTGACCTTTTCAATTGATAATTTGTTTTTCTAGTTAATTTAATTTTGTTTGATTTCTTTTTGGTAATATTTTCTTATATGCTGACTTATAAAAGGAAAAGAATATAGTACGTTATTTTTGACAAAAATTTGAATGTATAATAAAAATTTTCTATCTTTACTTTCTAGTCAATAAGTTTGCTTATCTAAATTTTTCTAAGTCATCAATTTCACATGTCAGATTTAAAAAATTGGCAATGCCCTCCCCTGCATTTTATTGAAACAAGGGGTGGGTACCACCAAATTTTTCTAAGTCATCAATTTCACATGTCAGATTTAAAAAATTGGCAATACCCTCCCCTGCATTTTATTGAAACAAGGGGTGGGTACCACCAAATTTTTCTAAGTCATCAATTTCACATGTCAGATTTAAAAAATTGGCAATACCCTCCCCTGCATTTTATTGAAGTAAAGGGTGAAAGTCATCAAAATTTAATATAATTACATAAATTAATTAATATATAAATAAGATATGTCAAGTATACTACTTTTAAAGTAATGACAATTCCTTAAGCCAAAATGCAGATCAAGTCTAGAAACTAGGTTTGGGACTAAGGCTGGAGAGAGGGGTGAGGAAGGGTGTATGGGGTAGCAAAAAGGTTGGGAAAGAGTTGGAAGGGAAGATTAAGGGTTCCGAGGCATTTTAAATGAAGAAAAGGGTCTGGGAGAGGTTGAGAGGGGTGAAATGGGGATCAAAAGAGGATGGCATACAATGGGGCTGGGAGGATAGCGAAAGGCATGGGAAGGGAAGACAAGCATGTGTTGATAGAATTGAAAGGGATGGAGATTGGTGCAAACAGAGTGTGAAAATAGGAGGATGAACTCTGTTCTTCGGGCGAAGAACAGAGTTCACTTCCATAAAATATTAGCTGAAACATAGTTTTCAATTCTGTAAAAACAGTTGTAAGTAATAGAAAAAGTCACTGATTTTTTTTATATGTAATCTGAAATTTTTTAATAAAATTATTGTATTTAAGAATTGCAATATTGTCAATCAATTTTTATTGATCAAATTAATTTAATAAAGTATTATTTTAATAAGCTGTTTCAAAAAATACTTTGCATTGAGTAGACTCATGGAATGATTTTTTCTGGCTTCCATTCAGTTATCCTCACACTTTCACTATGTTTTCAATATAGATCCATTGTTATTTGTGTGATACTTCAAGTGAAAGTTCAGTATTACTTCAGTCTGAGTTCCATCTGATTTCCATCTGACTTCAAGTCGCGGACTTGCTAGCAAGTCCTCCCCCTATATTGCGTGGTGTTTGCTGAAAATATGCGATTTCATGTTGAGTTGATGAAAGAAAACACAGAGAGAAAAAAAAATAAGACTTTAACAGCAAATTCAAAAACCAAAAAAATATGCAAAAAAAATTACCATTCTCAGTGAATAATACATGCAAATTGATAATTTGAAGAGAAAGAGAAAAAAATTAAAATTGCGTTGAAAAATGTTGGAGTGTTATTGGAAGGATTTTCGCCCTTATACTAGTTGATTGAGAAATAGAAGTGTTGGATATAGTCGGAGGTGAATCAACTTGTTCATCTTCATACAGCTCTAACCATTGATCTTTGAGGTCAGCAAGTAGGTTATGAAGTATAGTGCAACACAGAATCCAGTTGATCACCGCCTCCATTTCAGATTTATTTCTAAGAGGACTTCTTAATTCCCTTAAACTAGAAAAACGGCCTTTCAAGATTCCAATAGAATGTTCAATACGGACTCTTGACTTTGCCAAATGATTGTTGAATTTGGCATTTTGACTGTCTTCTGAAGCTGCTCCCCGAAAAGCAGGAAGTACATACTTTCCATTCACATAAGCAGAATCTGCAAGAAGATACTGATTTTCATCAAAGAATTTTTCAGGTTCATTTGAAATATGCATTCTTTGGAAGACGTAGGAGTCATGAAATGAGCCAGGATAGCCAGCGAAGAATGATATAAATTTTTTGTTTACGTCACATATAAGCTGAACGTTAATTGAATATCTATAAAGAAGATATATTTGTTTGTGTTAGTTTCAAGGAGGATGAAAGGAGTTAAAAATAATCTACCTCTTTTTACGGTCAAAGTAATTGTTTCCACCTTGAGCAGGTTTCTGGCTCAAAGGAATAGTAGTACCATCAACAAAACCAATACATCCTGGAAAGCCCTCTGCTTGCATAACCTGAGATGATTCAAGTCACTCTTCTTTTGTTGGCCAGGTGAGAAGTTGAGATTCCAAGGAGTTGATGGCAGTGATACATCGTTTGGTATAAGTGTTAACTGAACCATACCCTAAATCAAAGACATTTTCTAAACGTTTCAAAGCGGCTCCATTACCATTTGAACCCAAACGACATAGTGTGATGGCCAATTGAATTGAAGGATGTCGTTGTTCTTTTTGAGAATTATTGTGAAATATGGGATGATCCTGAATAAGCTCAAGCATTTTAAGGAAACATTCCTGAGAAGTCCTGAACAGCTGTCTAAAACTGGGTGTAGATAGGTTAAGAAGTGTTTGGATGGTGTACTTGGGGGTATGAAGTACTTGAGGCTTTCTGGGAAGAAGGTAACGTTTCCTGGCCATTTTTGATAAAACGACAAAATCTTCTTCTAGATCAGAATCGGAATCAGAGTCCAAGAGCAGTTCAAGCGCCATGAAAGTCATTGCTTTATGTAATTTATCATGATTTGAAAGTGAGGAAGGCATGACTCTTATATGATATGATATTAAGATGTAAGTGATGTACGATGTTTTGAGTTATGAAGTGTTATGCTGCGGAGTGCTGCGTATGAATGGGATGATGCTGACAAATCAGTGAAATGGGACTTGATGGTGAAATCAGCACTTTTGGTTGAGAAAGTGCAGATTTGAGTGAAATAAGTGACTTATTTCATTTTGAAATCCACCAGTATTGGGGCTAGTGTGTTTTGGAAATCCGCACTTATTTAAGTGCGGATTTGGTCAAATTTAAGTGCCGATTTGTAAGTGCGGATTTGCCAGAACTGACACCCCCTATTGTGAGTTTTATTTGAGTATAACTATTTTATTAGTCTTCCCCTAAAGTTTTATCACTATATCATTTATAAATAAGTAATAGGACCATTAATAAATACTATTAAATTGTACTTATATACTAGATAAACTGACAATTGGGGTTCTTTCCATGATTATTATACATTATTAAGTATAAGCTTTGGGACATGATTTTTACTTTAGTATAGCTCATAAAAACCAAATATTTGGGTCTTCTGCAGATTAGTGGGTCATCATAGCTCAGTTATTGCCTAAAAGAACCCTTATAATAATTGTACTGATTTTTTATAATAAAAATTAGGTATTTACAGTAGTAACTGTACCCAATATAAACCCAATTTCACTTGGTATTTGATCACCAATATAACACCCAATTAAATTGTTATTTGGTTAAAGCTTAATAAGCTATTTCTTCACCCTTATGAAGGTCTAGTTAAACTCATTATATTATTTTTAACAGATTTTTTGAATTTTTCTTATATTTTATTTAAATGAACAAAGATATAAATTCAGGGTAAGCTCCAGAGCTTTTATTAGTAATTGTATTGCTAATAATTCTTGTCTACTAATTACCATATAGGTTTTCTCTTTTTTAGATGTAAAATATTGTTATTCTTATCAATATGAGTGCTCCCCAGGACAATGTAAGTGAAAAGCCTGCTTATAATACCAGGTCTAAAGCTAATAAAAACATTGCTCCAGGACATAACCATGGAGGGTCAATCATACCCCCAGCCAGAGCAAATGAGTATAGAGGAAAAAGACGCCCTCTTAAAAAAGATTAAAATAAAAAAGGCGTCTCCTCCTCTGCAGGATCAACTGTCCAATCTTGCAAAACAGGTCCTGAAGTTGGAGGAATCAAAGTGTCTCATGCTGAAGGAGGTAGAGCAATTGCAGAACAATTGCAAGGTAAAATTCCAACAGATGAATCAAACCTTGGAAGAGCTAAAGGGAGGCCAGCCAAGTCAGCAACATCCTACCCCAGGAGGGTCACATCACTCCCAGGAGAAAATCCTGGTAGAAAAATAGAAGTGGGATTGGTTCCATCAACAATAGTCCAGTCAAAGCTGCAACAGGGATCCTCCTCCTCATCAGACTTCCCCAGCTCACCCCTAAAAAGGAAAGCAAAAGCGCCAAAAATCATGACTTGCACAAATCCCGTGGTAAGTAGATTACCCTCTCAGATTGAACACAATACTGATAATTACAATATAGGTAATGTTATTGATGTCAAATATGTACAGAGATTTGAAGAGGACTTAAGAAAATTAGGTTTTGATGTAGATACACCTGACTTGTCTTTTGTCAATAACAACAGTACTATTCATAATAATAATACAGTTAATCCTCAGTTTCCACCACTTACTAGTGAGATGAGAAGTTCACAAGATAGTGAGAGAATTGAGAAGGAAGACATGGATTATTTTAACAATAATCCAACTGTCCATAGAATTGTTTCAGCATGGTGGAATAGAATGACTGATTGTGAGGAACAGACAGTTAAGCTCACAAGTGATACAATTTCATCCTTAACATTAAATATTTCTCAACTGGAAGCACATAATAAAGAATTAGCGAATGAACATTTGTATCTAAGTCTTAAATATGATTCATTGAGTAATAAATATAATGAACTTTCAAACAAATTCTGTGAGTTAGAAAAGTTGTATGAAGCACACTTATTGAAAATTGAATCAAGAACTAAGTTATCTTTTGCCCAGACAAATCAAAGTGTCTCTGAGCTGCTACAAAGATTAACTAAAATTGAGATTGAAACTGCCAATCTACTAATGGGCCAGGATAATCATAAGTATACTCAGTATAATAATAATTCTTTCATTGGAAAAAGTGAATCTCATTCCTTCCCTATACAACCACAACTAAAACCATCTGGTGGTAGTGTCAAATCTGAAAAGTAAGTTTCAAATCTGTACAGGAGGAAATACAAGACCATGCATCAAGAGATAATGAGTTGTTGAATTTACCTAAGATTAGTGAAATAAAATCCAATCAAAAGAACTGGCCTAAGATAGATCAGTACCTAACTCATGCTGGGGAAGCCAGCTCTGATTGGCAACATTTTACTCAAAGAATTGACAACTTGAAATTCTCATATAAGTTACCAGATGAAGAAAAAGCATCAGAATTGATCTCTTTATTTAAGGATGTTGCTTTATTATGGTTTGAAGCTGTTTTGAATAAGGGTAAAGATTACTCTTGGGCCAAATGGAAAAAAATAATTGAAAAACAATTTGGAGGTTCTAAATTCAGACTCACTCAGCAGAGACTTTATGAGGAAACTAGGTACAATCCGTTGAATGGTGACAAACCTATGGTATTTTTAATGAATTCAAATAAAATATTAAAATCCATTGAGGCAAACATGGATTTAAACTTATGGAAAGATAAGATAATATATAAATTACCTATATGTGTCAGAGACATTGTTGTAGCTAGAACAATTAATGTTATTGAATATTCTGACTTTATTAATATTTGCAATGAAATATTACTAAACCATAAGTATGAAGCAAGGTATTCCACTTATAAACAAAATGTTGAACCTGTGAAAAATCAGAAATCAAAAACACTTCAGGAGAAGCAGAAAAAACCTACTGCACCTGTAGTACCAAAAAATTATGAGACAAATACTTGTTATAAGTGTAACAAACCTTGGGTTAAAGGTCACAAATGTGAGAAGAATATAAATATTGTTGAAAATCAACGTGAATATGAAACTGAAACTGAGAAAAGTAAAGATTCAAGTGATTATGACAGTAATATCTCATATAGTGATGAAAATGAAGTCTGTATGTTGTAAGATTATTTGTCCATCTTTGACAATCCAATATTAAATATGGACTCAAATGAATCTTTAATGAATTTTGAGGATGCTGAAATAATTAAAGATATACAAGCTGATAACTTAAGAATGACACCATCACGGTTCCATCTATCATTTCTGGTTAATATTTTAATATAGTATTGGAAACAGGAGCTGGTGGTTCTGTTGTTTCTACTAATATATTACAAAAAATTGATAGTGAATATAAGTCTAAGCTTGAACCCCTTCAAAGTAAAAATTGGAGAGGTTTTGGATCAGTACTACATCCCATTGGTAGATACAAAGCTTCTTTTTTCTTTAAACATCAACATGGTTATGTAAGAGTAACTTGTGACTTTGTAGTAATGGACAATACTAACTGTAGTAACTGTTTTATCATTGGAAATGATATTCTGACTAAGTTTGGTGTGAAATTAGACCCTGCTAATAACAATTTTACAATTGGCATGAATGGTAAAATGAAATTTAAAATAAATTCTTTTAACACAGTCTTACACATTGAGTCAGTAACAAATATTCCGTGCAAAGGAAGAGAATCCAATGAGATGGAACTTCTGGAAACAGAAATTTCAAAAGCATCATTTGGCACTCAGATAAGTGAAGCTGAGAAAAATAATATTTTGGACTTAATTAAAGCATTTCCAATGGCTTTTGCACATGGTAAAAATGAACTTGGCCTTGTAAAAGATCATGAAATGAAGATTAGTTTAACCTGTGATATGGATAATATTCCTGCTAGTCTTAAAAAGAAACCATACCCTGTTTCACCAATGAAGAGGAAAAACATAGAGGATATTATTAAGATGTTATTAAAAATGAACATTCTTGAAAAGGTTGAAAATAAACCAAAATATTGTGTAATATCACCAGTGCTAATTTCTTATGAAAAAAATAAAGCAAGACTGTGCGGTGATTATAGAGCATTAAATACATTTACAGTAGATGATATTTATCCCTTGCCAAGGATCGCCTCTATAAATGCTACCCTTAAAGGTGCTAAGTATATAAGTTGCTTAGATGGAAATAAAGGGTACCATCAAATTCATGTTGAAAAGAATTCACAGAACATTTTGTTGATAACAACACACATGGGAATATATAAATATGTCAGGATGCCATTTAAACCAAAAAATGCTCCATCAGTATTTCAGAAGTTAATGGATATAACATTCCATAATGAAATGATTGAGGGATAGTTAATGGTATACATTGATGACATCATAGTTTTCTCTAAGACATATGATGAACACTTAATCCATTTAAAGAAGGTATTTCAGAAAATGGATGAAATAAAAATGACCCTTGCATTGAAAAAATTTAAGTTAGGGTTTGAGTCTTTAAAAGTGCTTGGTCATATTGTATCTGGCTTACAAATATGTGTAGACCAAAATAAGGTGGCTGAAATCAAGAATATTGGCACTTCTCAAAATGTAAAGGATGTAAAATCTTTACTTGGTATGTGTTGTTAATATAGACAATATATAAAAAACTACCAATTAATTGCTGCACCATTGACAACACTGATAAAGAAATCAGAAGCTTTCATTTGGAATAATGAAAGACAACAGGCTTTTGATAATTTGAAAGATTTTTTGATGACAGCTCCTATCTTGGGATTGCCAGATTTTCAATTGACTTTTGTATTATATACAGAAGCAGGTTTTATTGGTCTGTGTCAGTATAGTCTAGTATATAAGTATGATATAATAGTGTTATTTTATGGTCCTACTACTTATTAATAAATGATTTAGTGATTAAACCTCAGGGGAAGACTAATAGAATAGTTCAACTCAAATAAAACTCACAATACTTGGATTTAAATGCGTGCTAGTGGTGGAAAATAGAAGAATAAAATATAGTTATAGCTTTTATAAAGATAATATCAATTTATAAGGGCTTTATAATATATTTCTGAATGTTAATAATTGTAGTGTAGTGTTTGTTTGAACTGTAGTAATTGAATGATGATAATAAACCGTCAAAATCTCTCCTTACTTATACCCAAATCCACTGGAGTGCACAGACCTTCAATCCAGATGATGTCACTGCTATCCCCGGCAATTACAGCACTGTGAGGGCCCATCACCTCCCCATGGCGTCCACTTCAAGCAGTTTCAACACCCAGACCTCCAGTAAGGACCCTCCATCACTATTAATAATAACACAGAGTCATATCATAAATAGAAAACCCAGATAAAAGCGGATACCATAAAGAAACAGGTAAAATAAATGATCAAAAAGAGATTTAATGAAACTAAAAGCATATAAAGGAAACAAATAAAATGTCCAAGCCCTCAATAACATCCCCAAGCATCCATATTAACCCAGAAACATCCTTCCAACCCATAAATCCGTGAATAACCATCCAAGGAAGTAATTTCAGTTGTCCAAACTGGGTGTATGCGCCTGATATAGGTGTCTATGCTTCTGTAGGCGTTGTGAGTCCACTGATTTCGTCCATATGACCTAAAATAAGCAGAAAAACAAAGGTTATAGGCTATTAAGGGGCTAAAACCCACTTATATACCTAAATATACATAATATACTGCATATTTCACTGAATATGAGATTTATGTATACATATAAGCTTATGTATGTCAATAATTACTTCATATCACTTAAGATAAGTATATTATGACTCCATTAACACCTTAATAAGTATTATTAGGCCATGGATAAGCTATTTAAACTATTATAAATTATATAATAGAATAATAATTATATATATATATAATAAAATAATATATATTATTATTTTAACCTTATCTTTAAGATATAAGCTTAATCTAGTTAAGGTTATCTTATTTTAAGCATAAGAAATACTCAGTCCTAAGGATATTTAGGCTGACACTCCCTCACCCCAAAAAAAACAATAAAAAAAAATGTTCAGACATTTTAATTACTCTTAAGGAATGAAATAATAAAATAAAAAAAATAATTTTTATAATACATATACTGAATGAACAGTATTATTTAGATTTAAATTTTTTCAAGAGATTTTTAAGATCAGAGATTTCATTTTCTGGAATCCACTGGTCATATTCACTTGATTTATTTTTAAATCTTAATAGATACTCAACTCCCTTTTCTTTAGTAAGGTGTCTCTTTTTAAGTATCTTTTCAATTTCTGCTTTTTCCACTATTTCTTCAGGTTGCTGTTTATGCCTTCCTGATCTTCTTGGAAAGAGAGCAGTATCATTAGAATGGTATGGTTTTATAAGAGAAATAGGAAATACTGGATGTTTTCTATCATAAGGTGCATATAGAATAACCTCAACAGCATTATTACCAACCATCTTTTTAACTACAAATGGTCCAATGAATGGATCCTTCAATTTAACATTACCATTTAAATTGAAATGTAGCGTTGAAATAAGGACTTCATCACCCTCTTTGAACATTTGTTCTTTATGGGCTTTATCCCATCTTTTCTTTTCATACTCAAAAGCCTTATTTATACATTCTTGAGCATGTTTTCTGCATAATTCCTGCATCTGAAGAAAAGATTTAGTACCTGGATGAATATCCAATCTAGGTAACTTATTAAGAGTTTTAGCAGGGGTATTAGGTACATAACCCAACCATAACTCAAATGGCTTTTTGCCAGTGACAGAATGTACTGTACTATTATATGCAAATTCTAAACCTGGGATAAGGGTTACCCAATCATGCGTGAATTTGTCATTGTCTTTAAAATTAAGACCAAAAGCACAGTATCTTCTTATCATATCTTCTAAGGTTTGTATCATTCTTTCTGCTAGCCCATCAGTTTGTGGATGGTGTGCTGTAGAAAGTTTTAATTGACACCCTGAAACATCCATAAGTGACGTCCAGAACTCAGAAGTAAATTTAGGATCTCTGTCAGAAACTATTGCTTTGGGGAAACCTGCTGTATTTAACATTTGTGTCCACCATAAAAAAGCTAAGTACTTTGCAGAAACCTCTTTGTGGGTAGGAATAAATTTACACATCTTTGTAAATCTATCTACAATAACCCAGCAGGAGTTATAACTCTTATGCCCTGCTATTGGCAAACCTGTTACAAAGTCCATGTTAATGATTTCCCATGGAGCTTTTGGTTGCTCAATTTGTTGTAATAAACCAGCTCTTTTTCCTGTTAATCTTTTAGATTTTTGACAAGAATCACATGTTTCAACATATTTCTGAACATCCTCAGACATGTTAATCCACCAAGCTGTGTTTTTTACTCTGGTTAATGTTTTATGGTAGTCAAAATGACCTGCTAATATATCATCATGACATATACTTAACATTAACTCCTTCATTGAAGGGGGAATTACAATTACATTACTTAATTTTTTCCTGTAATATATAAAACCATCCTCAATGGAAAATTTTCCTTTTTCTAATTCCTCTTTATACTTAATTGGTAATGTTTTTATTAAAACATTCATTGAAGCATTAGATGGATCATTTAATATTGTAGTTAATTTACTTAAGTCAGGATCAGAATTATAATTATCAAGAATTGATTGCATAAATTCATCCTCAAGATCTACAATATAAATGCCATAAATGTTAATAATCTCTGACTCAGGAACATAAGCAGGATTATCATCATTATTAGGCAGAGGTACTCTAGATAACAGATCTACATTAGAGTGCAAGGTTCCTGCTCTATGTGTAATAGTCATTCGTCCTCTGTATTCTTGTACAGCTAATTGCCATCTAAACATGTGTCTATTAGGAGTTTTCATGTTTAAGAGTGACTTAACTGCACTACAGTCAGTTATTAACTCAAATTTTTGGTCTTCAAGGTAATAATGTAGCTTCTCAAGAGCCCATACTACTTCCAAACATTCAAGTTGAGTAGCACCATATTTTAATTCACCACTTCTCAGAGTACGTGAAATATAGCAGATTACTACTTCTGACATTTTTCCTTCAATAAGTTGTTTTTGATGTAAAGCAGCACCCAGTCCAATAAAACTTGCATCTGTATATAACACAAAAGTTAATTGGAAATCTGGTAATCCCAAGATAGGAGCTGTCATTAAACATTCCTTCAATTTATTGAAAGCTTGTTGTCTTTCATTATTCCAAATGAAAGCTTCTGATTTCTTTATCAGTGTGGTAAGTGGTGCAGCAATTGATTGGTAGTTTTTTATATATTGTCTATAATAACCACACATTCCAAGAAAAGATTGTACATCCTTCACATTTTGAGGAATGCCAATATTCTTTATTGCAGCCACTTTATTTTGGTCTACACATATTTGTAAGCCAGATACAATATGACCAAGCACTTTTAAAGATTTAAACCCAAATTTACATTTTTTCAATGCAAGGGTCATTTTTATTTCATCCATTTTCTGAAATACTTTCCTTAAATAGATTAAGTGTTCATCAAAAGTTTTAGAGAACACTATGATGTCATCAATGTATACCATTAACCATCCCTCAATCATTTCATTATGGAATGTTATATCCATTAACTTTTGAAATACTGATGGAGCATTCTTTGGTCCAAATGGCATTCTGACATACTTATAAATTCCCATGTGTGTTGTTATCAACAAAAAGTTCTGTGAATTCTTTTCAACAGGAATTTGATGGTACCCTTTATTTCCATCTAGGCAACTTATATATTTAGCACCTTTAAGGGTAGCATGTATAGAGGCAATCCTTGGTAAGGGATAAATATCATCTACTGTAAATGTATTTAATGCTCTATAATCACCGCACAGTCTTGCTTTATCTTGTTCATAAGAAATTAGCACTGGTGATATTACACAATATTTTGGCGTAGTTTTAACCTTCTCAAGAATGTTCATTTTCAATAACATCTTAATATTATCCTCTATGTCTTTCCTCTTCATTGGTGAAGCAGGGTATGGTTTCTCTTTAAGACTAGCAGGAATATTATCCATGTCACAGGTTAAACTAATTTTCATTTCATGATCTTTTACAAGGCCAAGTTCATTTGTACCATGTGCAAAAGCCATTGGAAAAGCTTTAATTAATTCCAAAATATTATCTTTCTCAGTTTCACTTATCTGAGTGCCAAATGATGCTTTTGAAATTTCTGTTTCAAGAAGTTCCATCTCATTGGATTCTCTTCCTTTAGACGGGGAATTTGTTACTGACTCAATGTGTAAGACTGTGTTAAAAGAATTTATTTTAAATTTCCTTTTACCATTCATGCCAATTGTAAAATTATTATTAGCAGGGTCTAATTTTACACCAAATTTAGTCAGAATATCATTTCCAATGATAAAACAGTTACTACAATTAGTATTATCCATTACTACAAAGTCACAAGTTACCCTTACATAACCATGTTGGTGTTTAAAGAAAACAGCAGCTTTGTATTTACCAATGGGGTGTAGTACTGATCCAAAACCTCTCCAATTTTTATTTTGAAGTGGTTCAAGCTTAAACTTATATTCACTATCAATTTTCTGTAATGTATTAGTGGAAACAACTGAACCAGCAGCTCCTGTGTCCAATACAATATTAACATTTTCACCAGAAATGATAGCTGGAACCATGATAGGTGTCATTCTAAAGTTATCAGCTTGTATATCCTTAATGATTTCAGCATCCTCAAAATTCATTAAAGATTCATTTGAGTCCATATTTAATATTGGATTTTCAAAGATGGACAAATCATCTTCCAACATACAGACTTCATTTTCATCACTATATGAGATATTGCTGTCATAATCACTTGATATTTTACTTTTTTCAGTTTCAGTTTCAGATTCATGTTGATTTTCAACAATATTTATGTTTTTCTCACATTTGTGACCTTTTACCCAAGGTTTGTTACACTTATAACAAGTATTTGTTTCATACTTTTTAGGTACTACAGGTGCAGTAGGTTTTTTCTGCTTCTCCTGAAGTGTTTTTGAATTCTGAGTTTTTACAGGTTAAACATTTTGTTTATAAGTGGAATACCTTGATTCATACTTATGGTTTAATAATATTTCATTGCAAATATTAATAAAATCAGAATATTCAGTAACATTTAATGTTCTAGCTACAACAATGTCTCTGACAGATATAGGTAATTTGTATATTATCTTATCTTTCCATAAGTAAAAATCCATATGAGGCTCAATGGCTTTTAATATTTTGTTTAAATTCATTAAAAATACCATAGGTTTGTCACCATTCAATGGATTATACCTAGTCTTCTCATACAGTCTCTGCTGAGTAAGCCTGAATTTAGAACCTCCAAATTGTTTTTCAATAAGTTGTTTCCATTCAGCCCAAGAGTAGTCTCTACCCTCACTTAAGACAGCTTCAAACCATAATAAAGCAACATCCTTAAATAAAGAAATTAATTTTGATGTTATCTCTTCATCTGGTAACTTATATGAGAATTTCAAGTTGTCAATTCTTTGAATAAAATGTTGCCAATCAGAGCTGGCTTCCCCATCATAAGTTGGGTACTGATCTATTTTAGGCCAGTTCTTCTGATTGGATTTTATCTCACTAATCTTAGGTAAATTCAACAACTCATTTACTTTTGATAAATGGTCTTGTATTTCTTCCTGCACGGATTTGTGACTTACATTTTCAGATTTGACACTACCACCAGATGGTTTTAATTGTGGTGGTACAGGGAAGGAATGAGATTTACTTTTGCCAATGAAAGGATTATTATTATATTGATTATACTTATGATTATCCTGGTTCATCAGTAGATTGGCAGTTTCAATCTCAACTTTAGTTAATCTTTGTAGCAACTCAGAGACACTTTTATTTGTCTGGGCAAAAGATAACTTTGTTCTTGATTCAGTCTTTAATAAATGTGTTTCATATAATTTTTCTAACTCACAAAATTTGTTTGAAAGGTCATTATATTTATTACTCAATGAATCATATTTAAGAGTTAGAGACAAATGTTCTTTCTCTAATTCTTTATTACGTGTTGCTAATTGAGAAATGTTCAATGTTAAGGATGAAATTGTATCACTAGTGAGCTTAACTGTCTGTTCCTCACAATCAGTCATTCTATTCCACAATGCTGAAACAATTCTATGGACAGTTGGATTATTGTTAAAATATTCCATGTCCTCCTTTTCAATTCTCTCACTCTCCTGTGAACTTCTCATCTCACTAGTAGGTGGTTGCAACTGAGGATTAACTGTATTATCATTGTATATAGTACTGTTATTATGGACAAAAGACAAGTCAGGTGTATCTACTCTAAAACCTAAATTTCTTAAATCCTCCTCTATTTTTTGTACAGATTTAACATCAATAGAATTACCTATATTGTAATTATCAGTATTATGTTTAATCTGAGAGGGTAATTTACTTACCAAGGGATGGTTGCCAGTCCTGATTTTTGGCGCTTTTTTCCCTTGTAAGGGTGAGCTGAGGAAGTCAGATGAGGGGGTGGATCCCTGTTGCAATTGTGGCTTGTCCACTGTTGGTGAAACCAGTCCCATTTCCATTTGTCTACCAGAATTTTCTCCTGGGAGTGAGTGGACCCTCCTTGGGTAGGGGGTTGCTGATTTGATTGACTGGGCTGGCCTCCCTTTAATTCTGCCATTGCCTGATTCATCTGCTGAAATCCTACCTTGCAATTGTTTTGCAACTGCTCTACTTCTTTGAACATGAGAGATTTTGATTCCTCTAGCTTCAGAACCTGTTTGGCCAAGTGGGACAGTTGATTCTGAAGAGGAGGAGACGTCTTTTTGATAGTTATCTTTTTTAAGAGGGCGTCCTTTTCCTCTATACTCATGCTTTCTGGCTGGGGGTACTGTTGTCCCTCCATGGTGATGTCCTGGAAAGTTTTTGTTAGCTTTAGACCTGGTATTATAAGCAGGCTGTTCACTTACACTATCCTGGGGAGCACTCATATTGTTCAGAATAATAATATTTTACGTCTACAAAAGGAAAAAACTCTGTGGAATTAGTAGACAAATAATATTAGCAATTATATTACTAATAAAAAAGCAATGGAGCTTACCCTGAATTTATATCTTTATTTATTTAAATAAAATGTAAGAAAAATTCGAAAAAATCTGTTAAAAATATAATAATAAGTTTAACTAGACCTCTATAAGGGTGAATAATTAGCTTACCAAGCTTTAGCCAAATACCAATTTAATTGGGTGTTATATTGGTGTCCAAATACCAAGTGAAATTGGGTTTATATTGGGTACAGTTACTACTGTAAATATCTAATTTTTATGGTAAAAAATTAGTACAATTATTATAAGGGTTCTTTTCCGCAATCAATGAGTTATGATGACCCACTAATATGCAGCAGACCCAAATATTTGGTTAATTTTGAGCTGTACTAAGGTAAAAATCACGTCCCAAGGCTTATACTAAATAATAAGTAAAATATAAGGAAAGACCCCCAATTGTCAGTATAGTCTAGTATATAAGTATGATATAATAGTGTTATTTTATGGTCCTACTACTTATTAATAAATGATTTAGTGATTAAACCTCAGGGGAAGACTAATAGAATAGTTCTACTCAAATAAAACTCACAATACTTGGATTTAAATGTGTGCTAGTGGTGGAAAATAGAAGAATAAAATATAGTTATAGCTTTTATAAAGATAATATCAATTTATAAGGGCTTTATAATATATTTCTGAATGTTAATAATTGTAGTGTAGTGTTTGTTTGAAGTGTAGTAATTGAATGATGATAATAAACTGTCAAAATCCCTCCTTACTTATACCCAAATCCACTGGAGTGCACAGACCTTCAATCCAGATGATGTCATTGCTATCCCCGGCAATTACAGCACTGTGAGGGCCCATCACCTCCCCATGGCGTCCACTTCAAGCAGTTTCAACACCCAGACCTCCAGTAAGGACCCTCCATCACTATTAATAATAACACAGAGTCATATCATAAATAGAAAACCCAGATAAAAGCGGATACCATAAAGAAACAGGTAAAATAAATGATCAAAAAGAGATTTAATGAAACTAAAAGCATATAAAGGAAACAAATAAAATTTCCAAGCCCTCAATAACATCCCCAAGCATCCATATTAACCCAGAAACATCCTTCCAACCCATAAATCCGTGAATAACCATCCAAGGAAGTAATTTCAGTTGTCCAAACTGGGTGTATGCGCCTGATATAGGTGTCTATGCTTCTGTAGGCGTTGTGAGTCCACTGATTTCGTCCATATGACCTAAAATAAGCAGAAAAACAAAGGTTATAGGCTATTAAGGGGCTAAAACCCACTTATATACCTAAATATACATAATATACTGCATATTTCACTGAATATGAGATTTATGTATACATATAAGCTTATGTATGTCAATAATTACTTCATATCACTTAAGATAAGTATATTATGACTCCATTAACACCTTAATAAGTATTATTAGGCCATGGATAAGCTATTTAAACTATTATAAATTATATAATAGAATAATAATTATATATATATATAATAAAATAATATATATTATTATTTTAACCTTATTTTTAAGATATAAGCTTAATCTAGTTAAGGTTATCTTATTTTAAGCATAAGAAATACTCAGTCCTAAGGATATTTAGGCTGACAGTCTGGGTGCTGCTTTGCATCAAAAACAACTTATTGAAGGAAAAATGTCAGAAGTAGTAATTTGCTATATTTCACATACTCTAAGAAGTAGTGAATTGAAATATGGTGCTACTCAACTTAAATGTTTGGCAGTAGTATGGGCTCTTGAGAAGCTACATTATTACCTTGAAGACCAAATATTTGAATTAAAAACTGACTGTAGTGCAGTTAAGTCACTCTTAAACATGAAAACTCCTTATAGAAACATGTTTAGATGGTAATTATCTGTACAAGAATACAGAGGACAGATGACTATTACACATAGAGCAGGAACCTTACACTCTAATGTAGATTTGTTATCTAGAGTACCTCTTCCTAATAATGATGATAATCCTGCTTATGTTCCTGAGTCAGAGATTATTAACATTTATGGCATTTATATTGTAGATCTTGAGGATGAATTTGTGCAATCAATTCTTGACATGTAAGCTTCAGATCCTGACTTGAGTAAACTCACTACAATATTAAATGATCCATCTAATGCTTCAATAAATTTTTTAATAAAAACATTATTAAATAAGTATAAAGAGGCATTAGAAAAAGGAAAATTTCCATTGAGGATGGTTTTATATATTACAGGAAAAAATTAAGTAATGTAATTGTGATTCCCCCTTCAATGAAAGAGTTAATGTTAAGTCTATGTCATGATGATATCTTAGCAGGTCATTTTGACTACCATAAAACATTAACCAGAGTAAAAAACACAGCTTGGTAGATTAACATGTCTGATGATGTTCAGAAATATGTTGAAACATGTGATTTTTGTCAAAAATCTAAAAGATTAACAGGCAAAAGAGATGGTTTATTACAACAAATTGAGCAACCAAAAGCTCCATGGGAAATTTTTAACATGGACTTTGTAACAGGTTTGCCAATAGCAGGGCATAAGAGTTATAACTCCTGCTGGGTAGTTGTTGATAGATTTTCAAAAATGTGTAAATTTATTCCTACTCATAAAGAGGTTTCTGCAAAAGACTTAGCTTTTTTATGGTGGACACAAATGTTAACTATAGCAGGTTTCCCCAAAGCAATATTTTCTTACAGAGATCCTAAATTTACTTCTGAGTTCTGGACATCACTGATGGATGTTTCAGGGTATCATTTAAAACTTTCTACAGCAAACCATCCACAAACTGATGGGCTAGCAGAAAGAATGATACAAACTTTGGAAGATATGATAAGAAGATATTGTGCTTTTGGTCTTGACTTTAAAGACAATGACAAATCCACGCATGATTGGGTAACCCTTATCCCAGGTTTAGAATTTGCATACAACAGTACAGGACATTCTGTCACTGGCAAAAAGCCATTTGAGTTATGGTTGGGTTATAAACCTAATACCCCTGCTAAAACTCTTAATAAATTACCTAGATTGGATATCCATCCAGGTACTAAATCCTTTCTTCAGATGCAAGAATTATGCAGAAAACATGCTCAAGAATGTATAAATAAGGCATTTGAGTATGAGAAGAAAAGATGGGATAAAGCCCATAAAGAACAAATGTTCAAAGAGGGTGATGAAGTCCTTATTTCTACACTACATTTCAATTTAAATGGTAATGTTAAATTGAAGGATCCAATCATTGGACCATTTGTAGTTAAAAAGATGGTTGGTAACAATGCTGTTGAAGTTATTCTATATGCACCATATGATAGAAAACATCCAGTATTTCCTATTTCTCTTATAAAACCATACCATTCTAATGATACTGCTCTATTTCCAAGAAGATCAGGAAGGCATAAACAGAAACCTGAAGAAATAGTTGAAAAGGAAGAAATTGAAAAGATACATAAAAAGAGACACCTTACTAAAGAAAAGGGAGTTGAGTATCTATTAAGATTTTAAAATAAATCAAGTGAATGTGACCAGTGGATTCCAGAAAATGAAATCTCTGATTTTAAAAATCTCTTGAAAAAATTTAAATCAAAATAATACTGTTTATTCAGTATATGTATTATAGAAAATTTAAAAAAATTTCTATTCACTCCTTACTTTTAATTAAAGTGTCTTAACATTTTTTTTATTGTTTTTTTTGGGTGAGGGAGTGTCAGCCTAGATATTACTAGGACTGAGTATTTCTCATACTTTAAATAAGATAACCTTAAGTACATTAAGCTTATATCTTAAAAATAAGGTTAAAACAATAATATATATGATTATATTACATATATATATAATTATTACTCTATTATATAAATTATAGTAGTTTAAATAGCTTATCCATAGCTTAATAATACTTATTAAGGTGTTAATGGAGTTATAATATACTTAACTTAAGTGATATTAAGTAATTTTTGACATACATAAGCTTATATGTATACATAAATTTCATATTCAGTGAAATATGCAGTATATTATGTATATTTGAGTATATAAGTGGGTTTTAGCCTCTTAATAGCCTATAATCTTTGGTTTTCTGCTTATTTAAGGTCATATAGACATATCAAGTGGACTCAAAATGCCTAAAGAAGCATAAACATCTATTTCAGGCGCATACATTCAGTTTGGACAACTTAATCTGCTTCCTTGGATGGATATTCACGGATTTATGGGTTGGGAGGTCATTGCTGGGTTAATATGGATGCTTGGGGATGTTATTGGGAGCTTTTACATTTCATCTTTTTCCTAATATGCTTTGGGTTTCATTTTATTCTCTTTGGATGAGTTATTTTACCTGTTTCATTATGGTATCTGCTTTTATCTTGATTTTCTATTTATGGTATGGGTCTGTGTTATCATTAATTGTGATGGAGGGTCCTTACTGGAGATATGGGTGTTAAATATTCTTGAAGTGGACACCATGGGGAGGTGATGTGCCCTCACAGTTCTGTAATTTCCGGGGATAGCAGTGACATCATCTGGATTGAAGGTGTGTGCACTCCAGTGGATTTTGGTATAAGTAAGGGAGGATTTTGATGGTTATTAGACATCACTTACTTACTAAAATTCAAATAAACATTATAAAACAATTATTATCATTCAGAAATATATTATAAAGTCTTTATAAATTGATATTATCTTTATATAAGCTATAACTATATTATATTCATCTATTTTCCACCACTAGCATGCATTTAAATCCAAGTATTGTGAGTTTTATTTGAGTATAACTATTTTATTAGTCTTTCCCTGAGGTTTAATCACTAAATAATATATTAATAAGTAGTATGACCATTAATAAATACTTTTAAATCATACTTAAATACTAGATATACTGACAGAAGGCCTCTACAAAGGTGGGTTCAGCCCAACTAGAATAGGCTCATTGACAGGCCTAACCTTCACTGCTACCTTCTTGTACTTAGCAGAATCCACTTCGAAATCTTCATCTTCAACAGGGACTTCTAAAATATTCCTACAAAAACAAACAGGGGTTTCCCCAATGCTCACGGGTGTGGCCAAGGTAATGTTTTTGAAAGGTGTAGAAGAAACCCTTGAAGTGCACAATTGGGATGGCTTACTTGTAGACCCCAATCTCACCTCCCCAAAGCTTTTCCATTCCACATTCTCATTCTCCTCCTCACTCTCAACCTCAATTCCACCACTCTTCACCTCTTCAGCCAAATAATCTTGAAAAAAAAAATTTGATCTTCTTTCTTCTTTATCTTCAGATTTTTTTCTTAATTATCTTCAATTATCTTAAATTTTTTTTCTTTTTTATTTGATCGGGAAACTTTCCTAAAAAAGAAACCAGGGTTTCACAATCTCTCACATATGTGGCCAATGTAATGTTTTTGAAAGGTGTAGAACTAACCCTAGAAGTGCACAATTTGGAGGACTTGCTTTTAGACCCCAATCTCACTTTCCACAAAGCTTTTCCATTCCACAGACATAAAACTCATCTTTCCTCTTGAACTTGAAATAAAAATAATCTTGAAACCATTAAATGAAAAGAGACTTAATAAAAAACTTGAAGAATTCTTGCAAAGAAGAGAAACATTATACAAAGAAAGATGAAAATCCACTTGGAATATCTCCAAATGAGCTGACCTAATACAACCTGGAATTTCCACTGAAATGGGGAGGGGTTTCACTACTTGGGTGATCAGTTCCACCTACTCTAAAAAATAAGGCACTCCATCAGAGCCTGAGCCACCTTCCAAAAAACCAGAAGCAGCCCTATATTCCCTTCTTCTCTCACAACAATGAGGACAGTGGCACATAGACCTAAGCACAGGCCTAGTCTCCCAACCCTCTTCACCAGGTGAAGACAACCTCATATACAAGGTCCTTTCATCCTCCCCTGTCAACTCCAAGCTAATTTCAACTCCAGGTTAATAACCAATCCTGGCTGAAAAATACATCAAAAATGGGCCACACAAAACTTCCCTAACAGTGCCTTTTGCAATATAAAAGTTCACCTTCCCAGAAGCTCCACCAACATCCAGCTTCACAAACACTGCTGTCCCAACCAACTCAGTCACATGTCCACCAATTCCTCTCAAGCTCCCACCAATACCAGTTTTGATGGGGAGGCCCAATTGAGTTGCCTCAGAAAAAGAAATGAGATTTATCTGTGATCCAGAATCAACAAAAGCTCTGATGGACTTTCCATTCAGAGTAACATTGACAAAACCTAAAGGAGCAGATAAATGAGTCTCAAAATTCTCCCCAAACTTCTCAGAAGAATCATAAACAAACTCCACCTCCCCAGAAGAGACCTTTCTCCTGGTCAAAATATTCTTTTGCTTCTCAGCCAAACCAGGACTGATAGTAAACAACTTCCCATAAGTCAAGGATATAATTCCTTGATTCATTTTCTCTAACACAGAGTCTGTCACATCAACTCCTCCTGAAAACAATGTTCTATCAAAATGGGCTTTTGGCTTCACCACCTTAGGCCTTGATTCCTCTTGAGGTCCAGCACCTCCATCAACAGGTTTCCTGACCACAGGAACCAAACCAGAACCATCACTTGTGACCCTGGCCCCACTAGGCTTTGGAAAGGAAGCCAAAGGAACATCCTCCTCAGAGTAAGAATCAAAATCCATTGGAATTGGATCCCCATTCAGATAATAAGCACCAAAGCTTAGTCAGCCCATATCTGTGATTCCCTTCTGCATCTTGTGAAGCTCCTCACTAGCTTTCCTCCTGGAATCCATCTTTGGATCTACCTTGGGAGTCTTGGGCTTAGGCTGAGCCTGTGAAGTGCTCTTGGGCCTACCCACTCTCCCAGCATCAACATCATAAAAACTAGCCAAACATTCCATTTTTGACTGTGCTTCACAAGAATACAACTCCACACAACCATAAGAAGTAAAAAAAGAGACCTTATTAACCTCCTTCCCCTTACCCTTTACATCAAAACCTTCCTTACCAGAAGACTTCCCCTGATTAGGAATCTCATCAAATCTTGGCCTCCTCTGATTTAGACCATCCCTTCTCTTGACCAAATCAACAGGAGCCTGCCCCTCACTAGGCTTCACAAATGAACCATCAGGGAGCTTAAACACCCTGCTATCATAATCCACCCTTCCCTCTGACACATCTCTGTTCAGATCCCAACAATCATTTGACCTGTGCCCCTCCTACTAAAGTAGGAGCACACCCAAGGATCACTGCTGCCACCTTCTCTCCTCTCAAAAGGCTTGGCCTGCTGCATTGAGGCCATATTCACCTTCTGAGTTTCCTACACAAAGATTTACAACTGCTTGGTCAAGCCCACCAGTTGCTCCATAACTGGGTCCCTCTTCTCTTTGGGAACCTTCTCCACCTTCTTCTCTTCCTTCTTCATCTTAACTTCCTCTTCAGCCAAAGCCTCACTGAATTTTCTGACATATTTGGCACACCCCTCCTGATAGGTGTCCACAGCCAATAACTTTAAATGGGCCTCCACAGCCTCTTTCACCTTGTCCAAAGCAGGCAACTTATGGTCCCCATTAGCCAGAGTCTTCATCATGTCCTTCCTTGAAAGCTCCTTCAACACATCCATGCTGACATCCCTAGCCAGGGAAGACCAAAAAACATCTTTGGCAGCATTCTCATGTGCCAGCTCCTCTACTTCACCAAATATTCCACCACAGGGTCAAACTGTAGCAGAAACTTCCTGTAACTATGCAAGTTACCAACACCACAATAAGGTTTCCATTCACTGAAGACCTTATTCAGATCCACCATAGTGAATCTTACACCCCATCTATCCACTATCTCCCTGCACAACAACTTCCAACTCCTCCTCTTGTAGCCAGACATGGCTACCACCGCCTTCTCCGATTCTGTATCATCAATGAAGAAAATAATTTGCTTCACAATATCCAGGTAAGAAGCATTATATACACCAGAAGCATCCTCATACTTCTCCAGAAATCACTTCACATATTCACCATTAAACTTTTTACCATTCCAAGTTTTGATCCTAAAACACTCCCTAACCATCACAGCAGGAGGACCTCCCTCCCCACTGACAGTCACCATAAGAATAGAGGAAGCGTAAGCAATTCCTCCAGAAAAAAATCACTAAAAGGGCCAACCAAGAACAACAGATACTACAAAGAACTAGCAGGTTTGACCCCACATTGGGCGCCAGAAATGTAGACAATCCTATAGTACTAGCTATAGGCCTTGACCAAGGGAGTTGGAGAAAAACCAGAGAGAAAATCCCCTTTCCCTTTAGAAAAATGAAGTGAGATTAGTCTTGTTTGCTAAAACCCCTTTCCAAACCCACTTGAATGCTTGATTAGCCAAGTAAGTAGTCACCAGACAGACTGCCAGACCAAAGAACTATAATGTAGACCAATGTCCACACCAAAGAAAGAAATGATACTTGATATAGGTTTCAAAGCCACACCAGAGAAAGAAATGATACTTGATATAGCTTGCAAGAATATACCAGAGAAAACAGTGACAAGAGTTAAGGTCAAGTAAGACTTAACCTTTTCACAACCCAGCCAAAAGATACCACAAACACACAAAAGAGTGAAGCAAAGAGATTCCAGGTATACCAGATGGTTGATGATAAACTAGAATGTCCTTAAACTTGCTTAACTATCTCACACATGGACTGCCCTGGCCTTTTTCCAGCCAAATCCAACTCTCCCACCTTTCTACTTGCATAAAAATGCCTCTAGAGGCTTCCATGCACACAGGCAGGCAGGCCGCCTGGCGGTAGGAAGCCGCTTTTAGGCCCTTAAACACCTAAAAACACCCAAAACACCCTCTAAAACAACAAAACAACAGTAACTACATGCAGAAACAAGCTAGTCACACACAACACATACCAAAATGATGATAAAAGAAAGGACATTAAGCTGAGACATAATAAGTGACCCTAGCTTAAGCCTACAAAAATGCAAATAAACATCTGAAAACTATCAAAACACCAATAAAAAACACCATAACCCCAACTATGCTCTATACACCAAATACCTACAAACATGCACTCCAAAGGCCTACCCAGCTTTGGAACACCACAATGGTTCTCCAGTTCAGACTAACACAGATACTGGTGTGATTGAATTTACCAAAGAAGTAAGATATTTTTTATGGGGTTCTTACAATCCTTAGAGCCTTTAAAAGATTTGCACAGGCAAGAGTTGTGACCCATGAAGGTTTTGAAGATTAATGTTTGGGGCTAGTCTGATCTCAAAAACTAAATCAAAAACCTTTGCCAGAAGAATATGTGTATAATTGGGCACTTAAAAGTGCTCTTCTTGAGCAACAAGATATTTTGATTTCCAATATGATGCTTTTTTTAGGTATCACAAAAAGATATGATGGAGAAAAAGTTGTGATGGAGCTTTTTTGTGAAAAGGAGAAATCTTTCAGATTTGTTGTGACATCACTATATAATGTAGAATATTTACTACATAAAAAATCAAGAGAACTCAGACAATGGTTAGAAATGCATTATTACACTGGAGTAATATAAGATTATGAGCCATACAAGTATGCCTTGGCCTTTCAAAAATTTGATTTTAGTTGCTGTGATGCTCTAATGACCAAGTTCAGTCAAACTAGTATTCATGAAGCTCACTGCACAAATTTTTTAATTATCTGGCTGAAAGGGCCAAAGAATTTAATGAGATTAGTGACAAGAAACCCACAATGTTTTCCGGCTTAGCTGGATCCCTGGATTGAGTCAACAAGAAACTTGTCAAGAAGACAATAAAAAAAATCCAACTATATAGTAAACCTGTACTCAAACAATTTATTCTCTAAAATAATGGCATCTGACTACAGTGAACTGGTAAATAAATAAATAGAGAACATCTTTTAGGTATAGGTCAACTCATATTTTTCTTAGACACAGTTTGATGATAAAATTAAAACTTTATTACACTAAAAAAGAGCAGGATTTGTAGAGCATGGATTGGAGAAAACCATCCTTGGTGAATAACTTCAATAAATTACTTTAGCTTTAAGTTATTCAACCATGATTTAGCCAAAAAAAACATCAATATTAGACAGATTTATGAGCTTTATTATGCAAGTGTTTTTCAGATAATTGTAAAGTGTTGGTCAAGCATTTTTAAAATATTATTTATTGCCTCATATTCATTACCATTCTCTATATATTTGGGTTTTAATTGTCCCACATGAGGTTTCTGGTTCCCAAAATGTGCTGCTATTTGAATTCTTGGACAATATTTCTATGAAGGAACTGAGATATTGTGATTTCAATAAAAATGAAGGTTATGAAAACATGTAAATATAAGACTGAATTTTTTAAAAGGTTGATCACTATGAGAAAGTTTTTGTCTTACACCCAAAATCTAAAAAATTCTTGACTCAAGCCTGACAGTTTCCATAAATATGAACTACTCTAATTGACTGATTTGGTTTTTGTTTGTTTCTTCCCCCTTGTTAAATTCACAATGAAATTAAAAAAAATAAAATAAAAAGATAAGATAAGATAAGATGCTTTCAGATAGGGTAGAATTCATAAAATGTGCCCAAATCATTCAGAATCTGAAAAAAAAAAATGAAAAAATGAAACTAAAAAAATTGATAGTGGACTAGCTGGCATTTCTGTTTTAACAAGTGGGTAGTTTTGTTTGGAAACTCAGCATAGCTCAGTAAAGATCAATTTCTACCACAAGTCCTCTTATTCATTTTTGAGCTTACAATTGTGTTAAAGGTTAGAAAAGAATTCTTATTACAGAATTATTCTAAGGTTCTTGTCAGAAATGTTACCAAAGATTGATGAGGAACTCAAAACTGCTTTGAGCAACTAGTGCAGGGATTGCTCCTCCTTTGAAGTGTGATATAAAGAAAAGTACGTGTTGAGATTCTTATTTAGCTCTTTTTCATTTTTCTAACATAAATTTTGTAACAATGCTGCACCATTAGAAACATTAACTTTATTTTTTCATGCCATGTCCTAGGTATAGACCAGAATATAGACAACAATATCGGGAAACCATAAAAACAATAGGGTGACTACCTTCAACTCTTTTTCCCCCTTTGATAGTTTGTCACAAACAAAAAAGCTACTCAAATTTCAACTTAACGCCAACCCAACAATGGATGAGAGGTTTTTTTCAAAGAAAAAAAAATTGACGATATTTTTTAATTTTAATCTTTTTTTTTTTTTTTTTTTTTTTTTTTTTTTTTTTGGGCTTAAATGCCAATCTATTTTTTATTTTTAATTCCATAAAATTACACTAAACAAAGGGGCATTCTGGATCAGGACAAAATACAATGTATATACATGAGAAAGTAATGGCTAAGTAGCGTGTAATTTATAAGTGAAATTTTTGAGAAGCTAAGGGGTTAAGGGAAGGTTGTTGGGAGAGCTTTTAGTGTGAACAATAAAAGCAGCTACATGTGGGAATGAAAGTCTTATACTGGTATTTTGGCTTTCAAATAAGTCTTTTTTTCATTGATATGTTATTTTTTCGTGCAAAAAATAAAAAAATAAAAGAAAAACCGCAACGTTTGATAGATTGGCTATATGTTCTTTCTCTCTATAAAACTATTTAAACCCTCAACAAAGAGCATCACAATTACAAAAACCACTTCTCACTATTCTGATGAATCAAATTAATATCAATTGACATGTGATAATAGATTTTGTTTGTGATTAATATGGGTGATGAAACTTAAAAAAGTCAGATATAGTTCAATATAAAAATATTTTCAAAGGGGAGATGGAAAAAAAGTCCTTTCAGTAAATGCTTAGTTTATCTTTTATCTTCCGTAAAGTCCATCACATGCCTTCTACTCTTGAATTGAATTGATACCTGTGGATTATTTTTTCGTACCAACAGAGTTTGATACATATGCAGACGAATCTTCTTGCTCGCAGACGATGTCTGTAAGGAAACATAAATAAAATCAAAATCATCAGGCCAAAATAATAACAAAAAAACAAAAAAGATGGTCTCATAATAAAAGACATAACATATTGCTTTTTTTTGTTGGCATATGAGCCTTAGTAGAAAACGAATATATAGAATGGAACATTCGAGTAACTTACTTATAAAAGGTGCGGCGGATTGAAAATAAATGACCTTATTCTAAATCAATGAACAAACAAACAAAAATATACATTCACTCCGTGAGTCCACTGAAATTGGTTCATATTGACTAAGAATCAATAAGTGTAGAAGAAAAAAAAAAAAACACTCACGTTGAAAATTTGTTTTTCAAAAATTTTCAATCCTGATATTTTATTTATTTATGTATTTATTTATTTATTTATTTATATTTTTTTAAAAAAACCCCATCAGACACAACCAGGACAGCGTTTCAAAAAATTGTTTAAATAAGAAACCACAGAAGCGTCAAAAACAAAGAACAGAAACCACAGAAGCGTCAAAAACAAAGAACTCTTACTATAACTACCACATGCGTTAGAGGGGAGAGCAAAATATGCTTTAATGGGTTGACTGCTACCACTATCATGAGGCCTCATGTTAACCGCCAGCTATTCATCCGTTATAAAAAAGAAAAGAAAAGAAACCCAATCGATCGCCGTTAGAATCACCCCGTTAACTTTTTCAAAACTAACAACAGTACATCATATTTTTGTAAATCAAAGTAACTCATCCCTCTCCTCCCACCATTAAAATAAATCAATAAAGCAAGCCATTTAGTAAATGAGATAAAAGAAATTGCCCTCAACTTGAATTGAGTTAGAGTCATGCGCTTCATCTTCCTGAACTTTCAACTCCTTACTTTTCACTTCCTTGTGTGCTGGTACCAGCAAAATGTCGATTGAAACAGTTCGTGCGTTATGACTGGCTGATCCGTCCGATACGCCGACGTACTCAATTTCAATCTCAGATATACTCCCAAGCTGATTATAATAAACAGTGTAACCAGCCGGTTTGATTAATCTGCCTGATGGCCCATTAGAAAGGAGACTTTCTTGTTCCTCAGTATTCGAGTCAGAGTCAAAGTGGGCTATTAAAGGTAACCATAAAGATATAAAGGTTAAAAATATGAGAAGCCCAATGGAATGCATCTTTATGAAAGGCAAACTAATTTATCAACAATTATGTAATATATAAACAGGCAAGATAGAACGAATCTTCTGAACAGCAGGTTATATAGACATTATATACACGGAAACACAGCAACAAAAGCTATAATTAAGTGGAGACTATTTGGACGAAATTAGCGATCAACCGAAAAATAGGAAATAAATAGAGGTCAGGGGAAAACGATTTTCAATCGGGAAACCGCATTTTCCGAATTTGAATCACCAACATCCTAACGATATGATGGATGGTTCGCTTGAAAATATCAACTCACCCACATTCGCCCAAATAATTACATAGTATCAGTCAAAAAAAATCTGGCGAGTATAAAATCAGTTTCACAATCAGTGGCCTCACAATCCATAAGTGGATAAAAAGCATCGACAAATCGCTGACATAAGCATCATTCTACAGCCAAGTGTCGGCATACTAGCATGCTACGCCATCTTCGAAGCGAAAATTCATGTTGAGCTGGAATACATATTCGTCCTAAAAATTTAAGAATCTTTCCTACTGGGTTGCCATAAAGCACAACCAAATACAAGGAACCGTGATAAAAATAAGATGCATAATTATTTTGGCTGTGGTCAAAATCTTACCCCATCTGCCCATCACAACGAATCTTCTAATTCGCCATGGTGCAAGGAAATATGGGGTCAGCAAGAATCTGAACATATTAGATCAAATTTAAGCTGGTCAGAAAATTAATTCATAGAATGGTAGTACCAAAACGAGAAAAAAAAAAAGCACAATGAGTGGTAACTCCAGCCACAACCCAATGCCGACTGAAGCTATGAAAAGGGACAAAGTAAAAATGTAAAATGACAATGTTTGAAACATCAATTAATGTGGAAAATGAAAACCACTCTTGCAAGGCAATTGAGGAATCTTTTTTCACTCTGATGATTCCTTGTATGCATGTCAACTACAAATCCCCTCAAAATTTATCAGCTCTTCCCAACTTCGCAAATCAAGTATCTCGGGTAAAAGCGGAGAACTACTGGGCAAAGTAACCTGCATAGCCAGTTTGAGGAACAAAGGTTGGTGCACTTGCAGTCGGCATTGCATTGTGAGGAACGAATGGTTGACCACCAGCATGCATGGGTGGGCCACCCCCAGCAGCTGGATTGTTGTATACTGAAAACCCCGGACGTTGCCCGTAGTTTGGCATGTGGGGGTGAGGATTTTGTTGCGGAAGAGATTGAGTAGGATGCCTTCAATAAAGTAAAATTAGGGCTAGTTTCCCAATATTTATCGAGAACTCATACCAATTGGAAGCAATCCGCCACGGCGGAACTCCACTGGCACTGGGCGGAGCTGGAGTTTGTGAACCATTATGTGCAGGGGTGGAAGAATTGGCTGGACCATTATTCCAGCTTGAAGGATTAATAGGCGTCATTTGACTTCCATTGGGTGTTTCCACAGAACTGATGGGTAATGCTTTGGAAGTTTCGCCAAGCTCAGCCATCAATGAAGCATACTAAAGCATGAGTATGCACACAAAAATTATTTCAATGTGAGTGAATGCAAGACAAACAAATTATCAAATATCAATGAATTATGTCTAGCTTAGAATCTAGAAAAAGTTTGGAAGAAAAGCTGCAGCTTTTCATTTATCCCCAACCTTACCTCAGAATCAAATGCCTGCGCAACGCCTGAGCCAGAGTTAGGGGTTTGAGGATTTCCATTGAATCCTCGCCGTTGGGTGCAATCTCTAAAAAAAAGTGTCAAAAAATAAATCTGCAGTATTATATAGGGTCTGACTAACCTAGCCATGTGACCCGCTCCTCCACATATCCTGCAAATAACGCCAGCAGAAAAGTTACGTTGCTCAGGACAGTCATACTTGCGGTGGCCTGAATTGCCACAGTTTTGGCAAACCTGAAGGGAGCTGTTGAATACAGTGCATCATTTAAAAAAGATTAATAAATAGCCTAATCTTACTTGATTCTCAAAATCTCGAAAGGTGCCGTTCAACTGTGCTAATTCCCGCAACTGATTGAGTTTTTGTTCATTTTGACTTTCGGGAACCGAGCAAGCCTACAAAAGAAACATCAGTGTGATGCAAATAATCGTAATTGTTCCCACATACAGTCTCAATGACTTTATTGATTAGTCTGACACATTTGTCTACTTTTTCCTGGCTGTCGGCTGTTACTAAACAGTGCATCTCATCATCATCATCGCCAGCAAACTCTTCCTTTCTACCTTTCCCTTCCTTTACACTTCCTCGACCTCTGATACTAATTTTAGCACCACTTTCAGTCTCCATTTTCTTCAAACTATTGCCCCTCGGGCCAACCAACAGTCCGAAAAATTTGATTTCGGGGAATTCTTTAATTGGGATATATACTTTTTCGGATGGACGAGTTGAGCGTCCACCACCAAATTTTTTTTGCGCCTCGAAATCGGGAGGAGGCCGGAAAGATGGGTCTATTTTGATTAGTCGTTCTATCAATTTGGTTCGTTCATCTTCCAACTTCCGCCGGTATCTTACGTCTCTTGTGTTAGTTCGACGTCCTTGGCCATCATAAGTAGGAGGCGGTGATGGAGATCTTTCCCGATCGGGGGGAACAACATCTCCAGTTCTCAGCTTAGTGTTGACCTGCTCCAGTCGAATGGTGGCTAAGCAATCCCGATTGAAAAGGTCAATCATCATTGATTATAAAAACGTAATTTGAGAAAAAAGGCATACCTGCATACCGATCAAGGTCGGCAGGATCAACTGTGCCATTGATTGCCACCGGGAGCCCAGCGACGCTGACTTTTTCAGTTTCGGCTCCCCAGCGACTCTTCCGCTTTCTTTCAGTGGGTGGTGGCTCGGGTGCGCTAGAAGTTGGAGGGGGAGGTGGAGGAGGTTCATCTCGGTGAGAAACAGGAGCAGAGGTGTAAGAGGAGGGAGCTCCCAGTCCGCCAAAAGCGCCGGAATCTTTGTAGTCGGAATCGCCGTTGGGGCCGCCCCATCGCCGGGGTGCGCCCAAGGGAGCGTCATTGGTGCCTGTGACGCGATTGGTGTTTCTTCGCATGACGTAGGGTAATAGCCAATATCAGATGGGGAAGATAAACAGAGCTCAATTAGCAAATGGTTGGGGAACGCGGAAGACCGCACCCAAATTCAGTTTGGCTTTAAGTGGCGATAGGTTAGGGTTGCTGACACATATTGCGATACCCTAGCCCACACGGTTGCTACGTGTCTTTCGGCGCTGTCACATGCAACCGAACCGCCTTGCAACACAAGCAAGATGATATATGAGGTGTCGACTATTAGTGGCCGGAAGGATTCCAATTGGAGCAAATGATTGTTATGGAATGGCTGAAAGAAGACTATCAAAAGAAATAGAAATGGGTGGTAGACTTAAGCTTGCACAAAAGATGTCAGGCCGTTAGTATGATGATGTCAAACAACTTTAGGAGTACTATCTAGACCTATGAAATTGAAGAATGAGGCAAGGAAGAATAGTTATGCTTTCCCCTCCTGTCCAGGCAAGCTAAAATATTAGTGATCGTGTTACAGCCATATTAAGAATTATTGGTGCACGTTTGCTAGAAACTTCGAAACTTTCTGGAAGATATACTGACATTTGATAGTGAAATAGGCAAATTTTTAGTGCATGCAAGCTAATTTTGCTGTCAAATGTTAATCTTTCTGTCTGAAAATTTCAAAAAAAATTCCTAAAGTGCACCAACAATTCTTAATATAGCTATAAGAATTTGAGGAAGGAGCTTAAGTGTATAACCAGTAGATTTGACACAGCTAAGCCCAGTTAAGACTGGGCTGAGCAAGAAGGTTAAGCTTGTCACCCAAGACAATTAAAACATCACAAAGAAAGGTATTATTCCGCAGTGTGCTAAACGCTATGTAATTGAAAGAATAATCTTAGTTAATAATGGAGTGATTCACCTTTAAGCTTTGTGAAAATATCCATTCTTGTGCAAAATATCGGCTACATCACTGAACAAGTGTTGATCGGCAGAATGAACCACCGATTTCCAATGCTAATACAGCTATATCTAAAACTCTTTGTGCAAATTTTCATATTTACAAAAATTTTCCTCAGCAATTTTGATATTTTGATCCACCCTAATGACCACTTTGTGCATATCCTCAACCCCTGTCTCACCTCAAATCCAATGATTAACCCCCACTGATTTCCCACATCCCATTCCTCACTTACTCCCATCCAACCAGTCCTAGGTTTACTCCATTGATTTTTGTAAGTATTTTCTTTTTCTTTTTATATTTTATATTTTTCATTTTCATTTTTTTTTGGCAGGATATGCTCCAACCTTCATACATCTTGAGTACATTGCAGTCCCCTGTGCCTCATTCAACTGTCTCCTCCTGCCAGCCAGGCTGTCTCAGGAGCCCAGTAAAATGTTATAATACTTTATTGGAACCATAAGAGGGAATAAAATTATGTTTTTTATGTATTTAAAATAAAATATTTTATTGGATAATGAAATTATATAAATATTTTATAAATAAGTAAAATAATTATTATATTAATTTTATTATTAAGCAAATTATTTATATACTTACATAAAACATAATATATATTATATTCTGTAAATCATGGTGCATTTTTATGTATTTAATATTTATAAATTAATAATTAATTATTTATAAACATATATTATAAGTGTAATGGTAAATTAACTTATAATAGGGGGTATCAATGTTCAGGGATCCGCAATTAAATTAATTGCGGAAAATAATCTGCATACCCCAATTATCTTCCGCAATTATTTTTGCTAATAATTGGGTTATTAGACACTTTACGTGTCAATGTTCAACTCTTATCTGACATTTTTATCCTCAATATTTCACAACCACATCTTGGACAACTTTCTGGATATCCCAGCCTCCCCACCTTGCTGCACACTCCTACCCTCATCCCATCCTGTCATCTACCCTGAAAAATTCTTCATTGAAATGTCCAATCCTCTTTACCATAGACAATCTCTCTCACCAACATCTTGAATTCCGGGCCAGAACCTCCCCTATGTGGTAAGAAAGAAAATATTTTTGATCTATGAATCAAAACATTTAGAATTGTATGATTTCATAGCATATTTTGAACAGAAATGGCATGATATTTCTCAACCTCCATACTTGAGAGGCAGTGTTAGACCTATCTTATGGGAAGTAGATGGTAAATAGATTTTCTATTTTATGTGACAAGCTACTGCTTCTAACCAGGATACTGCTGTATTATTTTTATTTTTTCCTCCTCTAAAAGAGACTCCACCTCACTGCTTCACCTCTACTTGATTCCCCACCCTGCAAATCCACCTCGCTTGCCTCCCATTTACCTCCAATAGAAACCCCACTCCTCAAACTTACCTCGCTCTCCATCCCTTCATCTCCACTAGACACCCCAGCACACCCTTACAACTTTAATTGATGCCTCACCTTTCAAATCCACCTCGCTTTACTCCCATTTACCTCCAATAGAAACCCCACTCCTCAAACTTACCTCGCTCTCCATCCCTTCATCTCCACTAGACACCCCAGCACACCCTTACAACTTTAATTGATGCCTCACCTTTCAAATCCACCTGGCTTTACTCCCATTTGCCTCCAATAGAAACCCCAACACATCTTTTAAACCAAATTTGATGCCCCAAGCATCAAATCCACCTCTCTCCCTTCCTCTTCACCTCCAATTGAAACCTCATCACCCAAAAATTAGCTCGCCACCCTCTTATGTGCTTCTTTAGTACCTTGAACATATATTTAATTTGTCCACATTAATCAAGATTTATAAAAAAAGTTAATATTAATACAAACTATCACATTAACCTTTACTTATAGACATCATTATAGAGAAAAAATATATATTTCAAAAATTTTGAATGTAACAGGACTGTAATTTTTGTATTCATGAAACTTACAAAAGATTCAGGTCAATAGTTTTCTAATATTTTTTGGGAACAAATTTACTTTTTTACTTATTTATGGCATGAATGATAACTCTTGGCCCTTTTGACATTTTTTAGTGGACATTTTATACTGGTGTGGCATCTTTTATGTTGGATGCATCACCCAAAAAAGCCTAAAAACCCCTAATTAGGGCCAGAAAAGTGCTGATACATGCAAAAAAAGTATTAAATAATTTTTGGCAAAAAGGCCAAGCATTTATGGTTTTGCCGAATATATAATTGTACAAATTAAAGTGACTGTTTGTCAGATTTTATTTACTTTTTGGAGATGCTTAATGGTGTGAAATATAATAATTTTTTTATTCATTGGTTCATAATTTATTTATGTGTCTAGTGGAGATGAAGGGATGGAGAGCAAGGTAAGTTTGAGGAGTGGGGTTTCTATTGGAGGAAAAAGGGAGTAAAGCCAGGTGGATTTGAAAGGCAAGGCATCAATTAAAGTTGAAAGGGTGTTCTGGGGTGTCTAGTGGAGATGAAGAGATGGAGAGCGAGGTAAGTTTGAGAAGTGGGGTTTCTAGTGAAGGTGGAAGGGAAGGGAGAAAGGAAGATTTGAGGTGTAGTGGAATTGGTGGGAACACGAGGGAAGGATAGGATCAGAAACTTATGTTAATTTACAAAGGAAATATTTACAAAAAAGGAATAAACCATGAATGTAAAAAAGAAATGAGGGTGTGTAGATAGAAAAAAAGGTTAAGTGTTTTCCACCAAAATTAAGTAGAATAGAGTGAGTAAAGACTTAAGGATGGCATCAGGAATTATAAGTCATGTGACTTTCTTAAAAATCCATCATGGATGTGATGAGTTTGGGATCAGGAATTAGGAATGAAAATTGGGGTATAAGAGGCGGGATAATGTATTATCGTGCATTCTTTATCCACTAGCCCCAGGGCTAGTGGATAAGAATCTTCCAAAATTAATAATGTCAGATCTGGGCAAAAAAAATTCCTGATCCCTAATTGCGGATCCCTGAACATTGATACCCCCTAATGTAATTAAAACTTAATTAATAAAATTTATATATTAAATAAAACTTTTCATATGCTATTATCCATAAATATTGGGCGCTTTTTTGACCCTTAATTGTGTCAGAAAAATTATTAAATAAGTTAAAACACTTATTTAATAAAAGGGTATTAAAACTCTCACTTTAAATTAGCAACATCATTAAATTAATTACTTGTTTCATTCAAACTAGTTATTTCATTAATTAAATAATTAAAACAATTAATTATTTCTGCTTTATACTAGGTTAAATTGATTACATGAATTTTTGAGTGAAAATAATTTTATTTGTTTCAATTAAAACACTTAAATCTCACTTTAATGCCTGTTTTGGATTATTTTACTCACAGTTCTTATGTTTCAGACTTACTTAGTTACTCAGTATTTTAATTAACTGGGTTGGGAAATTATGGTGCAAAAATTAGTCTCTTACTCATGGGTTTAATTATTTGTTTCATGATTTTCTCTTAATATCTATGTTTTACTTATATTCTTTTATTTTCTTGTTTCACTTTATTACTTTTTTGTATATACTCATTTGTGGCACTTCAGAGGTCACCTTGCCTATATAAAGGCCTTGGGTAATCCCCTTTAGCCCCATCACTTACATTATCTTATTTTTTTTACAATACATTATTATATTAATTACTTGTGGTGCTTGTCTCGCTTTTAATTGCTAGATTAGATACATTAAGGTTGCTTTAAGATTCTTAGTAGTCAGTAGTTGATATTTAAGCAGAGCAGAATAAAATTACTTACTGGATCAGAATACCTAATAGACCACTGTCTTTTGTCTTGTCAACATTCCCAAAAACTGTTGTTGCACTCCCTTTAAACATTCCCCTTATTCTCTTCTCTTCTCTTATTTCTTTAAGTCTTCCCCCTTCTCCTTTCTTCTCCATTTTCCTCTCTTCTTCTTCTCCTTCTTCTAGACGACCAGCCAACACCTCCTGTCCCTCACTGAACTACAATGACTATTTGTGGAATGAAAGGTAAGTTTTTTTAAAGATCACGATTTTCATTCCATTCTGATTCTGAGAGTATTTTTTGACAGGAACATGTCTAAACCATCATATTTTTTAATACATCACCATCTGCTGCACCTCCTATAACTGTCTCATCAAGTCTGTCAGCCTGGATATTCCCAGGACTGAGTAAAATAAGCATGTAAAATATGCTCAACACATGTATTACACATGCAGACAATAAGTGAAGGTATACAATTGTCACACACCACATGACACTCAAAGAAAAAGTCAATCTTTTAATCCATAAATCAGTACACAAATCCATACTCAGAGTGCAGAAAGCAACATCTACTTAGCAACTGCTTTTTCCCTTTGTTGTCTTGATTTAAACATGCTAGCAACTGAAATATCTAAACCTTAAATCTAAATTAGCCAATCATCTGCTTATACCTTTCAACTTTAAGCAAATGCACAATTTATTAGTGCTAGGATCAATAGTATATTTTCAATGTTAGGTTATTATGTGTCTAAGGGTAATTAAAGGTCTGTGAGTAGGGATAGGAGTAAGTTTAAATGATCTGTGAGTTATATTGAAGGGTCAGTGATAAATTAAGGGTGGTTTATTAAAGGGGTCAATTCAAGATGGAGTTGTCTATATAATGGGGTAGATTTGGTTTAACATTCTTTAGAATTAAATTATAATATCATTGTGATAGTAGTTAAATTTATATAAGGCTATTATTGTTTCCTACCTTTCTTAATAATCTATTTCTCTTCAACTATTAAACTCCTAAAATCCCTTTTGATTAATAAGTTTCAACCCTTTGTGAGATTAACCCAAATATTTAGTGCTACTGTATATTACATTATTATTCACCTCAAACTTATCTCAAAGAAATATTAATTTATCTTTGAATTATCATCAAACCACTCCCTTGAAGTATTCCTCTGTGCTTTGAAGTAGTCTTCAATCATCTTTGACAATCTCACTTACCCAGGAACACTCTTGACCATATGTGTAAACCATCCAGTGACAACAATAGGGGGTATCAATGTTAAGGGATCCACATTTAAATTAATTGCAGATAAAAATAATTATACCCCAATTATCTTCCACAATTATTTTTGCTAATAATTGGGTTATTAGACCTTTTAAGTGTCAATGTACACCTCTATCTGACATTTTTATCCTCAATTTTTCATAAGCACATCTTGGACAACTTTATGGATGTGCCAGCCTCCCTACCTTTCTGGGCACTCCCATCCTGTCTATTCATTCTATCTGTTCAGAACCTCCCCCTATCTCATCTGTTTTTTTCTTCTCCTTTTAATTTTCAAATATCTTAACATGCCTTGTTGTCATAGATCTTCTCAAAGGCAGGCTTCCCCCAGTTTTCTTCAAATACCACTACTCCCACTTTTCCCCGCTCAGCTGAGAAATCAAAGACCATTCAACTAAAAAAAGATGATCACCTCATACTTATTAACTGGCTAAAAACTAAAGCTAATTATTATTCTTGTCTTGGCACTGAATTCAACTAAAGTAGGACAGAACCCTACATCAAAAGTCAATGGATATCTTCTAATGGCCAATGAATTAAGAAACAAGACAAAGTGAAGGATTGATCTTTTTCCTAAACAGAATTCTGAATGCTTCAAGAACTATCAAGCCAAGTACAAGAAGGCTAAGACTCTTAGAACTTCCACTCGTTTTGGTATTACTGACCTTGATGTCACTAAGGGCATCAATTATGTAGACAATAAAATTGACTCTTTTTTTCCTTACTTTAATGAGATGGATTCCATATTTGGAGAGCAAGCCTATGTTAATCCTGCAAACATGTTGGATGGAGAAGATGATATCTCCAAACATTATTTCAAAAGAAAACTTTTTCCTTCCTCTTCTACTCAAGCCTCCCCTCATTTGACTTCCACAAATCAAGATATCTTTTCAATAGATCCTTATGGAAATATAAACCAACCTGATCTCACTCCATTGAGATTTTATTTCTTTTCTAGTTGTTATATTTTTTTATTCACATCTCTTTTTTTTATTTCTAAAAAGGCTAATGAATGAAATGATCCTCAAGCAAACAAGTCTGAAGCTAGAATAGGAGAAGAAATTTGAGTTTTCTTTAAAGAGGGATGAGAAAGCACATGACTTGGAGGAGAAAAAATTTGAGATAAAGAAAGGGGAGAAGGCTCTTGAGTAAACTTTCCTATTGGATCAAATGAAAATCAAGTATAAACTTGAATATTGTTCAAAAAAGAAAGTTTTCTTGATAGAATGTGTTAAAGCTAATAAATCTGTTGAGGAAATTGAATGCTTAATGAAAATTTTTGATAACTTGTTTTGTTTATTTCATTCATATTTAAATCCAAATTTTTTTAGAAAATTTTCTTGATAGAATTCATTAAAGCTAATAAAACTTTTGAGGAAATTTCTTCTTAATGAAAATGTTTGATGACTAGCTTTTAATATTTTTTTGTTCATATTTCAATCCAATTTTTTTTTGAATTTTTTCATGATAAATTGCATTAATGCTAATAAATCTGTTGAGGAAATTGACTGCTTAATGAAAATGTTTGATGATTATTTTTTTTTGTTCATATGTCATTCCAAATTTTTTTCAAGTCAAAAAATTTACACATCTGAGTTGAAAATTTGGAAATACCCCGCCTCCTTACATTTACTCTGGAAGGGGGTAAAGAATACCAAGTTTTCATTCTATTTCATAAAAATTATGTAAATCAATTAAAAAAGATAATAAACCAAGTAAAGGAATTAAAAATACTATCTGTCAATGATTTCATGAGCAAAGTCAAGGAAAACATATGAAAAGAATGGTATTATGAATTCATTCATGGGATATAATTTAATGAAAACCTTTATACAGCACAAGGGCTCAATGGTACAATACTTAATTTGATTTATTATCTTAAATAACTGATAAATTAAAAATTTAAGAATAAAAATAAAAATTTGGAAATCCTTTAATTAACATAGTAAGAGCCCCTATCTAATGTTTAAGTAGACATTGACCCTTCACCCCTTACCTTACTTACCTGGTTTATCACACTTTTATTGGTCTGATAAGAATATCCAAAATGAGAAAACTTTTCCCAAGATTCCAATCCAGGAGGTGCCTTAGTAGTTTTATGATTATCTCTTGAAGAATTATGAATCACTTCCATAATCCTGTTTCCTAATCCAAATTCAATGATAAATTTATGATCTGGAAATTATAGTCCATGGCCTTTGATTTTAGCAGTTGAAGGGATTGGTCTTTTAGTAATAGGATTGATAAACAGAAAAGCCAAAAATTAAGCATATAAGAGTCAGTTTTGTGAACATGTGTCAGCCAGGCTGTCTCAGGAGCCCAGTGAAATGTTATAATACTTTATTGGAACCATAAGAGGGAATAAATTTATGTATTTTATGTATTTAAAATAAAATATTTTATTGTATAATGAAATTATATAAATATTTTATTAATAAGTAAAATAATTATTATATTAATTTTATTATTAAGTAAATTATTTATATACTTACATAAAACATAATATATATTATATTATATAAATCAAGGCTCATTTTTATGTATTTAATAGGGGGTGTCAGTTCTGGCAAATCCGCACTTAAATTAAGTGCGGATTTCAAACCAAATCAGCACTTACAAATCAGCACTTAAATTTTGCAAAAAAGTCACTTATTTCAAAAAAGGGTGTCAGTTATGACCTCAAATCAGCACTTTTTTCCCGTTTTTTTTCACAACCACATTTTGGCCACAAAACATCCCTTCCTTTCTTACCCCATCCCTGTCACATGTGACACACTGACCTTCCTCGCTACCTACCCATCAATCCTCGGCACACACCCCTTCCTGACATTTTCAATATTTTGACCAGGCATGTTTACATTCTTTTTTACTTATTTCTTCTACTTTTTAATCTTTTTTCTTGTTATGTGCCAGTTTCATAATGCCTCCCAGACATTCCAAATCTCAAAAGGTAACTCAAAAATCTGCTTCGTCACAAAAGTCTCCTCGTAAAGCAAGGATTACATAGAAAAAAAATCAGTGACTTTTTCTATTACTTACAACTGTTTTTACAGAATTGAAAACTATGTTTCAGCTAATATTTTATGGAAGTGAACTCTGTTCTTCGCCCGAAGAACAGAGTTCATCCTCCTATTTTCACATTCTGTTTGCACCAATCTCCAACATTTTCAATATTTTGACCAGGCATGTTTACATTCTTTTTTACTTATTTCTTCTACTTTTTAATCTTTTTTCTTGTTATGTGCCAGTTTCATAATGCCTCCCAGACATTCCAAATCTCAAAGGGTAACTCAAAAATCTGCTTCGTCACAAAAGTCTCCTCGTAAAGCAAGGATTACATATAAAAAAAATCAGTGACTTTCTCTATTACTTACAACTGTTTTTACAGAATTGAAAACTATGTTTCAGCTAATATTTTATGGAAGTGAACTCTGTTCTTCGCCCGAAGAACAGAGTTCATCCTCCTATTTTCACATTCTGTTTGCACCAATCTCCATCCCTTTCAATTCTATCAACACATGCTTGTCTTCCCTCCCCATGCCTTTCGCTATCCTCCCAGCCCCATTGTATGCCATCCTCTTTTAAAGGTAATTCAAAAATCTGCTTCGTCACAAAAGTCTCCTCGTAAAGCAAGGATTACATATAAAAAAAATCAGTGACTTTTTCTATTACTTACAACTGTTTTTACAGAATTGAAAACTATGTTTCAGCTAATATTTTATGGAAGTGAACTCTGTTCTTTGCCCGAAGAACAGAGTTCATCCTCCTATTTTCACACTCTGTTTGCACCAATCTCCATCCCTTTCAATTCTATCAACACATGCTTGTCTTCCCTCCCCATGCCTTTCGCTATCCTCCCAGCCCCATTGTATGCCATCCTCTTTTGATCCCCATTTCACCCCTCTCAACCTCTCCCAGACCCTTTTCTTCATTTAAAATGCCTCGGAACCCTTAATCTTCCCTTCCAACTCTTTCCCAACCTTTGAGTGACTGAAAAAATATGCGTTTGCTGAAAATATGCGATTTCATGTTGAGTTGATGAAAGAAAACACAGAGAGAAAAAAAAATAAGACTTTAACAGCAAATTCAAAAACCAAAAAAATATGCAAAAAAATTTACCATTCTCAGTGAATAATACATGCAAATTGATAATTTGAAGAGAAAGAGAAAAAAATTAAAATTGCGTTGAAAAATGTTGGAGTGTTATTGGAAGGATTTTCGCCCTTATACTAGTTGATTGAGAAATAGAAGTGTTGGATATAGTCGGAGGTGAATCAACTTGTTCATCTTCATACAGCTCTAACCATTGATCTTTGAGGTCAGCAAGTAGGTTATGAAGTATAGTGCAACACAGAATCCAGTTGATCACCGCCTCCATTTCAGATTTATTTCTAAGAGGACTTCTTAATTCCCTTAAACTAGAAAAACGGCCTTTCAAGATTCCAATAGAATGTTCAATACGGACTCTTGACTTTGCCAAATGATTGTTGAATTTGGCATTTTGACTGTCTTCTGAAGCTGCTCCCCGAAAAGCAGGAAGTACATACTTTCCATTCACATAAGCAGAATCTGCAAGAAGATACTGATTTTCATCAAAGAATTTTTCAGGTTCATTTGAAATATGCATTCTTTGGAAGACGTAGGAGTCATGACATGAGCCAGGATAGCCAGCGAAGAATGATATAAATTTTTTGTTTACGTCACATATAAGCTGAACGTTAATTGAATATCTATAAAGAAGATATATTTGTTTGTGTTAGTTTCAAGGAGGATGAAAGGAGTTAAAAATAATCTACCTCTTTTTACGGTCAAAGTAATTGTTTCCACCTTGAGCAGGTTTCTGGCTCAAAGGAATAGTAGTACCATCAACAAAACCAATACATCCTGGAAAGCCCTCTGCTTGCATAACCTGAGATGATTCAAGTCGCTCTTCTTTTGTTGGCCAGGTGAGAAGTTGAGATTCCAAGGAGTTGATGGCAGTGATACATTGTTTGGTATAAGTGTTAACTGAACCATACCCTAAATCAAAGACATTTTCTAAACGTTTCAAAGCGGCTCCATTACCATTTGAACCCAAACGACATAGTGTGATGGCCAATTGAATTGAAGGATGTTGTTGTTCTTTTTGAGAATTATTGTGAAATATGGGATGATCCTGAATAAGCTCAAGCAATTTAAGGAAACATTCCTGAGAAGTCCTGAACAGCTGTCTAAAACTGGGTGTAGATAGGTTAAGAAGTGTTTGGATGGTGTACTTGGGGGTATGAAGTACTTGAGGCTTTCTGGGAAGAAGGTAACGTTTCCTGGCCATTTTTGATAAAACGACAAAATCTTCTTCTAGATCAGAATTGGAATCAGAGTCCAAGAGCAGTTCAAGCGCCATGAAAGTCATTGCTTTATGTAATTTATCACGATTTGAAAGTGAGGAAGGCATGACTCTTATATGATATGATATGAAGATGTAAGTGATGTACGATGTTTTGAGTTATGAAGTGTTATTCTGCGGAGTGCTGCGTATGAATGGGATGATGCTGACAAATCAGTGAAATGGGACTTGATGGTGAAATCAGCACTTTTGGTTGAGAAAGTGCGGATTTGAGTGAAATAAGTGACTTATTTCATTTTGAAATCCACCAGTATTGGGGCTAGTGTGTTTTGGAAATCCGCACTTATTTAAGTGCGGATTTGGTCAAATTTAAGTGCGGATTTGTAAGTGCGGATTTGCCAGAACTGACACCCCCTAATATTTATAAATTAATAATTAATAATTTATAAACATATATTATAAGTGTAATGGTAAAATTAACTTATAATGTAATTAAAACTTAATTAATAAAATTAATAAAATTTATAAAATTTATATATTAAATAAAACTTTTCATATGTTATTATCCATAGATATTGAGTGCTTTTTTGACCCTTAATTGTGTCAGAAAAATTATTAAATAAGTTAAAACACTTATTTAATAAAAGGGTATTAAAACTCTCACTTTAAATTAGAAATATCATTAAATTAATTACTTGCTTCATTCAAACTAGTTATTACACTAATTAAATAGTTAAAACAATTAATTATTTCTGTTTTACAATAGGTTAAATTGATCACATAAATTTTTGTGTCAAAAATTTTTTATTTGTTTCAATTAAAACTCTTAAATCTCATTGTAATACCTATTTTTCATTATTTTACTCACAGTTCTTATGTTTCAGACTTATTTAGTTACTCATTATTTCAATTAACTGGTTTGGGAAACTATGGTGGGGAAATTAGTCTCTTACTCAGAGGTTTAATTATTTGTTTCATGATTTTCTCTTAATATCTATTTTTTACTCTTATTCTTTCATTTCCTTGTTTCACTTTATTACTACTTTGTATATACTCATTTTTGGCGCTTCAAAGGTCCCCTTACCTATATAAAGGCCTTGGGTAATCCCTTTAGCCCCAACACTTACATTACTTACCATATTTTAAATACTACTTTATATTTTATTATTTGTTGTGGCGATTGTGTCCCCTTAAATATTAAATAAATTAATAAGGTTGCTTTAAGATGTTTAATAATTAGTAGTTGATATTTAAGCAGAGATAAAATAAAATACTTACTATTGTAATCCAGTTCACCAATTGTCATTATTTCTACCAAAACAAATATCTTATTGTCACTTTATCCTTCAGTTCCTTTCTCCCTTCTTTTCATTTATCTTTAAATTTTTTTTTCCCTTTCCTTTCTCCTCTTCTACCTTTTATTTTCCTTCTTCTAGAAAAACTGGCCAATAATTGGAGGCCTTTAAAAACAACAACAATGTTTTTTTTGGACAATTGACTTGACTCATGGACCACCTTGTGCAAAAACTCAATTTTAGCCGCGACTGTGTTTTGAACTTGGGTTTGACACTTTTGGTTTATATAATACTATATTCTCATATATTTTAAGGCGATTTTTTGATCACTATAGTAAGTCAACCTTTGCACCTATCAACTCTATTATTAAAATAAGGTTACTTTAAGATTTTTAATCATTAGTAGTTGATATTTAAGCAGAGAAAAAATAAAATACTTACTATTGTAATCCAGTTCACCCATCATCATTATTTCTACAAAAAAAATATCACATTGTCACTTTATCATTTAGTTCCTTTCTCCCTTCTCTTCATTTATCTTTAAAATTGTTTTTGTCCCTTTCCTTTCTCCTCTTCTACCATTTATTTTCCTTATTCTAGAAGAACCAGTGGATAACATGGCTCTGGCTATGAGATACTACATAGTTGATGATAACATAAGAATAAAAGATATAATCATTACTGAGTTCAACCCATTCTATATTTGTCCGATTGGGAAGTCCAGCTTTCTTGGCCAGTTTATGATTAGATTGAAATGAAGGAATATATAATTTTTAAGGAAATTGGCCAAGAAATAATTGAGTAAGAATCATCAGCTAAAAGAACATAAGATTTGAATAAACATAACCCTAATTTTGACTCTTATTTTCAAAATTGCACAAAAATTTGAAAATTGATGATGAAAATTTCAACAAGATGAAGGTAAAATCCTAGATAATCATCAGATCAGAGTTTCAGAAGCCTAATTATCTAATTATGCAATATAAAAACTTAAAATAAATTAAGTAACATTTGGAAAAAAAAGGCTCAATTTTTAAGGTCAACATCTCAGAAACCACTGAACCAAATTCAAACCTGTTTGGGTGAAATGAGAAATAATCTTCAGGAATATCTTTAGTTAAAGGAAATGTGATTTAAATAAACCTAACCCTAATTTGTTACATAAAAAAATGAAATAAAAAAATGAAATTGAGAAAATAAGGGTTTACTTTAAAGATTTAAATATCAGCAACCACTGGACAAATTGAAATCTATTTGTGGGAAATGAAAGGTTGTCTTCAGGAGACTCTTCATTTAAAAGCACATTAGATTCAAATAAACCTAACCCTGATTCCAAGTCTGATTTTCAAAATTTTGAAAAAACTTAAAAAGTGGTAATGGAGATGAGAAGAAGAAGAGTTTAATAAGTCCACTGTTATCCAGATAAGAGTCATGCATATATTTAAGTATGAAATTTTTATAGAAGGAAAGAGATATCATATAGGCATGAAAAAAAGGAGATGAAACTTACCTTGATTGAAAAGTTGGAAAAATAGAGTGAAAAAGAATGATGTTGGAATTTGGGGGAAATCAAATATGGTGTAAGTGAAATTCATAAAGAATTTTCAATGTATGTGTTTTAATGAGATTGAACCAAAAAAAAGTGAAATAAGGGAAAGGGGCAATAATGGCCTTGCCAAGGAGGAATGATGAGTAGGGTGATGGAGCTAAAAGAGAAAAAAAATGAGGGAGAGAAAAAATGTTAATTTTACCATAAAAATTAAAAATAACCACTTAAAAAAACAATTTAGATACAAAAAAGAAAAAAAACAAAAGATTACAAAAAAAATTTAATTAGCAATCAAAAAATCAAAAAAATGAATAAAATGACTTACCTGGAGAGATGAGATGAGAAAATAAATAAAACCAAATTTTTTTAGGGATTTTTGAGGAGAGGAGGAAAGGATATGAGGGATGAATGAAAAAAAGAAACAGTGAAAAATTATGTGATTGCAGAAAATATGCAATTTCAAGTTAAGATGGTAAATAAAAACAAATGAGACATCCAAAAACAAGAAATTCAGTGTAAATTCATAATAAAAATGAAGATGTAAAAAACAAAAACACCAAACCAAGTGAATAAAGCACACAAGATGAGAGTCTGGAGGGTATGAAAAAAAATTAAAAGGGTTGTCTTTCAAAATGTTGGAGGGTGATTGGCATAATGACAGAGCATATTCTGGTAGAAAGAATGTTTTGTGATTCAAGGGAGGGGAGAGCTGGTGCAGTTTTGGGATCCTCTTATTCATAAAGATCATTGAAAAGAAATTTAAGCTAAAGTGTCTTCCAAACCTTAGTCAGAATCAGAGTTAGCATCTAAAGTTAAAGTGATAGCATTCATATATGAATGAAGTTGCTTTCTAGTAGAGAGATGCTTTATTATTGTCGGTAGAAGGCTTAGGTGATGAGTTGGAAGTGGGAATTTGCCACCAAATGAGCAGTTGGGGTGTGTAAATAGAAAAAAAATTTCATGCGTTTGCCACCAAAATTAAGTATCATAGAGTGAAGAGACACATAACAATGAGAAAAAATTATATGTGTTTTCCACTAAAGTCAAGTAGCATAGAGTGAAAAAACACATAAAGATGGCATCTGAAATTATATTTCATGTGACTTTCTTACAAATCAATCATGGATTTGATGAGTTTGGGATCAGGAATTAGTAAATTGAAATTGGGGTATAAGAGGTGGGATAATGCATTATCATGCAATCCTTATGCACTAGCCCTGGGCTAGTGGATATGAATTATCCACATTTAATAATGTCTGATCCTGGAAAAAAAAATCCTGATCCCTAATTGTGGATCCCTGAACATTGATACCCTCTAATGATTATTTTAGATAAAAGTTAAGTCAAAACAGGTATCAAGATTTAAGTAAGTGATTAATTTAGATTTAAACATTAAATATCCATTAAAATAATTTGATTTACTTATATAATGTTTTTCTGAAATATTAGGGGGTATCAATGTTCAGGGATCCACAATTAGGGATCAGGAATTTTTTTTCCTGCATCCAAAGTTATCAATTGCAGAAGATTATTATCCACTAGTCCTGGGGCTAGTGGATAAGTAATGTACAATAGTGTATTATCCCGCCTCTTATACCCCAATTTCCATTCCTAATTCATGATCCAAAACTCATCACATCCATGATTAATTTGTAAGAGAGTCACATGACATACAATTGCAGATGCTATCAATATGTCTCTCTTAACTCTATGCTACTTAATTTTGGTGTTGAACACAAAACATTTTTTTCAATCTACGCAACCCACCTGCCCATTTGGTGGCAAATTCCCACTTCCCACTCATCTTCTAAACTTCTATCAAAAGTAATGAAGTAACTCTCTACTAGGAAGCAATTTCACTCAGCTATGAATGCTATCACTTTAACTTTAGCTGCTGACTCTGATTCTGACTCTGGTTTGGAAGACACTTTAGCTTATATGTCTTATATTTCCAAAAAGTGTTACATCACTCCAAGGGGGACAAATCTTCATCATGATTCCAGATATGAACTTGCCTTAATTCTTGAAATTCCTCATTTAAACTTCACACAACTTTTTCAAACTTCTCCTGATTCTTTTTCAAACTTTCTCAACTCATCTCCAATCATCTTATCTTCCATAATAATTCCAATAAAAAACAATTTAATCCTGCCTTCCAACTTGCTGTTTCACTATGTTGCTTAGTTTAAAATGGAAATGGTGCTGCTGTAAGACATTTAGATAATCTCTTTACAATAGGATATGGTACTTTCAAATTATAAACCAAGCACTTTATTATTGCTATCCTTTCTCTCAAGTCTCAAACACTTTCTTAGACAACTCCACAACAGCAACTTGAATTGGCTCCAGTAATGCAAGCTGAAGGTTTCCCTGGCTGTGTAGGTTTTGTTGATGGTAAAACTATACCTTTGAGCCAAAAGCATGCTCATGATGGCAACCATTATTTTGATTGCAAAATAATGTTTCTTTAAAATTTTCTCAAATTTCTCTTCAAGAAGTAACTTTTTATCTTCTTTCTAAATACTCTATTGCTGTTCAACTTGTGTGTGATATCAATTAAAGGTTTATTTCTTTTCATAGTGGCTTCCCTGGCTCATGTCATGACTTTTCTTTGTTCCAAAGAATGAAGATTTCTCAAAATCCTCACCAATACTTTGAAAAATCTCAGTACCTCCTTGCAGACTCAGAATATGCAAGTGGAAAAAACATTATACCTGCTTTCCAAGGTGCAACATTAGAAAATGACCCAAAAACATCTTTTAATTATCATCTTGCACAATCAAGAGTACAAATTGAACATGTTATTGGGATTTTAAAGGGAAGATTTTCTAGTCTCTGGGAACTCAGAATCCAATTTTAAAAAAAATGGAAATAAAAACTACAAATTATTGGATAATGAATTGTGTTATACTCCATAATATTCTGGCTGATTTGAAGGATGAGTGGTATGATCTTTTTGAAGAAGAGGATCCTGAAACTGAACCAACCCTCTTCCCCTTTATTAACAAAATTTAATTTCAATTGGAATATGCTCTATCATTATTCCAATCACATTCCATCATTTCTCAGCACAACTCCTTTAAATTTTTTATAATATTTCATTCTTTTTTTCTTTCACCCCTCATATCTTTTTCCTCCTCTCCTCTTGTATCCCTCAGTCTATATTTATTTAAGTTTCCCATTCTGATAAAATTAAATTTATTATTCTAATGATATACATGCCTTTTGATAATAATAATAATAATAATAATAATTATCAATTTCTAAACATCCAGTATGATCCAATAGTTTTGAAGAAATCTATCATGTAATTATTCTAACTTTTCTTTTTCCTTCATTTTTATATAATCAGACATTACAGCATCTGGTATAAGCATTTTTAATGTTTTAATAGATTTTGATAGTCTTTTACTGATTTGAATTAAAGAACCTAGCCTTGTAAAGTTACCAAACTCTTTTACTGTAGTTTTTTGATAAAATAGTTTGATAGCAGGCCAAATAATCACCCATAAACCATCACACTTCTCAAACTCCACCATATACTTGAGCTCTGGAAAGATAAAGTGGCCTCCATTTTGTCTAGGTGTGCCTTCCTTCCAAGAATCTTCATCCAAAAGTCCATCTAAAGTTGTTGGCCACCAAACACCCAGGATAGTATCACTGACATTCAAATCTTTGTGTGGCACATTGTAGAAGCCTCTAGAAGTCCAAGTTAAGAGACCTCCAAAAGAATTAGCACCATCATAGGAAGAAAGATCTAGTTCAGTCATCAGTTTCAAAGAGTCACTATAGTATTTTGAAGCAAGAAGCTTAAATAAAAAATTTTAAAAATAAAAGATGAATCCTACAGCCTCCCATACCTTTTCATCATCTCTTTTTAAATTTTAAAAAAAGACCTGGAGATTTAATAAGTATAATTAAGTTTAAAAATTAATAAATATACTCACTGATGTCAAATATATTTCAATTAGAAACTCATTCCGCAGAAGCATACTTATTACCCTCACCAACTCCTTTTTTATGAGTAGAATTAGTCTTTATTTTATGCCTCAACATTCTTAGGAATTCACAAAATTTCCTGGAATATTCTAAAATACCCAAGCTCTTCAATTCTTCAAGTTGAAAGTACTTCACAATCAGTGGAAAAATTTCATGGTTAGAAGGTTGAATTACTAAAGGTTTTGGTGAGACATGAGCTATGTGATAGGTCCCAGTGTTGTAAGAATTAGAGAATGCAGGGATAGTCCATAAGATGTAAAACCCTTCTGAAATGGATAAGTTCTGTACCAAACCTCTTCAAAATCAGTTCCCACCTCATCTCCCCAGGCCTCCCCCTCCCTTCTGAGATAAGAGCTCTTATTTTTATGTCCATTTCCTCTTCTTGTCATATTAAATCTACTTTAAAATAAAAAACAATTAAAAAACTAACAAAAATCTTCCAAAAAATATTTTTGTTTGTGGGTGGGATACAACTAATAAACCCCACTTAGATCCCCAACAGATATTATTGTTTCTGGGGGGGCTACAACTAATAAACCACACTAAAAACCCCATACAGACCTGAAGGAAATACATTTGTTCTATTAATTTAAATATTAAAGAGCTTACATTATTAAATCTGAAAGTTCTGAAAATTGAAATATATGAAAGCCTTGAGTTTAAAAGATAAATCTTCTTCTCCAAAAACAAAGAGCTATTTATTTATTTGCTAAAGGTGAGTTCAGTCTTTTTTGGCAAAAATTTTTTAATTCTTTTTTTTATCTTTTTTATGCAAGAGAACCAAAGTTGCTGCTAGTGCCAGAGACTTCAGTCAGTTTTTTAAAGGTGTGTGCGTTTTTTTCTTTTCTTTTCATTTTTTTTAATTTTTTTAATTTTTTGTTTTCTCCCAGCTAGGAAGAACCTGGCTGGGAGAGAACCAAAGTCACTGCTAGTGGCAGTGACTTCACTTGTTTTTTTAAAAGTGTGTGGGATTTTTTTCATTTTTTTCATTTTGTTTATTTTTGGTTCTCTCCCAGCCAGGTTATTCCTGGCTGGCAGAGAACCGAAGTTGCTGCTAGTTGCAGAAACTTTGATTGTTTTTTTAAAACACAGGAGGAAAAACCTGTGAACTAGAAATCTAGTTGTTTTTTGACCTTGTTCAAGCCCTGGTTGTGATTCTTTTCAATACCTAGGAGTAAACCTGGTTCAGCCCATTCCCCCTTTTTATTGTCCATCAAAATTCACTCAATAACTTGTTCACTCTCTCCCTCCCTTCCATTCTCCCCTTTTTTCATTCTCCTCTTTTTCTTGCCCCCTGCCTCTGTTCCTATTTTTCTTTCTTTCTCCTTCCATCCCTCTTTTACTTTCTTGTTCCTTCTGTCCCTCTTTTACTTCCTTGCTCCTTCTCTCCCTCTTTTGTCTTCTTGCACCTTCCTTTTCAGTTATGTTTACTTGCCCCTTCCTTCCATTTCCTGTTTACTTGCTATGTTAGCTGGTATGTCAAGTGAATAAAATTTTTTTCACAATTCTTTGCTTAAAATTTTTTGAAAAATTTTCCTCCTTCCTTTTTAATTTTTTTTCTCTACCTTTATTATTATTATTTCTTGCAATTTCACCCAGCTATGGAGATGAAGGAGAGGAAATGACAAAAAAAATGAAGGGAAAGTCAGGAGGGGGAAATGAGGCTAGAAAGAACAGGGAAATTTTAAAAGTAAACTAAGATACATGCTATTCAGAAAAAGTATTGAGTGTGATTAAAATGGCAGAAGTGCGGAAGTGAACTGGGTGAAAATGAAGTGGCTTTGATTGGGAATTTTTGTTAGCATTAATTTACAAATTTTGTTCTCAGTAGTTTGTGCTTCATAAATCCTGTTCTAACTATTTTTTATCTGGCTGAAACATTCTCATGTGAACACTATAGTTATTATTCTATATTGACAAGATATTATCTGATCACTCAAATACTATCTCCTTATAGTCTTTTCACATAAAAATAGACCACATGGACAACTAGATAATTATCATATAACTGCTCTTGTTTCTTACTGTTTTGATCATCAATCTCATCATTTACTGGTCACAAGCAGCCTTTACTTTGCTCAGTAATGTTCCCTTCACCATTTCAGCCCCTCTCTCTCCCTCTCCCATCACCTCAGAAGGAGCCGTATTTTTAATTAATACACAAATATTTCCTAACAATCTTCCTCTCTCACAGTAAATACCCATTGGCTACTTTGTCATTGCTCTTTCTGCCCTCATCATCTTTTCTACCATAAACAATGTGTAAATAGCCCTATTTTGTTATACCTGTGTTCCTTCATGTCCCTTGTTGGGTGAGATTGTAAAAATTCAAAAAAAATCCCTTTATAATGATTTCTCTGCCTTTCAATTTCCCTAGCCTTGAAAAATTGACAATTTTACATTAAATTATCTTTCCAGATTGGAAGGGTTAATGAAGCGGCTGGGGATAATGGTAATTTTTCCTTTTTAACCTTAATCAGTTATTCCTCACACAGAGTGAAAAAATTTGTATATCAGAAAGAATCCACAGCATGCTGGCCTATTTTCAGTTACAGTTTTTGGAAAAATCAACATATAAGTCCCAATTTCCAGTCTCCAAACCTCTCATTAATTGAAAATATTTTTAAACTACAAAAGTCAAATGGTTTGTACCTGGTTACTTTTGTCCAGCAAGGGCTAAGATAAAAAATTGTGGCATCATTTAAAGAAAATTTGTCCAGAATTGTTTTGTTTCCTTCTAATTCAATGGCAGTTTTGAAATCCCTATTTAAAATGGCACAGCCTAATTTTGGTGAAAAAGGAGTTGTTGCAGAAATATTCAAAGGACTTTTTGCTTTTACTGGGGTATGTTCAGATGATTTCAGCTTTAATAATTGAGGGAGTATTTGTCTTCTGAAGAAGTGTATCAGGAGTTGGTGTGGCTCTAGAATGTGATTTGTATCCGAAATCGCAGATAATGGATGATGTGTCTAAAATATACAAGAAAAATTCTATATTTAATTGATATGAAGCTACCAAAATAAAATAAAAGAAAACAACCTGAAAATAAAGAACAAACAAAACTTTCCACCCTTCTTCTTGGTCTAATTCCATTAAATCAAATGAAGAATGAACTTGGCCAGTCACACTACTGGTTAAGTCAGAAACAAGTGAGGCTATGGCCAATGGCAAGATATGGAGATTAAAGGCAGTTTGAAGGGAAGATTTAGTAAAAGAATTTCCCATTTCAGACCTGAAACTTTGACAAGCAGTAATAATAGAGGGAATATACATTTCTATTGTCCAGAGTGATCTGATTGAAGGTAAGAGTTTCTCAGAATTTGATATAGAATATTGAGAGGAAGAAGGGGAAGGGTGAGGAACATGGTCAGATGGGAGATGATGGACAGCTGAAAGGAGGTCAGAAAGCTGGGATAGACTGAAAGCGGCTTTGGTAAAAGAGAGTCCTTTGAGGTCAGCTTGTGAAGGATTTTTAGGAGAAGTGAGATTTGAGACTTGAGTCTTCAAGCTAAAGAAACAAAGTAAGAAGCTCTGAAATAAAGTTCAGCAGTGATATAGAACTTTTCAAGACGGAAAATAGAAAGATGGAGAGAATGATAGGGCACAGAGATTTTTGAGTGCAGACATTTGATTTTGGTGTGAACTTCATGCAAGCCTTTATGAGAATGGGAAAGGGAGAACAGGTGGAGGGAAAAGAGGAGGTGTTGGTGGGAAGGGTGATTTGGTTGATAGTGACAAGGGATCTGAGCTGGAAGTTGAGGTCCATGATCTTGTGGCTACAAATCTGAAGTCACTAGGCTTCCAGTTAGCTGACCCACAGATAAATTGAGCATTCTCAGATGATTTTGTGAGAGTAAGACATCTCCTTTCAGGACTGAGAAGAGTGGTATTGATGATGAGTTGGAGACAACAGAGGATTTTTGATTGGTAAGGACAATTACAGAAACACTTACCAAAGGACATAGCAGGGGTTCATCTTCAATTCTTTGTCTTTGAGGCATGGTTGTGAATAAATCAATTTTTACAGCCAAACTCAAAATGGTTGGTGCAGTTTAGCAAAATGAATCCAAATTTTGAGACAGAAAGATTTAAATTTGACAGAGAAACTGGCAAATTTTTGGTGAATGGAGGCTAAATTTGCAGTCAAATTTCAATTGATCTTGCCCTAAGTTTTGAATTTTTTAGTAAAACTGCACCAGTTATTTCAAATATGGCTGTATTTGTGGTTGGATAAATCAACAGCTTTTATAAAAAATATAAAAAAAAGAATATATATACATATACATATAAAGAATATATATATATATAAGGGGGAAATGTACAATGCATGGTTTTTTGAAATAGGATGAGGCAAGTGCAAATCTGTTCAACTTGGTTGTGGTTGACTGAGCTAGGAAAGAAAAAAAGAAGATAAGATGACTATTAAAAAAATAAATGCAATAAGTAAATAAACAACACAAATATAAATATATGTAAAATAATTATTAATTTAAGCAAAATTCAAAGGAAAACAAAGAATCTTGGGGAAATATGATTTCAAGTAAAGACTTACATTGTAGTTTACCATTTTCATCACTTCCATCTAAATATATTTTCATATTCACACCAACAGAACTAAGAAATTTGAATGCTTAATATAATTTACAAGCTCATTGAAGAGAAGAAAAACTTTTGAGAAAACATGAGTCTCATAACATGGTGATGTGTGGTGGTCAAACTGATTTGCAGGCCCTTGAACCACTCGAATCTCACTTGGCTATACAAATTCTGCTATATAGCCCAACTCAGGTAAACTTAGATGTCCACCAGATTTCCATGGCTTCAAAGAGGTAAGAAGTGAGGTGTGATAGTGAATGATAGAAGAGAAAAAATCAGGGGTGAGGATGAAGGGAAAGATAAACAGAAATATAATAAGGAAATTAATCACCACAGATGAAAGAGAAGGATGAGTTATGGGGGAATATGAGGGAGAGAAAAAAGATCTCAACTGGACAGCACCTACAGGGGGGGTAGTGACTGCTACTAAAAAACAATATTGTGAGGCAAGAAAGTGGGAAAAAAATGTACAGGTCTCAGACATGGTCATTACCAGAATCACACACAGGGTCACAACCAGAAACCATAAAAATGACTAGAAATCTAGTTTGCTGGTTTTTACTCCTGTGAAGGTGTGTGGATTTTTTTTCATTTTTCTCATTTTTTTATTTTTATGTTCTCTCACAGCCAGTTTCTTCCTGGCTGGGAGAAAACTGAAGTTGCTGCCACAAGCAGCAACTTCAGTCATTTTTTTTAAAGGTGTGTGGTTTTTTTCATTTTTTAAATTTTTTTTGTTCTCTCCCATCCAGGTTCTTCCTGGCTGGGAGAGAACCAAGCTGCAACTAGCAGTGACTTTAGTAATTTATTTAAGGTAAGTAGTTTTTTTTTGCTAATTTTTAAAGGGCATTTATCCAGAGACAACCTAAACTTCTAATTAAAGCAATTACCTGCATATTATTAACTGGTGTCAACCTAAACTTCTAATTATAGTGAATACCTGCATATTATAGCCTGGTGACAACCTAATAGACATAAATAAAATAAAAATTTTATCATTGACAATCTGTATCACATAAATTGTGCTATAAGAAACCATCTATGTACCCTAACCCTAATTCTAACATTAACACTAACGTTTACAATGAAAATAATGGAATTCTAACTATAACATTGAGGAATAATTAGAATGAGCAAGTGATACTGCTAACTTGATTGAGGGAATGATACTGCTAACTTTTTTGAGCAAAAAATACTGCTGACTTATCTGAGGGAAAGCTACTGTTAATGTTTTAGGTTGTATACTATTAATGGCCAAATACATAGTAGGCTGTGCATGGTCAAAGGTTGTATAACCTTCATGGAATCACTATAATTAGAAATCTAGGCTGTCACACTAGTTAACTGCCATGTGTAAAGAATTATAACCAAGTGAAATGGGAAATAAAACAAAAAAACTATTAATCAATCAAAAATTTTAATTAAGCATTCAATTTCCTCAACAGATTTTTTAGCTTTAACACATTCTATCAAGAAAACTTTATTTTTGTTACCATCTTCAACTTAATACGTGAGTTTCATCAGATTTAATAGGAAATTATACTCAAGAGCCTTCTCCTCTTTCTTTATCTCAAATTTCTTCTCCTTCAAGTCATGTGCCCTCTCATCCTTCTGTAAAGAAAGCTCAAATTTATTCTCCTCCAAGTCTTTTACTCTCCTATCCCTCTTTAAACAAAGCTCAAATTTCTTCTCCTTCAAGTCTTGTGCCCTATCATCCCTGCATAAAGAGAGCTTGTATTGTTGCTTTTGAAAGTTAAGAGTATTTCTTGAAACTTCAACTTTACCTAGAGTGAAAAGGAATATTAACAAAAGAAAAGAAAACTCACTTAATTATTAAGAGGTATGTTATCACTTAAAAGATTCACATTTTTCCAGAAAATCATCAATGGAATAAAATGGGGTTTGGGAAAATCTATCTCTGTTTTGTTTTCTTTGACTGTTGAAATTCAGAGTCTTTGCTTTTTTTTTGGAGGTAAAATTTTCCTCTGCATCATCAATTCTGGCTTCAGACTTGCTTGATTGTGGCTCCTGAGTTTTTTCTTTTGCATTTTTAGAAATAAGAAAAAGAGATGTAAATAAAAAAAACTGGAGATTAAATAAAATCTCACTTGAGTGAGATCAGGTTGATTTATATTGCCATTAGGATCTATTAAAAAGATATCTTGATTTTTGTATGTCATATGAGGGGGGGCTTGAATAGAAGAGGAAGGAAAAAGATTTCTTTCAACATCATGTTCAGAGATATCATCTTCACCATCCAGCATGTTTTCAGTATTAACATCTACATGCTCTCCAAATATGGAATCCATCTCTTTAAAGTAAAGACATAATGAATCAAGTTTATTGTCTATAGAATTGATTCCCTAAGTGAAATCAAGGTCAGTAATACCAAAACCATTTGAAGATTAAAGAGTCTTAGCCTTCTTTTATTTGTTTCAATAGTGCTTGAAGTGCTGAGACATATTTTCAGGAAATAGATCAATCCTTCCCTTTTTCTTGTTTCTTAATTCATTGGCCATTAGAAAATATCCATTGACTTTTGATGCAGGGGGAGTCCTACCTTAGTTGAGTTTTCAGTATCAAAACAAGAATCATGATTAGCATTAGTTTTTAGCCAGTTGATGAGTATGAGGTGATCATCTTTTTTTAGTTGAACGGTCTATGATTTCTGAGCTGAGGGGGGAAAAAGGGAGTTGTGGAATTTGAAGAAAAACAGGGGGAATCCTGCCTTTGAGAAGATCTATGAGGACATAGAATGTGGTGATATTTGTAGATAAAAAAGAGTAGAAACAAACAGATGAGATGGGGAGGGGTTCTAAATGTATAGATTGAATAGACAGGATGTGGTTATGACAGAAAGTAGTGCAAGATGTGGTTATGACAGAATTTTTCCAAGATGTGGTTATGAAAAATTGAGGATAATAATATTGGATAGAGGTGAGCATTGACACTTAAAAGGTCTAATAACCCAATTATTAGAAAAAATAATTGTGGAAGATAATTGGGGTATAATTATTTTTATCCACAATTAATTTAATTGTGGATTGGTCAACATTTATACCCCCTATTTAAGAGCCAGAAAAGCACTTAATACCTATTTAGGGGCGTATAGATGCTCAGGGATCTGCAATTAGGGATCAGACATTATTAATTGTGGATGATTTGTACCCACTAGCCCCATGGCTTAAGGATAAGGATTGCACAATACTGCATTATCCCACCTCTTATTCGCAATTTTCGTTCCTAATTCCTGATCCCAAACTCATCACATCCATGATTGATTTTTAAGCAAGTCACATAAAGTATAATTTCAGATGCCATCCTTATGTGTCTCTTCACTCTATGCTACTTGAATTTGGTGGTGAATACATAACATTTTTTCTCATCTATATGTGTCTCTTCACTCTATGCTACTTAAATTTGGAGGAAAACACATAACATTTTCTTCTATCTACACACCCCATCTGCCCATTTGGTGGTGAATTCCCACTTCCCAGTCATCACCTAAACCTTCTACCAAATATTATGAAGCACCTCTCTACTAGGAAGCAACTTTACTCATCTATGAATGTAATCACTTTAACTTTAGCTTCTGAATCTGATTCTGACTATGGTTTCTAAGACGCTTTAGCTTATATGTCTTTTCTTTCTAAAAAGTGTTACATCATCTCAAGGGGGCCAAATCTTTATCATGATCCTGGATATAAATTTGCCTTGATTCTTGAAATTATTCATTTAAACTTCACACACCATTTTTAAATTTCTCCTGATTCTTTTTTCTAAATTTATCAACTCATATCCAATCATCCTATCTTCCATAATAATTCACATAACAAAAAGATTAATCCTGCCTTTCAACTTTCTGTTGCACTATGTTGCTTTGGTTCAAATGGAAATGGTGCTTCTGTAAGACATTTAGATAATCTCTTTACCTTAGGATATGGTACCATCATATTATACACCCAGAACAGCATGATTTCTATCCTTTCTCTCAATTTTAAAACACTTGCTTGGAAAACTCCACAACAGCAACTTGAAAACTCTCAAGTAATGCAAGCTGAAGATTTCCCTGGCAGTGTAGATTTTTTGATGGTAAAAATATACCATTGAGCCAAAAGCCTTCTCATGATGGCAACCAGTATTTTGATTTCAAAAAATGTATCTTCAAAATGTTCTCAAATTTATCCTCATAAACTAACTTTTTATCTTCTTCTAGACACTTAATTTTCATTCAACTTGTGCATGATCCCAATAAAAAGTTGATTGCTTTTCATAGTGGCTGCCCCAGCTCATGTCATGATTCTTCTGTGTTTCAAATAATGAAGATTTCTCAAAATCCTGACCAATACTTTGACAAATCTTAGTACCCCCTTTCAGACTCAGCATATGCAAGTGGAAAATACATTATACCTGCTTTCTGAGGTAAAAATTTAGAAAATGACCCATAAAAATCTTTTAATTATCATCTTGCACAATCAAGAGTATGAATTGAAAATGCTATTGGAATTTTAAAGGAAATATTTTCTAGTCTTTGGGAACTCAGAATCCAATTTCAAAAAAAAATTGGAAATAAAAACTGCAAATAATTGGATAATAACTTGTGTTGTACTCCAAAATATCCTAGCTGATTTAAAGGATGAGTGGAATGAACTTTATGAAGAAGAGGATCCTGAACCTGTGCCAGCTCTGCCCTACCTTGAACCACAAAACATTCTTTTCACTGGCATACACTCTGTCATTATTCCAATCACTCTCCAACATTTTGAAATACAACCCTTTTAATTTTTTCAATACTCTCCAAATTTTAACTTGTCTGCTTTATTAACTTGGGCTGGTGTTTTTATTTGAATATTCATTTTTTTTTGAATTTATGGTAAATTTCTATTTTTTGGATGTATCATTAGTTTTCATTCACCAGCTCAACATGAAGGCACATATTTTCAACAATCGCATAATTTTTCAATGTTTTTTTTCATTCATCCCTCATATCCTTTTCCTCTTTTCCTCAAGTATCCCTCAAAAAATTTGGTTTCATTTATTTTCTCATCTCATCTATCCAGGTAAGTCATTTTATTCATTTTTTTTATTGCTAATTATTTTTTTTGTTTTTTTTAAATTTTTGTTTTCTAATTTTTTTTGTAAGTGGTTCTTATTTTGGCTTTCAAGGTTGAAATAACATTTTGTTTTTGTTCTATCTCTCCCTCTTTTCTCTTTTTTTTACTCCTTCATCCCCTCTTTATTACTCCTTGGCCTGGTCTTTATCTCACCTTTTCCCCCTCCTTGGTATCTTCACTCCTCCCTTTCCCCCCTCCTTGGCCTCCTCAATACCCCCTTTTGCTCCCTTTTTTGTTCTCAACACCCCCTTGTTTGCCCTCTTAGGTGTCCTCAAGACACCCCCTTTCTTTTCCCCCCTTAGGCACCTTCAGGCATGCCCTTTTTCTCCCTTTTGTCTCCTGAAAACTCCCCCTCCCCACCTATTCCAGCCCCTAATCAATTCCCCCCTTCCCTCCCCCCTCACCTCTTCTTCCCCCCCCTTCATTACTTAGCAATTTTCTAATAAATTGCTATGTAATGAAGGGGAGGCTGGAGGAGAGGTGAGGGGGAAGGGAAGGGGGGGGTAGGAGATATAAGGGGGAAGTGATTAGGGACTGGGATAGTTGAGGAGGGGGAGTTTTCAGGAGATGAAAGGGGGGAGAGGGACGTGTCTGAGGACACTTAAGGGTATAAAAGGGGGGTGTTTCAGACACAAAAGGGGGAAAATGGGGGATGTGGAGGACACCAAGGGGGGGGGAAAGGGGGGTTTTGAGGATACCAAAGGAAACAAGAGAGCAATTTCGAGGACACCAAAGGGGAAAAAATGGGGAATGAGGACACTAAAAAAAGGATAATAGGGGGATATCAAGGACATCAAAAAGGGGAAATTGGGGGTATAAGCTTAAAAATTAATTATTAATTTTTGTCTCTTACTTTTTTTGTTATTTTTTTGTTTTTTATATTTCAAAAAAAATTGATTCAAAAATATCAACAAAATGTCTGGAATAATGTCAAAGTCCTCATCACTCTCATCACCTTTGAAAACTTTTTCGGAAGTGATGCCTACAATTCCTAATAAGAAGAGAAAATATTATCAAAAACAAAGTTTAATTCAAAAGAAAAAATTTTGTAAAGCCTTCTTTGGTTTTTTGGAAAATCTTTCTTACTTCAAAACTACAATATGTAAGAAAAAATATTATCCTGATTCATTACCAGAAAATATCAAGTACTTAACCTCTAGTGAAAAGGACATTGTGTTTGCAATGATTAGTAATTGATACAAACCTCAATTTATTATACAGGTTCTATTTTTCAAAGGTGTTCAAGATTAAGTGTTTAAGAAATTATCAGATTTCATTACTGCTTTATATTAGATGAAATTAGTTTGGTAGCCTTTAAAAAATTAAAAGAAGAGTGGAGGAATTATGATAGGACTTGTTTGGAGACCTGGCTTTGAAAAGGGTGCCTTACTTGGTAAGTCTTTATTTTCATAAATTTATAAGAAAACCTATTTTCTTATTTTTCTCTCCAGGTATTTATTCTTTACTCCAGAATCTCAGTGATCAAGAAATGAATGAATATTTAGAAAGATGGAAAATCTTAGGATCATTCAATTCCTTCTTAGAAAATCAATTAAAAAAATTATGTATTCAGGCATTTAAATCTAATCATAAACTGGCCAAGAAAGCTGCACTTCTCAATTGGAAAAATATGGAATGGTTTGAGCTCTGTAACAGTTAGACCTTTTTTTATAATGTTATCATCACCTATGGAGGATTTCATAATCAGATTCACATAGACGAAAAAAATTCTAATATGCTTACCTATGTCCTTTTCTGTTATATGAATCCTATTACTGGAAGACCAATCCCTTCACCTGGTAAAACAAAGGTCATGGACTATGCTTTCTGGATCATAAATGTATCATGGACTTTGGTTTAGGAAACAGGATTATGGAAGTAATTTGAAATTCTTCAAGAGATAATCATCAAACTACTATGCTATCTTCTGGATCGGAATCTTGAAAAAAGTTTACTCATTTTGGATGTTCTTTCCATATCAATCAAATTTGATAAGCCGGGTAAGTTAGGTAAGGGGTGAAGAATTAATGGCTACTAAAACATTAGGGAGGGGTTCCAAATATGGTAATTACAGAATTTTCAAATTTTAATTTTTTTCTTAAATTTTTAATTTATCATTTATTAAAGATAATCAATTAAATTAATTATTGTACCATTGAGCCCTTGTGCTGTATAAAGGTGTTCATTTGATTATATTCTATGAATCAGCTCATAATACAATTCTTGTTATTTTTTTCTTTGACTTTGCTCATGAAATCATTGACAGATAGTATTTGGGGTTACTTTACTTGGTTGATTATCTTTTTAAATTGATTTACTTAATTATTTATGAAATAAAATGAAAATTTGGTAATCCTTACCCCCTCCCAGAGTAAATTGCAGGGGGGGGGGGTATTGCCAAATTTTCAAAAAAGATGTGTAAATTTTTTGACTTGAAATAAATTTTAGAATTAAAAAAAACTAGTCATCAAACATTTTCATTATGCAGTAAATTTCCTCAACAGGTTTATTAGCTTTAATTCATTCTATTAAAAAAATTTTTCTAGAAAAATATAGAATGAAATATGAAGGAAATGAAAAAACTATTCATCAAAAATTTTCATTAAGCATTCAATTTCCTCAACAGATTTATTAGCTTTAAAACATTCTATCAAGAAAACTCTCTTTTTTGAACCATCTTCAAGTTTATACTTGAGTTTCATTTGATCCAATAGGAAAATGTACTCAAGAGCCTTCTCCTCTTTCTTAATTTCAAATTTCTTTTTCTCCAATTTATGTGCCCTATCATACATCTTTTAAGAAAGCTCAAATTTGTTCTCCTCCAAGTCTTGTTCCCTATCATTCCTGCGTAAAGAGAGCTTGTATTGTTGCTTTTAAAATTTGAGATTATCTCTTGCAACTTCATCTTTACCTATAGTGAAAAGGAATATTAAAAAAAGAAAAGAAAAGCTCACTTATATATTAATAGGTATCGGCGCGGTTGTCTAGAAGGTGGAAGAAGAAAGAAGAAAAAAGGAGAAAGAGACACAAGAAGACAAAGAATGGAAAGAGGAAAAGAGGGATGGACGCAAATAAGGGGAAAAAGGATCTAATATATAAGGTGAGTAGTCTTAATATTATTGTAATGTAAGTATTTTAATTTCAATGCGCAGCAGTCAAGTATTATAGTTTAATGTTCTTACCGCAACTTTAAGATTTGTATATAGTATTTATTTATTTTATTTCAACTAAAATGTATTACTAGTTAAAAGATAAATAATCAATACGTGTATAAAAATATATAAGTGTAAGTAAATTGTAAATATGTAAGTGATGCAGCTGAAGGGGGCTCCCAAGGCCCTTATATAGCCAAGGGGCCCTCTGAAGCGCCACAAAAGTAAATACAATAATTTATGAGTAAATGTAAGGGGTGAGAAATCAAAAATGTACTAATTTGTTAAAATGCAGTAGTCAATATTTCACCAGTATTAAATCCCCCTGGATATTACGCATAAATAAGTACAAGACATATAATAAATAACTAATGTAATTTAAAATAAGTATTATGCAGTACTATTTTAAAGTGGAATGTAATATATTACTATTTTAATTCATACAATTAATATAAGTAATTATTTTAGATTAAAATATGAGAATGTAATTAGTTTAAATGTTTTAATAAATTTAATTACATAATTTTGAGCCACAGAAGCGCCCAAAAATCAGGGATAATAATGTATAAATTATTATAAGGGTCTAATAATTAATTAATATTATTATAAGTCAAAATTTTGCCTTATAAGTATAATATAATATTATAATTAATTAATTATTATTTTATAATTATTTAAATACATAAAAATGCGCCCAATTTCTATAGAATATAATATAATTTATGTTTATTTCAATAGTATATAATTAATAACATAATAAAATAAATATAACCCTTATTTTAATTTTATTTAATAAGGTAACTTGTACTTAATTTTATTATGCAATAAAATATTAATTTATATACATAAAAAGCATAAATTTTCGCCCTCTTTCAGGTCCAATGACTTAACATAAGTTTTACTGGGCTCCTGGTACAGCCTAGCTGACACTCCCTCACTCTAAAAAAAATAAAAAAAAATGCTAAGATTTTTTCTTTTTATACTTTTTTAATAGAGTGGAAAGGTTAGAAATCTCTTTTCCAGGTATCCATTTATCATGCTCATATGATTTATTTTTATATCTCAATAAATATTCAATACCTTTTTCAGAGGTGATAACTCTGTCATTAAGAATTTTATCAATTTCTGCGATTTCTGTGACTTCCTGAGGATTTTTTTTGGGTCTTCCCCTTCTCTTAGGAAATAAGTCACTGTTGGAAGTATAAGGTTTAAGGAGTGAAATGGGAAAAACAGGATGTTTTCTGTCATAAGGAGAATACAATATAACTTCTACTGCATTATCTCACACCATTCTTTTAACAACAAATGGTCCTACAAATGGATCCTTTAATTTTTTATTTCCTTGTAAATTGAAGTGAACTGTAGATATTAGTACTTCATCACCCTTTTTAAAAGTGTGCTCTTTATGGGATTTATCCCATCTCTTTTTCTCATATTCAAATGCTTTATCAATACAACTTTGGGCATGTTTTATGCATACTTGCTGCATTTGGAGAAAAGACTTCACACCAGGATGTAATTCCAACTTTGGTAATTTTTTATTGAGTATTTTAGCAGGAGTACTTGGAACATAACCTAGCCATAGCTCAAAAGGCTTTTTCTCAGTGACAGAATTAACAGTGCTATTATAAGCAAATTCAAGACCTGGAAGTAAGGTTACCCAGTCATGTGTAAATCCGTCATTGTCTTTATATTCTAATCCAAAGGCACAATACCTTCTAATCATATCTTCCAAGGTTTGAATCATCCTTTCAGCCAGTCCATCAGTTTGAGGATGGTGGGAAGTGGATAATTTCAACTCACAACCACATATATCGATCAAAGACATCCAAAATTCAGAAGTAAACTTTGGGTCTCTATCAGATATGATGGCTTTTGGAAATCCAACAATATTAAACATATGTGACCACCACAAAAAGGCTAAATCTTTGGTGGAAACATCTTTGTGGGTAGAAATGAATTTACACATTTTAGTGAATCTGTCCACTATAACCCAGAAGGAATTATAACTGTCTTTCCCTGCTACAGGAAGACCAGTGACAAAATCCATATTAATTATTTGCCAAGGAGCATCAGGTGCTTCAATATGTTGCATTAATCCTGCTCTTTTACCAGTCAATCTTTTAGATTTTTGGCAAGAATCACAAGATTCAACATATAATTTTGTGTCTTCAGACATATTATTCCACCATGCAGTGTTTTTAATCCTGACCATAGTTTTTTCTAGATCAAAATGACCAGCTAATATGTCATCATGACATAATTTCAAAATGATTTCTTTCATTGAAGGAGAAATAACAATTACATTAGTAAGTTTTCTCCTGTAATAAATATAACCATCATCAATTGAAAACTTTCCTTTAGTCAAAGCAGTTTGGTACTTTGGAGGGAGAGTTTTTATTAATGCTTGAATTGAAGAATTCTTTGGATCATTCAAGATAGTAACCAATTTATTCAAATCAGAATCTTTTTCATATGAATCCAGAATTAATTGCAACAATTCTTCCTCCATGTCCACAATATATATACCATAAATGTGAATGTTATCATCCTCAGGGACATAGGCAGGATTGGAGTCATTATTAGGTAGGTTTGTGTCCTGGATGGGCCAGGGTGTTGAGCTGGTTGTTGAGTATTCTGCTGGTAATGGCTCATCAAGTAATCCCGTTTCCACTGTTCCACTTGTAGAGTGTTTTGATTTTGGGTGGAGGAGCTGGGGGACTGAGAAGGTTGAGCCTGAAACTGAGGCTGACTGGGAGGCAACTGAGGAGGGGTCTGGGCCTTATTTTGGGTCCTGAGTTCCTGAACTTGATCCCACAAGGTGTCTACTTTTGCCTTGTATTTCATGTTTTCTGTCTTCAGTTCTTTGATGTGACTGGACAGATTGCTGATTTGCTGGGACAGAGGAAGTTTTTTTATTCTGAAGCCTTTTGGAAGACCTTCTTGAGGTACTGGAGGTTTTACTTCCTTCTGTTGTGCTGGAGGAAGGGGGATTGATTTGTTTACTTCTCCTATCATTTCCACATCCTGAATTATGTGAATTTTTCTTGTTAGCATAAGATTTTTTATGTGCAACTTTAGAAGAACTCACAGTATCAGCATCATAATCAATTTCAATTTCATCCACATTCAAATTTTCCATGGTTTCACTCAATTTGGAAGACATGTTTTATCTGTGGGATAAAAAAAATCAAGTGGTTAATATAAAATCACTGATTCAAAAGGTAATTAATTGTTGTTCTTTATTATACTGTTTAATTTTGAAATCACAACAGTGATAATAAAAATAAAATTGATTTAATTTAATAATTTATTATTTCAATTGATTTGGATAATAAAATTTATTTAAAATTTCAAAATCTTTAAACAATAAGGTTTATTTATTATTATTTTGAATTTATCAACAATAAACAATTTATTATTATTAGAAAAAAAATTTCTCAAAGTAATAATAAAATTATTTATTATTTTAAATCCTAAAAACAATAAAGAAAAAGTATTATTTTAAAATAATCAAACTTTAATTTATTATTTCAAATTTATTAAAACAATAAAAATTTAAATTTAAAGATTATTATTTATGTTATAAAACAATAATCAATAATAGAATTGAATTTGGGACTAAATACACTGAGTATTATTATTGTCAACTAAAAATAATTAATAATATTTATTGGGACTGAGTATATAATACTATTTTGGTCAACCAATAATACCAAATATTTAAGATAATTAATTAAATAATTTAAATAAAATAAATGGCTTCTAGGACTATGAGATATACTCTATTATGGTCAACTAGGAATAAAAAAAATAAAATATGATCACTTACACTCAGTGTTTCAGCAATTAAGCCAAAAACACTGTTATTGCAATAAAAAATATAGTATAATAGTTGAAAGTGGCAGAGATTGACTTACAGTAGTGATCGTTAAATCACTTAAAATACATAGGACTTTAAAAAATATATAAACCTTATATTTAGTTCCCCGGTTTGATTCACGGTCGTGGAAAAAGTTCACCTTTTTGCGCAAGTGGTCCGTGCGTTTTGACGTTTGTCCAAAATAGTCGTCAAGCTTTGATTCTTCATTTGGAAAGGCCCCCAAGTATCGGCCCGGTCGTCTAGAAGGTGGAAAAAGAAAGAAGAAAAAAGGAGAAAGGGAGACAAGAAGACAAAGAATGGAAAGAGGAAAAGAGGGAAGGACGCAAATAAGGGGAAAAAGGATCTAATATATAAGGTGAGTAGTCTTAATATTATTGTAATGTAAGTATTTTAATTTCAATGCGCAGCAGTCAAGTATTATAGTTTAATGTTCTTACCGCAACTTTAAGATTTGTATATAGTATTTATTTATTTTATTTCAACTAAAATGTATTACTAGTTAAAAGATAAATAATCAATACGTGTATAAAAAATATATAAGTGTAAGTAAATTGTAAATATGTAAGTGATGCAGCTGAAGGGGGCTCCCAAGGCCCTTATATAGCCAAGGGGCCCTCTGAAGCGCCACAAAAGTAAATACAATAATTTATGAGTAAATGTAAGGGGTGAGAAATCAAAAATGTACTAATTTGTTAAAATGCAGTAGTCAATATTTCACCAGTATTAATTCCCCCTGGATATTAAGCATAAATAAGTACAAGACATATAATAAATAACTAATGTAATCTAAAATAAGTATTATGCAGTACTATTTTAAAGTGGAATGTAATATATTACTATTTTAATTCATACAATTAATATAAGTAATTATTTTAGATTAAAATATGAGAATGTAATTAGTTTAAATGTTTTAATAAATTTAATTACATAATTTTGAGCCACAGAAGCGCCCAAAAATCAGGGATAATAATGTATAAATTATTATAAGGGTCTAATAATTAATTAATTATTATTTTATAATTATTTAAATACATAAAAATGCGCCCAATTTCTATAGAATATAATATAATTTATGTTTATTTCAATAGTATATAATTAATAACATAATAAAATAAATATAACCCTTATTTTAATTTTATTTAATAAGGTAATTTGTACTTAATTTTATTATGCAATAAAATATTAATTTATATACATAAAAAGCATAAATTTTCGCCCTCTTTCAGGTCCAATGACTTAACATAAGTTTTACTGGGCTCCTGGTACAGCCTGGCTGAAAATAGGTATGCTATCACTTACTAGATTCACGTTGTAGACAATCCTATAGTACTAGCTATATGCCTTGACCAAGGGAGTTGGAGAAAAACCAGAGAGAAAATCCCCTGTCCCTTTAGAAAAATAAGTGAGATTGACCTGTTGCAGCAAACCGGAGATCTGTTGGCTAGACCCTCTAATTAAACACACTTGACCCCTTTAAAAGTGAAGATAATAGTCCCAGACAGACTACCAGAAAGAGTTGAAATGAACAGTAATATATGCCAACAAAACACAAGCCAATGAGACAGTGAGGAACAGAGAGGCGATGATTTAAGAGATAAGATGATTCCATTAAAAATCTTCCCACACACGCATCATACAGCCAGTGCACAGACCACCCTGACCAATTCCCTGCCCAAAATCCAGCTTTCCCAGCCTTTTTCATGCATAAAAGTGCATTTTAGCGCTTCCCCAGCACCCAGGTGGGCAGGCCGCTTGGAGGCGGCTCCTCTTAGGAGCAGGTGGGCCGCTTGGGGGCGGCCGGGCCACTTCTAGGCCCTAAAACACCCTTACAACTAATAAAAACCCTAAAAAACCCTAAAAACCCATAACTTCACTAATAAACAAGATTAACACACATAAGACATACCAAAATGAAAAGAAAATGAAGGAAAATAAGCTTAGACATAATAAGTGACCCTAGCTTAAGCCTACATAAGTACCACTAAGCAATAAACATCCGATAAATACCAATAACAACACCATAACTACCCTATAAAGCAAGGTAACCACCCATAAGGGATACCAAAATGAAGAGAAAAGAAAGGACATTAAGCTGAGACATAATAAGTGACCCCAGCTTAAGCCTCCATAAACACTACTAAATATCACCTAAAGATGAAAAAAACCACTAATAACACCATAACCCCAATAACACCCTACATACCAAATACCCCCAAATATGCACTCCAAAGGCCTACCCAGGTTTGGATCACCACAACGTTTCTCCAAAAAAAATCAATGGAAGTAAAGGGGTTTGGGAAAACTATGTTGGTTTTCTTTCTTTGACTTTTGAAATTCAAAGTAGTTGAAGGTAACATTTTCCTCTTCATTGTTGATTCTAGCTTCAGACTCTCTTTCTTGAAGATTCACATTTTGTTCATTAGCCTTTTTAGAAATAAAAAATAAGACAACTAGAAAAGAAATAATATCTCAATGGAGTGAGATCAGGTTGCTTTATATTGCCATAAGGATCTATTTAAAATATATCTTAATTGTTAGAAGTCAAATTAGGGAAGGCTTGAGTAGAAGAGGAAGGAAAAAGATTTCTTTTGACATCATGTTTGGATATATCATCTTCTCCATCCAATATGTTTGCAGGATGAAAATCAGCTCTCTCTTCAAATATGGAATTCTTCTCTTTATAGTAAGGACATATAAAATCAAGTTTATCATCTATTGATTTAATAACCTTACTAATATTATGGTCAGTAATACTAAAGCCAGTTGAAGATGAGATATTATTAGCCTTCTTGTATTCTTCTCAATAGTTCTTGAAGCTTTCATACATTTTTTTAGGCAAAAGATCAATCCTCACCTTTGTCTTATCTTGTAATTCATTTTCCATTAGAAGATATCCATTGACTTTTGATGTAGGGGTCTGTCGTACTATAGTTTCATTCTCAGTACTAAAAGAAGAATCATAAGTAGTTTTAGTTTTTAGCCAGTTGATAAGTATGAGATGATCTTCTTTTTTAGTTGAACAGTAATTTTTTTCTCAGCTGAGCAGGGGAAAGAGGGAGTAATGGGATTTGAAGAACAACTAGGGGAAGGCTACCTTTAAGAAGATCTATGATGAAAAGACATGTTTAGATATTTGAAGATGAAAAGGAGAAGAAACAAACAGATGAGTTGGGGAGTGGTTTTGATTGGATAGAATGAATAGACAGGATGGGAGTGTGTAGCAAGGTAGGAAGGCTGGCACATCCAGATAGTTGTCCAAGATGTGGTTATGAAATATTGAGGATAAAAATGATAGATAGAGGTGAACATTGACACATAAAAGGTCTAATAACCCGATTACTAGCAAAAATATTTGCAGATGATACTTGGGGTATAATGATTTTGATCTGCAATTAATTTAATTGTGGAATAGTAAACATTGATACCTCCCATTAGATGATATAATATGTATTAATATATATAATTATATTAATCAAATCATAAGTTAATATTATATCTTATAATTATAACATAATATTATATTCAATTTAATTATTTAAATATATATGTTAAATACATAAAAAAGTTTTCATATTTTATTGAATATAGTATAACTTATATATTTACTTAAATCTATATATAGTAATATTATAAGATTATTATCTTAATATTTATTTAACTAATTTTAATGAAATATATATAATTTTATTATGTGATTAAAATCCATTAAATACATAAATTTTAGCCCTCTTTCAGGTCCAGTAAGTTGTTATAACATTTAATGGACTCCTGTTATAGCATGGCTGACAGGAAAACTCAACCATAATATTTTATTATTCACTCTATCCCTTTAATACACTGCCTCTAACCTGCTATCATCACCTCAAAAACTAAAGCTCTTTGAATGAAAATTTCAGCATCAAAAATGAGTTTACTATGAGAGTAGAAAATTGAGAAAAATGGAAAACTTGGTGGTATTGAGACAGATTGGAATGGATATAAAATCAGCAGTAATACCTGAACCATATGGGGGAAAGACTTGCTAGAAATTCCACAATCTTGAACACAAATTCATATCTTATTGAGAACAAATTGACGTAGTGATGAAGCAATCAGGTATAAAGTGTGAAAATACATTGAAACTCTGATGAAGCAAGCTTCATTATTTATTGAAGTACATGTGAACATTTTTTGAAACAATTTTGCAGCATTAAAAATACAATCTTGTAATAGTATGTGGAAATTAGCCCTCCTCACAGCTAAGCCAGTCGGAAAAGCTACAAAATGTTTAAAATAATTCTGTACCTTTTGTATTTAAAACTAGACACCCAAAAATTTATCTTTGATACTCAAAAAATTTACCTAATTTTTTATTTATGGTGAAATTATAAGGCTATATATTAAATCATTCAAGAAAAATATTTTGGGAATCAATATCTTTCATTAGATTTCCCCAGTAAGGATTTGAAATAAAACTTCAATTCTAATGATTCAACAAGATTTTATTAACCATTATCAATATTTAAAATATCTGAAAAATGAGAAACACTTATAAAAATGAAAGGACTTTAAGTTTTTTGATAAATTTGAGCTGAAATATGAATATATATTCTGTTTTAAATTCAATAAAAAAGATATGCATGTAAGAGTCTTTTTTACAATATATTAACCATTTATCTTCATAATATAAAAAAAGAAAGACATAAAGTGAAATTTTATTAGAATGCATGATATAAAAATAGTTTTTTTCATTTCTATTTGCATATTAAAGCTTAGCCTATTCCATTTTCCATACTATAGAACATATTTTTCATTTTTTATTGTTATTTTTTTTTGTAGAACACTACTACTTACCTCTCCATTCCTACCTTCTATCTTACATAAAAAATATATTCAATATTATCCCCCTGTTAAAAAATTTCTTTTCTTTCTCTAAACACAATTATTTTCATGCCTTTAAAACCTTTCTTTTGCCATCAAACCCTCTCTGGCCCTTTAAAAGCATCCCTCCCCGTTTCCATTTCTTCCCATCCTCATCTATCCCCTTCCTATAAATTTTTACCTGTTATAACTCATAGAAATCAAGAGGCTTTTTGTGAGAAGGAGATGAAAAGAGATGGATGAGACGGAAAGTGTAGCAAAAAGCAAAGGGTGATGATAAAAAGTGGAAATATGGGTTGAAAAAAAGGGGTAGAAAAAGAATTAAAATGGGTTTAGAGAAGCCATAAATATAATTGAGGATAGAAAAAGGGATAATAGGGGGATTGATTATTGATTGAAGGATATTGGAAGGAGTGGAAAGCAATTTTATGGGACAAGAAACAGGTTAAGATTTGTGGGCTAGGAAGTGAAGTAAAAAGCAGGAGAGAAAGATGACAGGTGAAAGGATGATAGAAAAACATTTGTTGAGAAAATATGATCAGATATAAAGGTGCTTGTAAGAGTGAGAAAATTAGAAAATTAGTTGAGAAAAATTGAAAAAGAGTTTTTAAAAATAAGAGGGTGGATGCTGTTTTATTTCCAAACATCAGAATTCACCTTCATCTTATATTTCTCTCCACAGAAGCTGCTTTATTTCAATCATAGGAATACTGAGTTATTGCCTTAAATTCTTCACCCTGTTATACTAAAGTAAAGACTTCCATTATAAATTTAACTGAAATTATATTCTAGCTTAAGGCTTTGTAAAAATCTCCTGAAATTTAAGATACTGAAGTTTTTACTACTTATATCAATCATAATATTGATAAAATAAAATGAAATGAAGAATTGAAATTAATCAATAAATAGTAATACATTCTTTCTTTCGAATAAATTCATTTTATGAGGATGATAACTATACATATCTTTGAAAAATCAGTCAAGTTTTGTTATCTATAAAATATTTTGATAAAAAAACCTATAATAAAACTCAAAAATCTCAAAAATATCTAGTAGCAATTAGAAGAAGGTCTTTACATTAGATAAAAGCTATAATTTAATGTTATTCCACATAATAAAAATTAGTTTTGGGATGAGTTTTTGGAATTTTAATTTCCTATAGTGTGCTGATTTTCAGTTATAAATTTTGTTCCTAATTTCCATACAATGCCACTTAAAATCTCATGAAAGACCTTTTTACATGTCTTAAATTTGAGCTTCAATTTTTAATTTTTATATAACCATCTACAAGAAACTAATTCAATTTATTTTTAATAAGTTAAAAACAATTTTTAATTATATTTTTTTAATATTTATCCTTCTATTGCCTTAGTAAAATTATTTTTTTTCAAAAATAATTAGTTAATAGAATCATATCTTTATACATTTTTTAATATCTTAGAACATGGTATATCTCAGTCTTGATGGATCTCTGATTAAACTTTCAATGCAAATCTCATTCTGAGAATTTTCAAAGCTAAATTAAGCATTAATCATATTTAATGTCTTTGAATTTTTGAAAAAAATTTTAACAATGAATAAACTGGTATATGGTGTAAATGATAAGATTTGAATTTCAGGAAATAGGTATCTGGGAATAAAGAGACCTATTAAGCTCATTTTAATTCAATTTTAAATGAGAGCTATAAGAGCCCTATTCATGAACAATTATTTTATTTACCCCTATATATATTGATAAACAGCTTATTAGGATTCAAGTTCTGTCTGTAATATATATTTTAATGCATTTGCATATCTATATTCTTTTGACTACATTGAAAAATACTGGCTAATGAAGAAAGTTATTTTTTTTTTGAAATTTTCTTTAATATTTTTGATGCCTTTTAATAAATATTTACTTAACTTTATTTTATTTTATTTGATCTGATTTTGCTATATTTTATTCTATCATACTATATAATACTTTACTATATTGTATTATATTTCATTTTATTTCACTTACTATTATTCTCTCTAATGTAATTCAATTCAATTTTGTTTTATTTTAGTATATTTTACTCCCTTAAATCTTACTTCAATTCTTTTTTTTCTTATTTTATTCCCAAACGTGATATTACATGTGCAAATAACAGTCTTTGAATTCTAAAAATGAGCTGGTGAACTCTGACGTACAACCATAGATCAGAGTTCACAACTTAATTTCATGCATGTGGACTGTGATCTATGGCCGTAAATCAGAGTGATATATCCAAGTTTGAGCATTTGACCTTTAATCTACAGCTGTACATCAGATTTCACCACCAATTTTTATGCATTTGCACACTAATCTAGGCCAGTACATCAGAATACCACATTCATTTTTATGCATGTGAATTCTGATACATGGCCATACATCAGAGTACCACATCCAATTTGATGCATTGGAACTTAAGTCTACAGCTGTACATCAGAGTTCACCACCCATTTTTATGCATGTGGACTCTGATCTATGGCTGTAAATAGGAGTACCACATCCAATTTTATGCCTGTGAGCTCTGTTCTATGGCTGTACATCAGAGTTCACCAGCCAATTTTTACCAACTTAATGCTACTACATGGCTATACAATAGCATTTCTCAAATCAAATAAAATGAATTAAATGAAATTACGGCTTACTATAATGTAATTGAATATAAAAAAGAGAGATATATGAGTATAATAGCTAAAATTAAAATAGATGAATACAAAGGTATTAAATGTTATAAAACAAAACAAATAATTATTATATATTTTGAAAAGGAATGTAATAAATAGCAATAAAATAAAATGAAATTCTACTAGAATAAAATAAAATTATATAGCACATAACCAAATATAACTCACTATAATAAAATACAAAACATTTAATTTAATTCTATTTGAGGTAATAAATTAAATAAAATGAGTTTATTAAAATATAATAAAATAAAATAAATCTATAAAATTAAATAATATAACATGAAATAAATTTATACTGAAATTTTTTTTATTATTTTATTCAATATGAATTTTTATATTTAAATGCAATTTAATTTTTATATGCATATTCATTATGATATTCCAGTTAATAAATCAATATGCAATATTCAATATGAATTTTTCATATGCATATTCAATATGATATTGAATATGCAATATGATTTTTCATATGCCTATTCAATATGAATTTTCATTTGCATATTCAATATAAAATTTTTTATTCATATTTTTTGGATGAATATCCAAAATCATTTTTATTATATATATGAATTAACAATTTACATTTACATACTAAATACCACTTTGGAAGTGAATATTCAATTAATATGATTTTTCTGAAATGCATAGATTGGAAAATTCTGTTTATTTTTTTGAACAATATTAAATATTTAAATATGATTTTTAATTTGTTTCATTATATTTTAAATAAGTATTAAATTAAATTAGAAATATCACTTGAAAAGTTGAAAGTTTTTAATGGTTTTTTAGCCCAATCTTGAACTAGAATTTAAAAGACTGAGTCAAAATTATGCATCTATTCTGTACAGTGTTTGGAATGATTTTTGAAACTTTTTTTGTTCAAAATTTAAGATGAGTTTGTTTAATTTTCATTATGATACCAGAAAAGATTCAGCTTGGTTTGTACAATATTTCAAGTTTGTTTTCAAGCACATTTCAGTAAGAGTTCCACAAAAGTTCAGTCTGAGTTCCATCTGATTTCCATCTGATTTCATGTTGAGGACTTGCTAGCATGTCCCCCCTAAATATTGTGTGGTAAATTTGATAACTTTTATTCTCCTAACACCTCACTCATATTCTTTATTTCACAAAATCTCCTTTCCCAACTCCAATTTTTATTTGTTCATCATTAAATCTCTTTGCTACAACATTTCTCCAAGCATGACAAACTGCCAATCAACCTGTAAGAATAATTAGATATATCTTTCCTTATTTTTTGTTTTCCGTTATTTCATGTAAATATATAGATGATAGTGCACACTTGTAAAGATATGCATATATTTTTAGTAGCATTCTCATATTAATGCTTAGCTATATCTTTAGATGTTGAGAAAGATACTAAATTATATATTATGATGTGCACCTCCCTTTTTTCCCATTGTATAAAAACTCTTACAGCTGACTTTCTGTAAGCAGAACCCAGAAGAGTTGGAGAATACAGACAAAACCCCTGTCTTCCAAGAAAAGTAATGTAGAATTATCTTAATTCAGTGAAGTGGAACTGAGTTTTGGAAGCCAGATATTAAGAAAGAAAGAACAGTGATATTCTTGAAAGAATGAGTGTAAAATTCTCAGTCTAATGTCTAGTTGCCATTTTTTTACCCTGGGATGATATGTATAAGAGCTATGAAATAAATATATTTTACTCTAATAAAATGATTACAGTAATAATAGAATAATGTAAGGATGAATTATAGAAGAATTCTCTCTCCCTTGTATACTTCTAATTAGTAAAAGATCAAAAGAATTCCCTCCCTATAAAGGGTCCCCCCTTAGTTCTCACTGACAGCCCTTTGTGCTGTGAGTAATGTGCCATGGTCAGACATGCTTTGTACATGCCATAGTGTTCCATGAGTAAGTGTGTCATGGGTTTTCCATAGTGTGCCATGGGCATCTGACTCTTCCATAATAATAAAAAGCAAATTAATTAAACTTAAAATGACCAAAATGAAAACTAAATCCAAAAAAACTCAAAAATATCAACTTGAAATAAAAACAAGATAAAATCCCAGGCTATCCACTGGTAGCAGTTATAAAACTTCACAACTGAAACTTGCCCAGAAATAAGCACAACTAATATATCAACAATAACAAGAATCCAGAACACCCAAATAAATTCCATAAAACATTATAATCACTAAATAATTAACAAGACATAGAAATAAGAGTAAAAACTCAGATATTTGGGAATCCCATTCACATAATCTGTGCAACAACCCTTGCCACTCTAGGTAGAGAAACACAATCCTATCATAAGTCAAATGAACACTCCTTTCAATATGCATACTTCTCCTGCCTGTAGGTATGCCACACTGTCTTTTGGAAGGCTTTCTAGAGGAAGAAAGGAAAATACAGAAGGAGAATAATAAGAAGAAAAAAAAAGGCTAAAAACAAAACTAATAGGGAAATAAAGGATTTTAAAAATAACTATTGGATGTGAAGGTTTTATTTAAATGAAGTAAGTAATTTTAATTCTCCCTGATATAAAAAAACAAAACAAAACAGTTTAACCACTCTTAAAGAAACCTTGTATATAGTTATATTTCTCAATTTTTGTATTCTAAACACTTTAATAAAATTGATAGAAAATACTTATATTTGTCACAAAGATGTTAATTGTAAAATGTAAGGTAATTTAAATAATTCCAGCTACAAGAGAGGAAAAAAGGCCTTTATATAGGAAAGTAAGATCTACTTATATGTCACTCAGATGAATTTACAGGGTAAAAAGGATAAAAACAAAAAAAAGATAATTGTAACAAGTAATAGAGAGTTGGAATAATAAAAGTTACTAAAACAAAATTATAACCCTTTTATCCACCCATTAATTCCTTAAATAGTGTAGTACTAGTAAATGGGCCCCTAATTCAATATGAAACAGAGGAATTAATTTTTTAAAAATATTACAACATTTTGAAAAATAATCAAGTGTAAGGGAAACACAAAATTATACTATTTTTCCGTAAAGAATTTATATAATTTGTTAATGTAAGAAAAACATAATTAATTAATTAATTAATTCAATTACTTTAAATTGTATGAAATATATTGTATTTTAACCAAGTAATTATTTTAATTGAAACACTAATTATTAGAATAAAAATAATTTTATTTTTATTTAATAAAGCTTTTAATTGTTTAATTTATTTGTTGACACAATTGTGAGTAAAAAGAGTGCCCAATACTTATTGGATGTAAAGTAACATTTTTATTATTCAATGTATATAGTTAATTAATTAATTAATTACATTATAAGTTGACTTTATTACTTATAATTATAATGTGAATTTTTAATTAATTAATTATTAATTTTATAGCCATTAAATACATAAAAATTCTCCAATTTTTTATAGAATATAATATTTTTATGTTTATTTACGTTTATATACAATTTTTATACTAATAAAAGCAATATAACACTTATTTTAATTTATTAAAAATTTTGTTAAATAATTTTATTTAATATAATATTTAATTTGTATATATAATTTAAAAGTATTTGTCTCTTGTTTAAGTTCAAGTAATCTAACATAAGGTTTTACTAGACTCTTAGTATAGCCTGTCTGACACTCCCCCACTCTAAAAAAAATAATAAAATAATAAAATCTTTTCTTTTTATACTTTTTTAAAAGAGTAGAAAGGTTAGAATTTTCTTTTACAAGTATCCATGCATCATGATCAGATGATTTATTTTTATATCTTAATAAATATTAAGTACCTTATTCAGAAGTGATAATTCTATCATTGAGAATCTTATCAATTTCTGCAGTTTCTGTGACTTTCTGAGAATTTTTCTTAGATCTTCCTTTTCTTTGAGGAAATAAGTCAATGTTGGAAGTATAAGGTTTCAGGAGGGACATGGGTAAAACAGGATGTTTTCTATCATATGGAAAATACAATACTACTTCTAATACCTTATCAACCACCATACTTTTAACAAAAAATGGTCCTACAAAAGGATATTTTAATTTTTTTATGCCCTGTAAATTGAAGTGGACTATAGATATCAGTACTTCATCACCCTTTTTAAATGTATATTTTTGTTGGATTTATCCCATATTTTCTTCTCATATTCAAATGCCTTATCAATAGAACTTTGAGCATGTATTGTGCATATTTGTTGAATTTGCATAAAAGATATTACACCAGGATGAAGTTCCAACTTTGGTAATATATTATTGAGAATTTGGGAAGGAGTGTTTGGGACATAACCTAGCCAGAGCTCAAAAGTTTTTCTTTCAGTTACAGAGTGTAAAGTGCTAATTTAAGAAAATTCAAGACCTGGTAATAGAGTAGCCAGTCATGAGTAAATCTGTCATTGTCTTTATATTCTAATCCAAAGGCACAATACCTTCTAATCATATCTTCTAGAGTTCGAATCATTCTTTCATCCAAAAAATCAGTTTGAGGATGGTGAAAAGTAGATAATCTCAACTCACAGCCACATATATTCATTAAAGACATCCAAAATTCAGATGCAAATTTTGCATCTCTGTCAGAGATTATGGCTTTTGGAAATCCGACAATATCAAACAAGTATGGCTACAACATGAAAGCTATAACTTTGGTGGATACATCTTTATGTGTGGGTATAAATTTTCACATTCTTGGTGAACTTATCCACTATTAACCAACAAGAGTTATAACTGTCTTTACCTGCTACAGGAAGACCAGTGACAAAGTCCATATTTATGATTTGCCGTGGAGCATCAGGTGCTTCAATAATTTTTAATAACACTGCTCTTTTGCCTGTCAATTCTTTTAATTTTTGGCAAGAATCACAAGATTCAACATTCAATTTTGTTCTTCAGACATATTAGCCCACTATGCAGTGTTTTTTATGTTTACAATGGGGTTTTCTAGATCAAAATTACCTGCTAATATGTCATCATGACATAGTTTTGAGATTTTTTCTTTTATGGAAAGAGGAATTACAATGACATTAGTAAGTTCTCTCCTGCAATAGATATAACCATCATCAATGGAAAAAATTCCTTTACTTAAACCATTTTGGTACTTTGGAGGGAGAGTTTTTATTAATGCTTGAATAGAAGCATTCTTTTTATCATTGAATATTATCACTAATTTATTATAATAATAATCTTTTTAATATGAATCCAGAATTAATTTCAATAACTCTTCTTCCATATCAACAATATATATGCCATGTATATGAATTGTATCATCTTCAGGTACATAAGCTGCCTTGGAGTGATCATTTGGCAAAGATAATCTAGAGAGGATATTCAAATTTGAATGAACATTTACATCCCTGTGAATAATTTTCATTCCACCTCTGTACTCTTGGACAGCTATTTTCCACCTAAAAATATGTCTGTTTGGTGTCTTTAGGTTTAATAGATATTTCACTGCACTACAATCAGTAACAAGTTAATATTTTTGGCCATATAAGTAATAATGAAGATTCTCCAAAGCCCATACAACTGCCAAACAATCTAATTGAGTGGTACCATATTTTAATTCACTATTCCTTAAGGTTCTTGAAATATAAAAAATAACTGTGTCAGAATTTTTATCATTAATAATTTGTTTTTGGTGAAGAGCAGCTCCTAGTTCAACAAAACTTGCATCTGATTAGAGTAAAAAAGGTTTATTGAAATCTGGGAGAGGTAGAATTGGTGTAGAAAAACCACACAATATTTGGGGAGACTTGCTAGCAAGTCCTCAACTTGAACTTAGATGGAACTCAGATGAAACTCAGACTGAACTTATAATGAACTGATACTGAAATTTACTTTGAACTCATATTGAGCTCTTAACCAAGGATGAATGATACTGTTCTAAAATAATATTGAGAGTTTAATGAAAAATTAATAGAAATACAAAGTTGGGGAGCTTAAGAGTCTGATTAATCCACAGTAACTTTTAATAAAACACAATTCAATGCTAATTTTGAATCTCACTTTATCAGTAAAAAGACTGAAAATCATAGTACTTATTTCAAAATTATTACTTCTACGCTTTCTAATGACTTAATTAATTTTTTGAGAAAAAATATAAAATTATATATGTGGCTCTTTTTGTTGAAAACTCCTTTTAACCTAGAAGTTGAAGCTTTTTTTTTTTAATTTCAACCCATATGACCTGATTCTTTATTTCATGTATTTTTATATTTTTTTCATTCAATATAATTATTTTCAATTCAGTTGAGTTATCCCAAAAAAATATTGAACCTTCAAAACTCTTATATTTTAACCTCTAGAATACCATTAAACCATGTATAACTAAACAAAATAAATTAGCAATGTGTTTTCTCAATCTCTGACTAAATGAAGTACTCTAATAAATTCCTTATACTCAACACTAATTTTTGAGAAATTATTTGATTATGCCTGTAAAAAAGTATATCTCTTATAATTGTAGATTTTAATCCATCTTTTGAAATTTTTAAATGCAAGTCAATGATTAAAATCAAGAGGAAATTCATTTTTGAACTTTTATTTGTTTTGTTTATTCTTCAAATACTAAATAGTTTTGTAATCAGAATTTAGTGTAAATAATAAATAAGTGAGACTCCAGAACTTTTCATGATTTAGTTCATTAAAATTCTATGAAAATATTGTCAGTTGGTGAGTGATCTCATGAGTTAAAATAATTAATCACTATTCCATGAATTTTCCATATGAAAAACTGAAATTCAAACTAGAAGTAAAATTTTAAAGATAAAACACAACAAAAAAGCATAAAATTCTTTAAATTTTGTATTAATTCTTAAGTGTGTTTCCATGCTATATGGTGGGATAATTTCTATGTCCACCTGGGAATAAGCACCATAGATTTTCAAAAGTGTTCTCATGTCAAAAAATGTGGTTCAGGTCAAACTTCAGAGTAAAATATTGTGCAAGAACTGAACTTAATAGGTAGAAGTGGTAATTTTTCATCATTATATTAGTTGCTCATTGAAAAACTATCATATAATAATTATTTTTAAAAAAGACACAATAGTTATTTTGAGTTATACTCATAAAAAAAATCTTGTTTTAAAGGGATTATATTTCAATTAAAATAAATAATTATGCATATTTTAAATGAATAGACAGAATCTTTCAATTCTATGTTGTTGATGAACAAATTAAAAAAAAGTTTCAGGTTTGCTTTTTTAGTCTTTGGAAAATAGTTTTTGACAGGATTAGTTTACAACTGAACATTTACACATTCTTCTTAAATATAATATATGAATTAAAAATTTATCAATCATTTATTAGAAAAATGATATTTACACTGATAGGTAAAAATTATAATATTCTGCTATTTAATTTCTAATTCTCTAAAGTAAAATACCTTTGATATTTTATGTAAACAGAAGATTTTATAAATCTTCTTGTAATTGGCCTTATAAATAAGAAATACTAGAATGAATATATTTAAAAAAATGAATTTGGATAGAGAATATTTCAACTCATCAGTACACATTTAAAATAGAAACTTAAGGTTAAGCTTTGAGTTTTTACAACAATTTATATTTATTTGGAATATATTTACTTAATTTTTTTAAAAAATACCATTTTTATCCTATGATATTTCACTTTAATTTACACATGAAAATCAAGAAAAAAATCTGAGGCTTTGAAGGAGCTATATAATTTGTACTTAAAATGAACAAATTGTTTTTTTGAGTTAGTATGAATCTAAAAAGATGATCTGATACCTTTTTTATATGTTATAGTTGTATTAAAATAATTTTTAGTTATCTTCTTAATCTTTAATGGAGAAAAAAGAATAATTTCATAATATTATAAAATCAACATCCAAATATTTTTAATAAAAAATTTCTCCAAAATGATTCATCATTTGTATTTGTTTCCAGAAGTTTAAAGTATTTAATATAAATCATTTTGATATAAGAATATACTTATGTTTAAATTTAAAAATTTTTGATAAAAATTTTAAAAAATTATAAACTTTCTCACAGTTTAACTTAGCTTGAACCACAGTTTGAAACAGGATCTCATTGTGAGTTCAATCTAAGTTCCACAAAAATTAAGATATATTATTTTTGTAAAATGTATATAGTCATTGAAATGAAAAACTTTAGTAAAAAAATGACTTAAAAAGTTTTTTCTTTTATTTTATAGATTATATAAAAGATATTCAAGAAGATAAAATACTCATTTTATTAAATATTTGGTTACCATGACTAATTATTTTTTTATGTACAGTAATCATAGAACATAAAATAAAGCAAAAGGTTTACTATATATATCAATCTGCTTCATTTTAAATATTTATTTAAATTTTTTTTTGAATTTAAAAATATTATACATCTCACTAAATGTTTCTGAACTAAATCAAAATCTCTATACATTCATCTAATAAAAGAAAGAAATTGCATTAGCTCAAAATCTTGATATAGTATTTTTTACTTTTCCCAACTTGTTTCAAAATCTTACCCATTTTATTGGTTTCTATCTTATGTATATTCTTAATAAAGATTCTGTAAAATAATTTGTAAATAATTGAAATAGTATTTAATGGCTAGTTCTTACACTCCTGTAGAGCTTCAGTCTCAATTTTAGTTACTTATTACAAACATTGAATAAACCAATAGCTTGTATGTATCAAGGGGTACAAATAGAAATAAACCACTTTTACATCTTGTTTTTGATTGTGGAAAATGAGTGCTGAAATCAGACAGGGTGAACTCTGCTCTTCAGCTAAAAGATAGAGTCCACCTCATTTCACATCCTTTTGAACCCTATACATGCCTTTCTCTGCCTTTGTATTCCTTCTGACTTCATTCCCATATCTCTTCTTTTGATAAACATCCCAAGGCAGTTACTGTAGTATTGAACATTCATGAGTAAGTTTCCATACTCCTCACCCCTCCCCTCCCCTCCCCTTTTACTTTTCACCCTACCCCACTACTCTTGTTTCCCTCCTCCTCTATACTCACCCCTTTATCACTCCTCCCTACCCCACCCCACCTTTTTCACCTCTCACCTCAACCTTTCCTTTCTGCCCTTTAACCCACCAAGCCCTTTTTAAGATATCCCAAACCTCTTTCTTCCTAAATTCCAACCTTCTTGTTCCCCATACCAACCATTTATCCTTGAAATCATCTTTATATTTTCGCTGCTCACCTAACCTCTTTGGCTTGTCAACTCACCCCTTTTTTGCATATAGAGGAAGAGTGGTGAGAAGGAGATCAGTTAAAGTTATTCATAGTGATATGAGATATATAAGGGTGGATAGGGGATTAAAAGGGGTTATATGTGTAAAAAATTGATTTTGGTAAGGTGTGGTGGTAGGGAGAGGGGAGGAGAAGGGGGATACAAGGGGTGGTGAGGGGAGAGAACTTGGGAGAGTAGAATTAAATTTAAGAGAGTGAGAGAATGTGTGAGGGGAACCATATGTGAAGCACAAAAGAGGGGAGGGAATTATTAGGAAGGATAAGTTTTAAAGAGAATAAATAATATACATATATAATAAATTGTAGAGAATTGAAAATGATATGGCATGAAACAAAAAAAAACTCATAACTATTGTGCAAAACTTTTTAGCCATATATTTTATTCTTGATAAATTTTGACGCTTATTTTTTTTCTATAATGAAGGTAATGGTAAACTATTTTTTGAAAAAATAGTGACAATAAAATATTTTTAAATCTAAAATTTTGGTATAATTATTAATTTTTTGGATTGTACAATTATCTAAATTAATTTTACCATCAATTTTGAACTTTATGTAGCTTCTACTAATACTTTAAAGCTTGAGAAATACTTAATAATATATACATGTACAATGAGAGCAAATATATACTTCAAGAAATATTACTAATAAAATTTTGATGAAAAGTATCATTTTAATAATTTTTTTTCTTGAATAACCTTTTATAGTATTGGGATATTCTTTTATAAATTTATTAGTGAAAAATCTTTTAAAAGCATGCAAAAGGGATTTAGTTCAATTTCTACAACAATTTTTATATTTTTAAAGAAAAAACCAAAAACATTATTTTTCACAATCTTATGGATGTGCCCACTTTTTTTTGGTAGTGGGGCTCACTTAATTAAAGATTCCTACAGAAATACTAGTAAGTCAAGCATCAAGCTTTGTTTTTCTAATGATCAACTGTGTTTCAATAAATTTTTGAATTAATTTCAAGTTGTGTTCAAATTAAAATCAATATTTCCTCATGATTGTTTCAAAACCACCTCAATGTGTGCTCAATTAGATATGAATTTGTGTTCAAGGTTTCAGACTTGCTAGCAAGTCTGCCTCCCATATTGCGCGTTGAAATTAAAAAAAAATTTCAATGTATTAAATGCTTTCTGTGTGTCATCATTCCAGATAAAAGAAACATCTTTTCTGGTTAAATTTGTAAGAGGTAAAGCTATGACTTGGTAATTTTTTATATATTGTCTATAATAGCCAAAAATTCCCAAAAAACTTTGGATTTCTCTCACAGAAGTTGGTGCTTTTACATGTTGAATTGCAGAAACTTTTTTCTGATCTACACAGATTTGTAAACCCAACACGACATGACCCAAGACTTTCAAGGATTGTGAAAAAAATTTACACTTTTTCAAGAATAAGGTCACGTTAATGTCATCCATCTTTTTAAATACTCAATTCAAGTGATTTATGTTCTCATCAAAGGTTTTAGAAAAGACTATTGTGTCATCAATATAGACCATTAAACATCCTTCAATTATTTATTGATGAAAAGTATTGTCCATAAATTTTTGAAAAACTGACGGGGAATTTTTCAGGAAAAATGGAATTCTAAAATACTTATATATTCCCATGTGAGTTGAAATAAGGAAAAAAATTTTGGAGTTCATTTCAACAGGTATTTGATGATAACTTTTATTAAAATCTAAACAACTAGTAAATTTTGCACCTTGTAAGGTAGAATTTATTGATTTTATTTTTGGTTAAAGATAAATATCATCCACTGTATAAGTATTCAATGCTCTATAATCCCCACATAACCTAGCTTTATCTTTTTCTTAAGAGATTAAGACTGGAGAGATGACACAATATTTTGGGGTAACATCAATTTTCTCAATTATATTCATTTTTAAGAGTGTAGTAATATTTTCCTCAATATCTTTTCTCTTTGTGGGAGAAGCAGGACATATTATTTTCTTAAGCTAGGAGGAGTATCAATCAAGCTACAGGATAAAGAAATTTTTATTTCTTCCTTAACAACTCCTAATTCATGAGATCCAGAAGAAAAAGTCATAGGAAAAGATGTAATCAAGGCAATTATAGACTCTTTCTGTTCACCAGTTAAATTATCACCAAATGAAGCAGTATTTATTTCAGACAATAAATTATCCATTTCTTCTGTGGATCTACCCTTACATTTTATCATTGAATTACCAGATTTTTAAAGGTGTGTAGAAGGTTCTTTAGGGGATTAAATTTAATATTTCATTTTTCTATTCATGCCCAATGTGAAACAATTTCTTTCTGGATCCAATTTGATACCAAACATGGTTAAAATGTCATTTCCCATAATAAACCAGTTTCTTAAGTTATCATTTTTCATCACCAAAAATTCAAAAACAGCTCTGACAAAGCCACCATTATACTTAAAGAATACAGTGGTTTTTTACTTGCCAATGGGACATAAAACAGAGCCAAAACATCTCCATTTTTCAGATGTCATAGGTAAGAATTTACTATGATAATCTTTATCCACTGAAGCCAGTGCTACTTCAGACACTACACTTCCTGTAGCATGAGAGTCAAGAAAAAACTCAAAAGTTTTATCATTTATGATAACTGGTGCTCTCAAGGGGGATATTAATATGAAACTTCCAGTAACATCTTTTATAATTTCAGTATTATCTTCTGAAGATAAATCCAAGTTACAAACTTCAGATAAACTATCTTAATATTGGAAATCTTGTTCCAACATTAGAACTTTATTTAAAGAATAATTTTTGTAAGAGATATTACTATTAAATTTACTAGAGGATTCATTAAGGTCAACTGCAGTATTTTCAGCTTCCTCAATTTGTTCAACAAGGTGAATTTTTTGTCACAAACATGTCCTTTTTGCCATGATTTATTACATATAAAACAAATATTTTTTGCATATTTCTTTGGTGCAACTGGGGCAGAGGTTTTACCAGGTTTTTCTGGGTGTTTTGATGAAGGTTTTGGCTGATCATTGTAAGATTTTAAAGGATAATTCTTTGGTTCATACCTATGGTCGGTTAGCACTTCATTGCAGATATTAATGAAAAAAGAATTTTCTCTAACATTTTCAGTTCTAGCTACAATAAAATCTCTGAGAGAATTTGGTAATTTATAGAGAATTTTGTCTCTCCAAACATCATAATCCATTTTTGGATCTATAGCTCTAAGATTTTTGATTATTTTCATAAGGAAAACAATAGGTGTTTCAGTAGAGGAGGATGCATATGTAGCATTCTCATATAATCTCTGTTGTGCCAACCTGAATTTTGAACCACCAAATTGATTCTCAATTAATGTTTTCCACTCATTCCATATATAGTGATTGTTGTCCAATAAAACAGATTCATAACACATCAGAGCTACATTGAAAAAAATAAAATTAACTTAGAAAAAATTTATTCATATGTAAATTTATAAGAATTTTTTAAATTATTAATTCTTTGAATAAAATGTTTCCAGTCAGATGAAGAATCACCATAAAAGGTTGGATATTTATCTAGTTCCTGCCAATTCTTATTTCCACTAGGTTGGTCAACTTAAAGGTTGGAATTATTCATTGTAATCAATTCCTGAATCCTGGAAAGGTGTTCAGAAATTTCATTATTCACAGAGGCAGCTGGTTCATTTTGAGTATTAAAATATTTTTTTTAGTCACAAAAGATTCCATAGACTCATTTCCAGATTGTTGAATGGCCATATTACAAGGAAAATAAGAGCTCCCTTGTTCAGGCTGTTTACCTTTATTTCTGGTAGAAGTTTAAGTAGTATTTTTTACCATATCACAATGACCATCAAGAATGACTGGTAATGTAGAGAATATTTCCTCAAGATTGGACAAATTTTATCTTAACTTAGGAATATAGGAAAGTTGATCATTAATTTTTGCAAGAGATAGAACATTTCTGTCTTCCTCCACTGAGTATTTATTACTCAAAGCTTGGAAATCAATTTTCATTTTTTTCAAATCACTGTGTAAGGTCTGATTATCATTTTTTAATGAAGTGTTTTCATCTATGAGGGGTTTCAATTCCCTGATAACTTTGTGCAGATGTGGATTTTTATCTGAAAGTGCTCTGTGATCATTTTTATAAGTTTCTGGTGAGTAAGTACATTATTCAATGTGTCCTTTTATTTGAAATAAGATGTATCTTGTACAGAAGAACTCACTTTACAACACAAATTCAAATTATTTAATCTGTCATTTTTGTGCTTCAATAAATCTTTCAAAACTTATCAGGAGAATCTTTTAAAATCTCTTCAAAATTTTGATCAAGCAAGACATAAACTTCAGGGGCAACAGAATCATTTTTAATTGCAAGAGAAGGACTCACTAAAGAAGTTGAAGTTAAATGTAAAGGCTAATCAAATGACAATTTACTGATAACATCATTAGGGCTACTCATAACAGGAATTTGTTTTTTAAGAGGTTTAAAAATTTTGTCACTACTCTCAACAATATTACCTGAAGAAGAAGACTTAGTATTGTACATACTAACATGTTTATCAAAAATTTTACTTACCATGGCAATGGAGGAAACTTCCCCTGTGCCTTCTTTCTTCTGCCTCCCTGATAAGGATGAGCCCGAGGAGTTTGATGGTAAGTTTGTGTCCTGGATGGGCCAGGGTGTTGAGCTGCTGGTGGCTGTACATTCTGCTGGTAGTGGCTCATCAGGTAGCCCCATTTACATTGTTCCACTTGTAGAGTGTTTGGATTTTGAGGGAAAGAGCTGGGGGCCTGACGGGACTTAGGCTGAGGCTGAGGCTGAGTCTGGGTGGTTGTTAAAAGAGGAGGCTGAACCTGTTTGTGACTTAAAAGCTCCTGAGTCTGGTCCCAGAGGGTTTCTACTTTTGTCAGCCAGGATATATCATAAGATCAGTAACCCTATGTTACTGAAAGATTTAATGTTATGTTTAAATTACTATTTATACATAAAAAAAGCCTAAAAGTGCGCTTTTTTCTGTATTAAATGAGTAATTAATAAAAATGATATAATATACTCAAAAAGAGTTAAAATTGGGGTTGCAGGGTAAATGGGAACCCACAGTTTTAGTGTTGTTAAGGGTTCTCTATTTACTCATTAAGGATAATTGTTGTTAAGGGTAAAGAGAGAAATGGGCGCATGTGTTAGACCCCTTATTCATGTAACTTAGTTTCAGTAGTAGGAGTTTGCCCCTTGTAGTCACTCATTTTGTAGTTTTTATGTTTTAGTTGGAAAGTTGTAATCATTTATAGTGGCGCTTCAGAGGGCCCCCTAGATTATAAAAATGCCATGGGTGACCCCCTTTAGCCTCACCCATTACAATACAAACATTTAAAGCATATCATTTTATCAGTTTTAGTATATCAGATTTTATATTTTTGGCGTGATTTTATATCTGTTAAGCTGAGGTATATCTGATTTATGAGATTAGGGTGGTGATAAGAAATTGTTGTCTTTAAAGTTGGTTAGATTTTAGAGGTTGAAAATTATCAGTTAAGATAGTATATAGATAAAGGTTTAGAAGTTATAACGTCCGGCCAATATTTGGGGGCCTTTCTGAATAAGTTCGCACGACTTGACGACTTAGACCATTTCAAATTTCAAGCGACTTCAATTGAATACGCCCTTGAATTCATTACGACCAACTTGATTGCATATGGTAGTGTGCACGGACCATTATATTTCATATGCACAAATCTCAACTTTTTGACTCACTCAAGAATTGAACCAAAGTTCAAGCACTTTGGTATATATATCACTTTTAACATATACACTTTGGTGTGATTATTGATCACTACTTTGAGTTAACATTTACACTTCTCAACTTATACATATATTTTTTACTACAATTACAGTGATTTAACTCTTTTTGAATCACTGAGTGTAATTGGTCATAAAATTTTTCTTTTTCCTAGTTGACACATTAGAATATATTATTCTTGTCCTAGAAGATCATTTTATTTTTGTAAATTATTAAATTAATTTTCAATAAATATTTGATATTTTGTTGACAATTATAGTACTTAGTACTTAGTACTTAGTCCCAAAATTACCATTAAAATTTGGTTTATATTATTTTGTATGATAATAATACATATTGTATTTTGTCACATTATAATATTTGTTGTATATATCATTTTATATTCAACATTAAATCAAATTTTATAGGTTATTGTTATATTGGTTAACAATAAATTTATTGTATTTCCATTATAATAATATTTTTATTATTATTATTGTGTATTAAATTTTACATAGTAATTTTGGAAAAAAAATTATTATTGTGTAATTAAATTTTACATAATAAATTTAAAAAAATTTTTATTGTGTATTAAAATTTTGCATAGTAATTTTAAAAAATATTTTTTATTATTGGGTGAAGCACTTTTATATAATAATAAAGAATAAAATTCAGATTCTTTAAAATTAAATTGTTTTCTTTTGTCTTACAAAATTAACAGTGATTTATTTTAAATATATCCATGTCTTCTCAATTGACACAAAATATGGAAAATTTAGTTGTTGATGAAATTGAAATTGACTATGATGCTGAAGCTGTGAGTTCTTCTAAATTAGCAAAAAATAAAAAAGTTTCTGATAAGAAAACTTCACATTCTTCAGGACATAGAGATGACAGGAGGAGTGTCAGAAAGAAACCCCACTCTTCCTCCACCTCCAACAGAAGTCAAACCTCTGATTCATATAAACAATCCTCTAAAGGGATCAAACTTGGGAAAGATCAAAAAGCTCCCTCTGGATCAAAAGGTCAGCAATCTGTCATCATATAAAGGACTTGAGGGCAGAAAACTTGAAGTACAAAGCCAGAAACATGTGCTTAAAAACCCTAGTCTAGCTAGAAAAAAATCCAATCAAAATAAACCAGACAACACGCAACTTTAGTTTTGTCTATGCACCCTAAAATTGAGCAAAAAGCATCATCTGTAGTACCCCCAATTCAGTGTACCCTCCCCCTGTTAGTATTTAAAGTTGATGGTAATTTGTCTGTTTCACAATACTAATTATCATGAATTTATTTTTGTGATATGTTCAGTTATCTCCTCCAATCTCATATCAGAAAATATAAAAGCTTCCACAATTTTTCCCTGCTATCTAGCTAAGGAAAGAAAATTCTTTCAAACCAACGAAATAACATGCGACTTTGAGCTCCTCCTTTCACTCTAAAATTGAGCGTCAAGCATTATATCTTGTGTTGCTCAGCCATTTGTCTGAAGATCTATTCCAGACAGAAAATGTTGATGATGGTTTTGACACTTTAGCCAGTGAATCAGATGATGCTCTGAAATATATAAGATAAAGCCCATTCTCCAACATCATTAAATTTATCTAGGGTAGAGGTTGAGGGGATTGTCTTGACCCTAATTATCCACTTTTTTTTTGCACCATAGGTTTTTGTAGAGGCAAATAAGAAAGTGAAAATTTTGGGAAAAATTTCATTCAGAATAATTTTAGTGATAATCAAATATAAATTGTAGCTGGCAAAGAAGATTCTCTGAAATCAAGAAAGTAATAACGTGTGAGAAGAATAAAAATTTTTGTCTGAATAAAAAAATGTTCCACAAGTGCACTTGATTATATACCCATTCCAAAACTCTAAAGCACCATCAATACTGTAAGAACGTGTGATTTATTTTCTATCCTTGTTCTTAATATGTCTAATTTGATACATGTAGATACTGACGTTGCTGTCTTCCAACATTGACAGGGGCCTTTTTTGTGCTGTTTGGTGCTGTTTGTGCATGTCTTAATTGATATTGGTTGAAGAATTAGGTGTTTTTCTGGATTTATTCTGTGAATATTTGGACTGCAGGTATGTGGGTACTACAATTGGATAGCCCCGGTTTTTCTCTATATTTCATGTCTTGAGGACATTTTTCATATTCTAAGTTTTAAGGGGTCATTTCCTCATTTTTCATTATAAAAGATAGCTGTTTAATTTTGTTTTTTGCATTTTACGGGCTAACCTTAAGTCTTAGGGTTAAGTGCTTAGTACCATTAGATAGGGCTAATTTGGCTCTATGTTTCATGTCTCAATGTTGTCATAGCTTAATTTTGTGTTTTAAGGGTTTTAGTAGTTGTAGTGAAATTTTCTAAGTAGATTAGATGTTTTTATTGGTTTTCTGGCTTCAGGGAGGCGGGGCCACTTCAGGCGGCATCTCCAACGTCGGGCGGCCCACCCGCCTCTGTTTAAGAAGGTCGGGGAGCGCTTCTGGAGGGTTTTTATTCAATTTGGCCAGTACAGGTGCCAAATGCGTTGCTGTGCATGGATCTTAGATGGGTGGTCTGTGTGTATATACTGCATAAGACAGTTTGGGGCAACTTTAATTATCATACAACCATCTGGTAATTATATACTGTTTCTCACTCAGTTTTCACTGTTTTTGGGCCACAATTGGCTGTGTTGGTTGCAAGGTTAGTTCTTCATTTAACTCATCTTTAGCAACAGGTTCTCTGGTATAGTCTTGCAAGATATATCAAGTATTATTGCTGTCTCTGGTGTAGATTTTCAGCCCACATAAAGTATCTTTGCTTTCTCTGGTGTGGACATTGGTCTACATTTCAGTTCTTTGGTCTGGTAGTTTGTCTGGGGACTACTTTCTTGGCTGATCAAGCAGTCAAGTGTGTGGAAAAAGGGGCTTTGGCAAACAGGACCCAAATTTACTGTAGCAGGTAAATCTCACTCTATTTTTCTAAAGGGACAGGGGATTTTCTCTCTGGTTTTTCTCCAACTCCCTTGGTCAAGGCCTATAGCTAGTACTATAGGATTGTCTACAACGTGACATCTGTAAGAACACGTTTCCTTCTTTTTTCTTCTGTTGATGTTCTTGTCTATTATTATTCAATCATATCTATTTTAATATTGTGAAAGATTCTAACTTATATACTGGGCTATGTCTTTTCCTTTTGCCCGTCTTTTCTCTCGCTCAATATTATTATTTAATTTTTATTATTAGGTCAGGTTTAATTATTTGTTAACTGAGTACTTTTTATTAATTTTATTTTATTAATTTATAATTGTTGTAATTAGGTAACAGCGGCAAGAGACCATCCTTAAGAGCAGATTATCGTATTAATATCTGTTTCTTTTTATTATCAAAAGGTAACAGTGGCAAGCGACCATCCTTAACAGCAGATTATTGTATTAATATCTGTTTCTTTTTATTATCAAAAGACAAGAGTTGCTTTAAATAATTCCAGCAACCTGAAAATCAGATGCCCTTGAAAAAACGGTTGAGAAAATACAATTTTTTATTTCCACAGTTTAAGAGCCACTGATAATTTTTTATCAAATAATCTACTGGTAAAATTCCACATTGAACAAATAAATGAGTGAATGATATTGTAATTACGGCTAATTAACTTACCGTAATGTCAATTCATCAAATTTTTGCTGAAAACTTTTCTCATTTCCAATAAAAAGTATGGTTTTGTTTTTTTTATAAAAATTATTCATTGAAGTTTCATAAAGCACTATGCCACTACATTTAAAAATAAGCTAGGTACCCATCTGTGGTGCAGACAAGGCACCAGATTCACTCCAGGTATGGAAAGAATAATTATTGCGGTCAAAATGCAAATCAGCCTACATTTTCAAGGCGCTTCCAATGCATTCTCTGAGTAGCGTTAACTATTTGGGCCTCTTTTTGACAGCATACATATTTTTGAAGCCTGCCTAAGGGTAAGTCATGGTAGTCATAGTCATATTCACAATCAAATAGTTTAGGGTAATCATGATAAAACTTAATTAAATTAAAGTTCCTTTATTAAAATATTCATGCACTATATATTATTTTATTTTATGAGAGCATCCACACTTGTTTGGTTGTGTAACTCCCGCTTATATGCATATTAATTCTGAGTTGCACAAATTTATGATATCATTCCACACTCATTTTTCAAAAAATTCACTATTTGCAAGTTACACAAAATATTCATCACTTGTGTTTCTTGGTTTATTCAATAACATCACTGCTTCCATGTCACTAATTTCTTCTATCCCTCCTTCTACCATACTCATTTTCTTCACTCAACCGTTACATTTCCCATGCCTTTAAATTTCCTTGATTATTTATTAAACAAGGAAGAAGAATATCTCCTTCTTACATATTTGTTAACTACCTATTGCAAAAATCAATCATCTAATTCAACTACACCAAGACCAAAAAAAAATGATACAACAAGATCGTTACACTGGTAATGCATGCTTAATGAAAGACTACTTTGGGCAAAACCCCGTTTACAACAATATTATTTTTGAGTGCCAATTTAGAATAAGCAATGATCTATTTAAAAAAATTGTTGAGGATCTACAGATGCACAATAAATATTGGGTTTTAAAATCTGTAAATATAGTATTTTTTTAATAATATCCATCACACTTTTTCTCAATTTTTTACTAAATACATTACTACAGGATTGCTGCAGGAAACTTGGATTGTCACCTCACCAAAATCTAACCAGTGTACTTTGCCAGCTTGCCTATGGGATTTCAGCCAACTCAACTGACGAGTATGTTTGCATAGCTGGAACCACTTCACTAAAGGCATTGAAAACTTTTGTTAAAGACATCATATCTTTATACAAAAGTGAGTATTTACGAGAACCAAACGCTGTGGAGAAAACCAAGATTTTGAGGGAGTAGAAAGACAGGGGGTTTCTGGGATGTCTTAAAAGTATTTATGGGATGCACTGGGAGTGGAAAAATTGCCCCACAGCCTGGGCTGGTCAGTTCCAGGGGAAGGAAAAAACTCCAACAATGATATTGGAGGCTGTAGCAAGCAAAAACTTACGAATTTGGCATTCTTTCTTTGGATCACCTGGAGCTTTAAACAACATCAATGTTCTTCATTGCAGAAACTTGTTTGATAAACTTTTTGCCAATAGTCAAGATGGTGTAACATATAAAATAAATAATAGAATTTATAAAAATGGTTACTACCTTGCTTATGGTATTTACCCACCATGGTCAACACTGGTCAAAAAAATTTCTCATCCGCAAGATGAGGAAAGACAATATTACTCTAAATTACAAGAAAGTGCTAGAAAGGACATAGAATGTGCTTTTGGGGTGTTGCAAAGTAGGTGGGGCATTCTAACCCAGCCATGTTGTCTATGGCATATTGAAGAAGTGAAGGAGACCATGATCTGTTGTATAATCTTACACAAAATGATAGTGGAAGCCAAATCAGAATCAGATCCTTACCTAAATGAACAATCCATTCAATGTCAACTTTCGACAAACCACCAAGATCCTTCTTTGAGAAACAGCTTAGTGAATTTTATTCAGAAAAGCCAGGAGCTTCACAATTCTGACACACATTTTGAATTGCAAGAGAATCTGAAGAAACATATTTGGAAAAATAGAGGAAGATTTGAATATATAAAAAGGGAATAATTTATGATTACTAAATGTTTATAACTATTGAGCAGTGCAACTAACCTAGCAAAAGTATCAGGCCACCCGTAAGCGACATATATTTCAGAATGAGATAAGTAGTAATACAAATGTATCTATACCTTTTATTATATAAAATAGTCTTTTGATAAGTTTCCCAAGCCTTAACTATTGAGCAGCGCAACTAACCTATCATATGTGCACCCAATAGAATAACATGAGAATGTAACGGTGTAGTACTAAAAAATTATAAAAACTTGAGATAAATTTATATTATATATATAAAGCTTGTTAGCAAGTGCCAGCCTTTTTTGTGGTTGGTGATAGCTTTGATGCAGACTTTATATATTTCATGGCTTCCTTGAACAAGAATATCTTGCCCAGGGAATCCTATATGTCCAAATAGCCTTTACCCAAGATTTTTACCACACCTGGGAGGGAGTCCCAAAAGATATTTGGTGCACCTCAAAACTTTTTTTTATGCATCATTGATGATTAGCAGTTATTTATGAAACTTGTATTTTATCTTTTACAAAGTCTCTTTTTTATTTCAAATTTCTCTGGTTGTTTTCATTACAAGAACTTAGCGGATTGAAAGGAACTTCAAAGCCAAATCAATATATTGTCTTTTTTGATGAGGGAAATTACAAGATTATTATTTTATAATAATATATAAAAATAAAACAAAGTGTGAGTTTAAAATAAAACTAAATATATGTAATACTTGTAAGACATTATGTAAATAATAATTAAAAAGAAGAAAATTGAGTCAAAAGGGATGGAACAGACCAGTATATATATTATTTCTGGGCCTCCTAGCAAGCTCAAAGTGTGGTCGGAAGACCCATTTGCTGCTTGCCTGCATGAAAGAAAAAAAAAGAAAAAAAAGGGCAAGAGGAGAGAGGAGGGAAATATCTTACCAGTAATTAATCGGAAGAGCCATTTGGTGCTTACCTGCAAGAAAGAGAAAAGAAAGAGGAAAAAAAATTAATAGTAAGAGAGGAGGGAAATATCTTACCAGTAATTAATTGGAAGAGCCATTTGGTGCTTGCCTGCAAGAAAGAAAAAAGTAAGAGGGAAAAAAATAAATAGTAAGTAATTTATCTCCTCTCGCCTATTTTGTTCTTCTTTTTGTTTTTCTTTTTTCTTTCTTGTAGGCATGCACCAAATGTCTCATCCAATTAATTTACTGGTAAGTTATTTCCCTCCTCTCTCCTCTTGCCCTTTTTTTTCTTTCTTGCAGGTGAGCAGCAAATGGCTCTACCGACTAATTACTGGTAAGTAATTTTACTCCTCTCCATTCAAGTAATAATTATATTTAGTTTTATTTTTGACTCACACTTCTTTTTATTATTACTTCTTTTTCATATTCATTTTGACTCACTTTTATTTTTCTTTAAATCATTATATATATTTTAAAATTCACAAATAAAACAATAATTAACAAACTAAATCAAGAGTTACTCTTTTCAATCCACCACCTTTTCATGTCCTCCTTCATTTTTTGTAAAAGCTCCAAGTCTTCATCAGTACAACAATTATTTTCTTTAAGTAGTAGAAGTTGTTTCATATCATTACCTCTCATTTCACTTAGATTTTTCTCTTTGTCCAGTTGGAGGCGCTCTTTTTGAATTGAAAGTTTCTCTTTTTTAAGTAGAATTTTCTGCTTGGTAAGCTCATTTTCTTTTCCCATTAACTTCATTGCTGATAATCTATTTTCTGCCATTTTACCCATTTGAAAAGCCAGGTTAGTTTTTTCCTCAAGATTTCTTGCTTCACTAATACAAAGTCTTTTTGAAGATTTTAGACCCAGAGGACGTGGAGAAAAGGCTGATTGTGGGGTCCCACCACGTGTTTCCACTTTGATTTCACTGCTTTCCTCTTCTACTCAATTGATATCACTTGAGTATGTGTTACTAGATTGAAAATCCTTACTTGTATCAAGTCTCCATTTAGGAAAATGCCTAAGTTTGTCCCATGCAGTCAAGCTTTTAAAAGATGATTTAGTTTGTTCTTGATAAAGAGATAGTGAAAGCCTCATCCAGTCACTGGGTGAGCTTCCACTAGGTGGGTTTCTTTCAATTGTGTTATAGATAGCACTGAACTTCAAGGTGGATGTGTTAAGGGCTTGCCATCTAAGGTTGATTATTGAAAAATAATAAACAAGTTTTAATAAAAATGTAAGTCTAAAACTTAAATAAAACTTACTGGATTCTAATCTGTTCATGATCTCTATATTGTGTCTTGCTATACTAATTAAAATGGCTTTTGATTTTCCTATAAAAAATCTCCCCAGATTGGTATGTAGAAAATTCTGGTTGCTCACTAATAAAAATCCAAGATATAGCGAGTTGTTCCTCCTCATGTTGAGACCAATTCGGTCACCATTTTCTCTTATTTTCCAATTTGCTGGAGCTTTGAGGTGTAGACATATTTTAGAAAGTACTATAATATAAAAAAAGTGATAATTTTGGTGAGATGTGATGATGAGAAGTGAGAAAAGTTATGTTTGGTAAGAAAATAGTGAGTAATAAAGAGTTTGGTAAGAGTGAAGATTTAATGAATTTGAGGTAGTGAGGTATTGCAAGGTTGACCAAGTGAGATGAATTACTGAAAAATGGTGGGGCAGAAAATGAGTTCCACTAATGATTCAATAATTTGTGGAAATATCCACGATTTACTGAAAAAATTACTGATTTGACCCTTTACCGCAAGACTGAAAATAGATGAGTGTGGAATTTTAGCGGCTATTTTCTGTAAAATATGCATACTGAAAGGGTTTACCAAAACGAGTTGAGATGCTCTGAGATTCTTCAAGAATATGAAATCATGCAACATTATGTATTTGATTCATAAACCAAAAACAGTCCGGAAAAGAATGATTTTTGTGATATTTATATTAAATCCCTTTTTGGGTATACTGCACATGTAATTAGAAATTGTTGGACCAAGTTACTTATCAGGGGTTGTCTGAGAAACTTGTGAATGAGGTTAACCTGTAGCTCTGGAGCATTCCGACATCTTTTGAGACTGAGCTGACCGTTGAGGTCAGCCTAGATGAGGTAGGTTTTAGTCATTCCTATCAAATAGCAAGAGAAAACTATGGATTTTTTTAGTGAATCATATTGCTGAACATAGTTTCACTATGAAGAGCAAGCACAATTGTTGGTCAAATATGCAAATATTATTTCAGTGAAGCCTCAGTTTTTGGCTGTTAGAATATAACTCAAACTATATTAATCTTTGGTCCTCTTGTCAACCTAAAATATCTTTCCATACATACTTTCACAATTATTTGGTGCCTACTTTTTTGTGAAGCTGCTTACCCCAATATTTAACTTATTAGTTTCCATCTAGTCTCTGTTACTAATTATTATAATTATTTTGAGTTTCTCCTATAAACTGATATTACTATAGCTTAAAAGATGGATGTCTTCATTATTACTTTGAGATCCACCTCTATACTCTTATATATTATTTACTGATCATTCAATCTTCTTACTAGACCAACTATTTTTTTTGACATTGACCTTGACCTTAGAACTCTCTTTTGACCATATACTTGAACAATATATTTGATTTATTAACTTAACTGTTTATAGCATTCTTACAGTGGCAAAACTGAATTAATACATACATATTTAAAAAACAATTGCACATGCTCTAATGACTTGGCTTTTCTCAAAAATTGGGTAGCGAAATATTGATTTGTTGCACCAGGATATAAGAATCCAACGTGGAAGTATGATAGAACAGCCACGATGATCAAGCAACACGTAAAAATGAAAATTAATAAAGAGTGCAGACAAGTCTCACTCTCTTGAACTCTTTGCTTTATTATCACTGATCTCTCATTTCTCCTTCTCCCTATAGTAACTATGCACACTGCAAACATAAGAATGATGTTTGTCTTCCATCTCCATATGCCCAATTCTTCTCATTAATCTCACACTTACACACTTTCACCCACAAGTCTATCAGCAGGATTTTTCCTCTCTTACTCAAACCCCCCCAGTTGACTTTAAAAGAGGGTCTTCACTTCTTGATTATCCATCTGAGTCTGTTTTTTAAATGGTAAGTGTGAGATGCAAGATTTTGGTAAGTGAAATAGGCACCAGAAATTTTTAATTATTCTGTTTCATACTTTTTTTAATAAGGATAGGTAAAAATGCTCAAAAATAAGAAGCATGATAGATTTAAATAATAAGTTAGGATTTATAATGGAGTGGAGAGAGTGGAGCAAGAGTGTATAGACTTTTAAATTTAATAATTAGACTTAATCAGTTATTAAGTCTTTGAAAGTTGGAAATGCTTAGAGAGCCAACCTTAGAGCAAGGAAAGAGAAAAATCAGATGAGGTTAATGGAACATAGTGAAAGATAGAGACAGTAATACCTAGACACGTGCGTAGCGAAGTGTTGCAATGAGGATACAGCAGCAATGAAGTAAATATTAGAATGTCAATTGATTAGTGTTTTGAGAAAGAAATAAATAGGGAATACAGATCTATTGTTTAGTATTTATATAACTATCATTATTATTGACCTATCTCAAGACCTAAAGTCATTACACATGCTACTGGATTTATGGATTTAGAAATAAGTGAATACTATCTAACTAAGGAGATTGGAGATGTTGAAATAAGGTTTGGTGAGTTAGGAAGAACACATCTATGGATTCTGACAGAGTGAAGTAAATGGAGCAAGAGCAGAAGAAGAGAAAAATACCTGATAGATTATAATAATAAGTTAGGATTTATAATGGAGCAGAGAGAGCAGAGCAAGAGGAAAAGAAGAGAAAATATTATTGACTGAATGAAAATAAGTAAACAGTAGATTTGATGAGGAAAAATAGTAGGTAGTGTCATTTACTTATATACACAAAATAAAGTCAGTGGATGGGAACTTGGAATTATACATATAATAGGGGGTATCAAGTTGACTGATCTGCAATTAAATTAACTGCGGATAAAAATCCTTATACCCTAATTATCTTCCACAATTATTTTTGCTAATAATTGGGTTATTAGACATTTTACATGTCAAAGTTGACCTCTTATCCGATATTTTTCTACTCAATTTTTCATAACCACATCTTGGCCTACTTTCATTCATGACCAATTCTTTGACTACTCTCTGTATATGCCTTCTACCTTGCCATGCACTACCATTCTCATCTCATCCTGTCTATTCTCTCCATTCAGAAAACCTTGCCATCTCATCTACTTGTTTTTGCTCCTTTTCATCTTCAATTATCTTAACATGCCCTGTCATCATAGATCTTCTCAAAGGCAGCCTTCCCGCAGTTGTTCTTCAAATCACAATACTCCCTCTTTCCCCTGCTCAGCTGAGAAATCAAAGACTTTTCAATAAAAAAAAGATGATCATCTCATTCTTATCAACTGGCTGAAAACTAAATCTAACTATGATTTTGTTTTGGTACTGAAAATGCAACTAAAGTAGGACAGCCCCCAGCATCAAAAGTTAATGGTTATCTTCTAATGGCCTACAAATTACAGAATAAGAACAAGGGAAGGATAGATATTTTACCTAAACAGATTTCTGAATTCTTCAACCATTATTGAGCCAAATACAAGAAGGCAAAGACTCTTTCATCTTCTACTGGTTTTGGTATTACTGACCTCGATATCAGTTAGAGCATCAAATCTATAGACGATAAACTTGATTCTTTATGTCCTTACTTTAAAGAGATGGATTCAATTTTTGGAGAGCGAGCTAATGTTAATCCTGCATACATGTTGGATGGTTAAGATGCTATCTCCAAACATGATGTCAAAAGAAATCTTTTTCCTTCTTCTTCTACTCAAGCCTCCCCTCATTTAACTTCCACAAATCAAGATATCTTTTTAATAGATCCTTATGGTGATATAAAACAACCTGATTTTACTCAAGTATGTTTTTTTTCTTTTATCTTACCAATTCTTTTTTTATTTACATTTGCTTATTTCTAAAGAGGTTGAAGAACAAATGCAGGAGCCACAATCAACTGAGTCAGAAGCCAGGACAATGATGAAGAAGAAAAGGTGACCTTGAACAAAAAGTGAAGGGCTTCAAGTAGTCTAAATTTCCACTCTCAAAGAAGAAGAAAAAGTGATACTTCATCTCAAACCCCTTTTTCCTCTATTGAAGAATTTTTGGAGAAACGTGATGCTGGTAAGTGATACCAAACCTCTTAATACTTTACTCTGCTTTTCTTTTCTTTTAGTTAATATTTTTTTTCACTCTATAACAAGTGGAAGTTGCTAAAGAGACTCTAAAGTTTGAAAAGAAAAAATACAAACTCTCTTTAAGGAGGGATGACAGGGTACATGATTTGGAAGAGAAGAAGTTTGAAATCTATTTACAGAAGGATGATAGGGCACAAGTCTTGGAGGAGAGGAAGTACAAACTCTCTTTACGGAAGGATGATAGGGCACAAGACTTGAAGGAGATGAAATTTGAGTTATCTCTTAGTATTGAAAAATCAAAGAAAGAGGAGAAAACACTCAAGCATCAAAACCTCATGGAATAGATGAAATATTAGCTTTATTGTGAAGAAAATTCCAAAAAGAAATATTTCTTGATAGAATGTGTTAAAGCTAATAAATATGTTGAGGAAATTGAATTTTTAAAGAAATTGTTTGATGACTAGTTTGTTTTATTTCTCTCACACTTCAACTGTTCATAATTAATTGTACATAAAATTTTATCTTAATTTCCTGTATTTCTTCATGCTATTCATCATTAGTTGAATTTTCATATTTTAATGTTATAAATTCTTTTTTAAATAAAATTTGCAAGAATTTTTAATGTTAAAAATACTTTTTTAGTTAAACTTTTCAAGTCACATTTGAAAATTTCCCAATCCCACCCCTGCATTTGATTGAACTAAGGGGTGGGTATCACCAAAATTCTTTCAAGTAAAGAATTTTGCAAGTCTTATATGAAATTTTGGCAATACTATTGAAGTAAGGGATGGGTATCACCAAAATTTCAAGTCAATTTTTTTACCAAGTCTCATATGAAAATTTGGTGATACCCCCCCCCCCCCTGCAATTTATTGAATCAAAGAAATCAAATGGAAAAAAATTTAAAATGAAAATTTCTTTAACCAATTATTTTCACCAGTCCCAATGAAGGTTTACTATTTTATATAATAGCCAGTAGAACAGCCTAAATCCAGATGCACCATTATATAAAAACAGTAATATATCTTGACATAACTTTAAAAAATAATTGGAAGAGACAAATCCAAAATTAAATGAAAAAAATTAAAAATGAAAATTTCTACAACCAATTATTCTCACCAGTCCCAATAAAGTTTTCCTATTTTATATAATAGCCAGTAGAACAACCTAAGGCCAGATGCACCATTATATAAAAACAGTAATCTATCTTGATGTAACAGAAATCAGGGTTCAAGGATTGTGGAGGCGAGGTAAAGGGGAGGAATGGGGCTACAAGGGTCAGGGAGGCTGGAGAGTGGGGTGAGGAAATATATATGAGGTAGAGAAAATGTTGGGAAAGAGTTGGAAGGGAAGATTATGGGTTTCCAAGGCATTTTTAATGAAGAAAAGGGTTGGGGAGAGGTTGGGAGGGGTGAAATTGGGATCAAAAGAGGATGGTATACAATGGTGCTGGGAGGGTAGTGAAAGGGGTGGGGAGAGAAGACAAGCATGTTTTGATAGAATTGAAAGGGATGGGGATTGGTGCAAACTGAATGTGAAAATATGAGGATGGACTCTGTTCTTTGGGCAAAGAACAGAGTTCACTGACATAAAATATTAGCTGAAACATGAAATGTATAAGGTGAAAAAATTAACTTCAAAGTAGTTTTAGGCAAACATTTGAAGTTTAGATGAGGAATGTTGAGAATGTAGTGGAGATCATATCTGGGATCATGATTAAGATTTGCCCCCCTTGGGTTTATGTAACTCTTTTTGGAAAGAAACGACAAATAGGCTAAAGCATCTTCCAAATCAGAGTCTGTTTTATAGTAAAGAACTTCAACTAAAGCAATAGAATTCATAGTTGAGTGAAGTAGCTTCCTAGTAGAGAGGTGTTTCATAGTTGTTGGTGGAAGGCTTATGTGATGAGGGAATCAGGAATTCACCACCAAATGTGCAGTTGGGGTGTGTAGATAGAAAAAATCTTTAAGTGTTTTCAACCAAAATTTAGTAGCATAGAGTAAGGAAAGACTTAAGGATGGCATCAGCAATTGTAAGTCATGTGACTTTCTTAAAAATCCATCATGGATGTGATGAGTTTTGGATCAGGAATTAGGAATGGAAATTGTGGTATAAGAGGTGGGATAATTTATTATTGTGGATTCCTTATCCACTAGCCTTGGGGCTAGTGGATAAGAATTATCTGCAATTAAAAATGTCTGATCCCAGGAAAGAAAAATCCTGATCACTAATTGCAGATTGGTCAACTTAGATACCCCCTAATAGGGGGTGTCAGTTCTGGCAAATCAGCACTTAAATTTTGAAGAAAAGTCAGTTATGCCCTCAAATCAGCACTTTTTTCCCATTTCTTTTTTCACAACCATATTTTGGCCACATCATTGCTTCCTTTCCCACACTGTCCCTGTCACATGTGACACCCAGACCTCAATCCTCTCATCAATCCTCAGCACACACCCCTCACTAAGATATGAAACATTTTATTGAAAAATTTTAACCAGGCATTGGTTTTTACTTCTTTTTTTATGTATTCAACCTCTTAATCACTTTTCTTGTAACATAAAAGTTTCATAATGCTTCACAAAAAAACCAACACTCAAAAGGCAATTCAAAAAAAGCTTTATCACAATGGTCTTCACATAATACAAGCCCCTCACCTGAGAAATATAAGTCTGAAGAGCAAAAAAAGGAAGATTATCTCATCATTATCAGCTTACTCAAAATTAAATCAAATTATGATGCATTTATTGTATGTGAGTAGTCCAACCAAATCAGATTTCCAATTTCATCAAAGGTCAATGGTTTCTTGTTGATGGCAAATGAATTAAAAAAAAAACAAAAGGGAGAATTGACTTTAATCCTAAGAAAATGAAGGACAGTTTCAAAAGTTTTCAATAAAAATATTAAAAGGATAATTTCACTCAAACTTCCACTGGCTTTAGTATTGATGATTATGATTTGGAGAATTGAATTACTACTTTTTCCAAAAAGCTCAATGTCATTTGTCTTCTCTATGAGGAAATGGATATTATTTTTGGTTCCAGATTTAATAGTTACTTTAAATCTTATCAAAAATGGTTATATCAGGATATTTTGATAATATCACTTGTCAATAGTTGACTCTAAAATATTGCACTTTATTAATTTCAGATGGTAAATTAATACTGAACCCTGTGCAACAATCCTCATCACCAACATGATTTTATCACCTCACCACCAATTTGAATTTCTAAATAAAGCTAAGGCATCAAAATTCTATATCTGTTTGAAAAATTTGGCCTGCATTTTATTATAGTGAGGGGTGAAAATCACCAAAATTAAATATAATTAATTAAATAAATAAATAAGATAAATCAGCTTCACTAGTTTTAAAGTAATGACAATTCTTCAAGCTAAATTTCAGACAAGTCTTGAAATAAATTTTGGGACTTTCCACAACTATTGGCTAGAGGAACCCCATGAAACAATTTAATGTTGTCATGATTACCTTTTATACCACACAAGGTTTTTGGCTCATTAGTTTACTTTAGTAAATTGAAATATTAGTTCTATTAATTAAAAATTTATAAAAGAATAAAAATTATTTGGTGAATTTACAAATCCTCATAATGTTTTGATCTACCTAAATTTGTATAATTTTATTAACTTTTCCATCTTTTTTTGCCTTGTTGATTTGATGGAATAACATTTTACTGATCTGATAAGAGCAGTGAAAATGAGTGAAGGGTTGGACATATGAAAATGATAAGAAAAAGAAAAAAACACGCCTTGATGAAAGAGCAGTTTGATAAGTAAAGAGACAGGTTGTTTGACAAATATGGAAGGATAAATGCATGATGTAAACCTTAGGATATGCATTATGAAATAAATAAAAGTGAAATTGAGAAATAAAAGGCTCAACTTGAAACATAAATATCTCAGAAACCAGGTAACCAAATTCAAATTAGTTTCTGGGAAATGAAAGATAGGCTTCCGAAGTATCTTCAGCTAAATGTACAGTAGATTTGAATAAAAATAACCCTAATACTGACTCTGATTTTAAAAATTGCACAAAAACTTGAGAAATTATGATGAAATTTCTAAAATGAGGGAGATAAATGGCTATATAGTCATCAGAAAGAAGTTTCAGAAGCCTTGCTCTCTAATTATACAATATAAAGATATGAAATAGATTATGTGAAATTTGCAAAAAAAGGCTCAACTTTAAAGTTAAAAATATCAGAAACCAATGAATCTAATTCAAACCTGTTTGTGGGAAATGAAAGATAGTCTTAAGGAGAATCTACAGTTAAAGTAAATGTGATTTAAATAAAACAAACTCTAATTTTTTATATAAAAGAATTCACCACATAAAATAAATTGGAAACTACTAGCAGGTGCCTATCCCTATATTCAGTTTTTATTTAAGAGTAAATTTGATTCAATTTTGCATGAGCTAGTGTGCTCATATTTCTGTTCACAGTCTTTCCAGAAGAATTAAAGCTGAGAAGAATTTATTTAGGTAAAAGATAGGGATTGCCACCTTCTATAAGGTGCCCATGTTTTTTTTCTGGTGATGAATGAAAAAAAGTCGAATTGGGAAAAAAGGCTCAATATTAAAGGTCAATATCTCAGTGACTACTGAACCAAATTTAAATCTGTTTGTGATAAATGAAAAATAACTTTCAGGAGAGTCACTAGTTAAAAGGACATTAGATTTGAATAAACCTAACACTAATTCCAAGTCTGATTTTCAAAATTTTACAAAAACTTAAAAAGTAATCTTGAAAATTACAACATGAGGAGTTGAAAAAGTCTACTGTTATCCAGATATGAGTCCCACATATATTTAAGTATAAAATTTTCATAGGAAGAAAGAGATATCATATAGACATGAAAAATAGGAGATGAAACTTACCCTGATTGAAAGGTAGGAAAAATAGAGTGAGAAAGAGTGAAGTTGGAATTTATTGAGATTTGAATATGGAGCAAGTGAAATGATTAAAGAATGTGCAATGTATGTGTTTCATTGACATGGAATCAAAAAAAGTGTGGAATAGGGGTAGGGGTAATAATGACTATGCCAAGGAGAGATGAGGAGTAGCATGATGGAGCTAAAAAAAGAAAGAAAAGAGTTATAGAAGAAAAAAAGGTAAATTTTACCTTTAAATAAAAAAATAAACACTTACTAAAAAAAATTTAGATACAAAAAAGAAAAAAAAAACAAAAAAAAATTTAATTAGCAAACATATAAGTAAAAATGAAAAATGACTAACCCAGAGAGATGAGTTAAGAAAACAATTGACTTCAAATGATTTGAGGGATTAAATAGGAAAGGAGGAAATGGATATGAGTGGTGAAAGAAAAAAAAGAATGACTGAAAAATTTTGCAAATTCATGTTGATTTGATGAAGGAAAACAAACAGACTTGAAAAAAATAGACTATAACAGAAAATCCAAAATCAAAGTCAATATTCAAATAAAAATAACCATTCAAAGGAAAATTCCTGAGAAGTGCTGAAAAAATGTCTAAAACTGGGTACAAATAGGTTAAGAAGTGTTTTGATGGTGTACTAGGGGGTATGAAGTACTTGAGGCTTTCTTGGAAGAAGGTAAAGTTTCCTGGCCACTTTTGATAAAAAAAGAAAATCTTCTTCAAGATCAGAATCAGAAATTCAATAAGAGGTAAAGAGGAGATCAAGAGCTGTGAAAGTAATTGCTTGATGTAGCTTATCATGATTTAAGAGTAGGTAATGCATAGCTCATATATGGTATAAAAATGTAAGTTACTTACAATGTTTTGAGTTATAAAGTGTTATGCTACAGAGTTCTGTGTATGAATGGGATAATGCTTACAAATCAGTGAAATGAGACATTATGGTGAAATCAGCACTTTTGGTTGAGAAAGTGTGGATTTGAGTAAAATAAGTGACTTATTTCATTTTGAAATCCACCAGTGTTGGGGATTGTGCATTTTGGAAATCTGCACTTAAATAGGGGGTGTCAGTTCTGAAAAATCTTCATTTAAAAATCTGCACTTATTTAAGTGTGGATTTCCAAAAACACACTAGCCCCAAAGCCGGTGGATTTTAAAATGAAAGAAGTCACTTATTTCACTCAAATCTACACTTTTTCAACCAAAAGTGCTTATTTCACCATAATGTCTCATTTCACTAATTTTTCAGCATCATCCCATTCATACACAGCACTCCACAGCATAACACTTTATAGCTCAAACTATCTTACATAATTTACATTATTATACCATATTAGATCCATGCTTTCCTCACTCTCAAATCATGATTAGATACATCAAGAAATGACTTTTACAGCTCTTGATATCCTCTTGGACTCTGATTGAAATTCTGATTCTGATCTTGAAGAAGATTTTTTTTATCAAAAGTGGCCAGGAAATGTTACATTCTTCCAAGAAGGCCTCAAGTACTTCATACCCCCAAGTACACCAACCAAAAACCTCTTAACCTATCTTTACCCAGTTTTAGACTTTTTTTTGGGACTTCTCAGGAATATTTTGTTAGAATGGTTATTTATATTTTTATATTGACTTTGATTTTGAATTTTCTGTTATATTCTATTTTTTTCAAGTCTCTTTGTTTTCCTTCAACATCTCAACATTAAATTTCATAATTTTTCAGTCAATCTTTTTCTCTTTTATCACTAATATCCATTTCCTCCTCTCCTCATTAATACCTCAAATGATGAGAAGTCAATTGTTACCTCAATTCATCTCTCCAGGTAATTTATTTTTTCATTTTTACTTAAATATTTTCTAATTATTTTTTTTCTTTTTTTCTTTTCTTTTTTTGTATTTATATTTTTAGTAAGTGTTTTTTTATTTTAAAAGTAAAATTAACCTTTTTTCTTTTCTTCCTCTTTTCTTTCTTTTTTTAGCTCCATCATCCTACTCTTCATTCCTCCTTGGAATGGTCATCATTCCCCCTTTCTATTTTCCCCATATTTCCTTTTTTTTGTTACATTTTATCAAAACACATACATTTCACATTTTCTCTGAATTTCCCTTTCTACATATTCAATTTCTCCCAAATTCCAATTTCACTCCTTCTCACTCTATTTTTATAAATTTCAATCAAAGTAAGTTTCATCTCCTATTTTTCATGTCTATATAATATCTCTTTCTTTTTATGAAAATTTCATACTTGAATATATGTTGGACTCATATCTGGATAACAGTGGACTTATTCAACTCCTCATGTTTTCATTTTCTTTATCAATTTTCAATTTTTTGTAAAATTTTGAATATCAGACTCCAAATTAGGGTTAAGTTGATTTGAATCTAATTCCCTTTAACTAATGATTTTTATGAAGGCTATATTATATTTCCCACAAAATTATTTGAATTTGGTTCAGTGATTGCTGAAATATTGACCTTTGAATTTGAGCCATTTTTACCCATTTGAAATTTTTTTCATTCATGTTTTTATATAAAAAGTAAGGGTTAGGTTTATTTAAATCACATGTTCTTTAACCAAAGATTCTCCTGATGGCTATCTTTCATTTCCCACAAACAGGTTTGAATTAGGTTTAGTGGTTGCTGAGATTTTTCCCTTTAAAGTTGAGCCGTTTTTATCAAATTTCAAATAGTTTATTTCATGTTTTTATAGTTCATAATTAGAGAGTAAGGCTTCAGAAACTTTTATCTGATGATTATCTAGGCTTTTACCTCCCTCTTGTTGGAATTTTCATCATTATTTTTTATGTTTTTTTTCAATTTTGAAAATCAGAGTCATATTTAGGGTTAGGTTTATTCTAATCAACTGTCCCTTTAGCTGAAGGTACTTCTGAATCCTATCTTTTATTTCCTGAAAACCAACAGGAATTTGGTTCAGTGGTTGCTGAGATATTGACCTTTAAAGTTGAGCCTTTCTTTCCTAATTTCACATTTATTTATTTCATAATGAATATCATAAGTTTTACATCTTGATATTATCCTTTCAAAGTTCTAAAAGTGCAATATTTTAGAGTCCAGTAAGAAGATATTGTGTTATTGGAATCTCATGAAATAAATATTATTGATAACATGAGAGGTAACTATTAAATTGGGAACCAAAAAGAATATCCTTTTCCTCATAGAGAAGACACATGACAGTGAGATTTTACCAAACAGTAGTAATACCATTCTACAAATCATAATCATCAGTACTAAAGCCAGTAGAAGTTTAAGTGAAATGATCCATTTTATGTTTTGATTGACAACTTTTGAACCTCCCCTACATTGGCTTAGGATTGATTTTGATTCTCCCTTTTGTTTTATTTTTTACTTCATTTTCCATCAACAAAAAGCCATTGACCTTTGATGAAGGTGGAAATCTGATTTGGGAAGACTTCTCACATCCAAAAAATGCATCATAATTTGATTTAATTTTGAGTAAGTTGATAATGATGAGATAATCTTCCTTTTTTAGCTTTCCAGAATTTGATTTCTCAGGTGAGGGGCTTGCATTATGTGAAGACCTTTGTGATGAAGCTTTTTTTGAGTTGCCTTTTGAGTGTTAGATTTTCTGCGAGGCCTTATGAAACTTTTATATTTCAAAAAAGAGATTAAAAGGTTTAAAACATATAAAAAAAGAAGGAAAAAAATATGCCTTGTTAAAATTTTGCAATAAAATTTTTCAAATCTCAGTGTGAGGTGTGTGCTGAGGATTAATGAGAGGATTGAGGTCTGGGTGTCACACGTGACAGGGACGGGGTGGGAAAGGAAGTAATGATGTGGCCAACATGTGGTTGTGAAAAAAAAATGAGAAAAACATGCTGATTTGAGGTCATAACTGACATTCATTTTTGAAATAAGTGACTTTTTTCAAAATTTAAGTGCTGATTTTCCAGAACTGACACCCCCTAATAAGTTCAGATTTGGTCAAATTTAAGTGCAGATATGTAAGTGTGGATTTTGCAGAACTTTCACCCCCTAATGAATAAAAATGAAATTTAAGATGATTAGTGAATTTTTTGAGGCTACTAATTAATTATTACGCAAGCAAGGGATTCTTAAAGCCCCCCATGCTCAATACTTCTGTATCAGCTAAGTTGAGAAGATTTGAATAGAAATTATATTTCACTCTACACAAAGACTTAGTAAGGATATCAGCTATCATATCTTATGTAGGAATGTATTTAATGATAAAATCTTGATTTTCAATTTTTTCCCTAAGACAATGAGTTTTTATATCAATGTGTTGAGTTTGATGTTGATATAGATGATTATTGAGTAGTGACAATACACCTTGATTTTTGTTTTGTATAATGGGTGTGGATAAGTTGAGGTTTAAGCTTAGTGCTAATTGTTGGAACCACATGACATCTTGACTGACATTGCCTATGGCTCTATATTAAGCTTCAGAAATGGATAAGGCAATTACAGATTATTTTATTGAACACCAGCCTACCAATCCATTTAAGTAGATGGAAAATATGGAAGTTTATTTGTATTGAGGAGAATCACTGTAGTCCAGATTGGCATAACCTATGGGCTGACTGGGAATATTTTTATCACCAGGTTTAAGTACATATGACTGAGTTCCACTTAGATATTTTAGAATGTGATAAAAGCTGTTAATATGTTCTTGTGTAAAGGAGTTTAAAAAATTGAGATAAAGAGATGACTGAAAAAGATATTTCAGGTCTTGTGTTTATTGATAAGTAGTTTAACAGACCTATTGCGTATCTGAAATCAAATACAGGGTCCTTTGGAGGAGTGGAGTTTTAGGTGGTGTATAATTCAAGATTTGGGACTAGAGGTGTACAGACATAATGAAAATATGTCATATTGTACTCTTTTAGTTGGTTTTTGATGTAGTGGAGTTGAAAAATGATGGTTTTCTTATATGAGCTATTTCTGGTGATTTTCATGCCACGATTCCATTTTCTTTTCTTTGATTGTCTATTCTAAATACTGATTTTCTTTGAGTATTAAAATACTCTACCAAAGGGCCACAGACTATAATTTTGTCTACATGAATGTATATAGAGCAAGGATCAAGTTTGTCACTATTATAGAATAGGCAAGGGTCATCTCCTGATGGTTTAAATTTTATTCTGAGAAATTTTTTTTTAATTTTCTGATACCAGCATTAAGGACCTTGTTTAATTCTGTACAGAGCCTTTTTTAATTTTAGACAATTATTTTTATTCTTATTGTAGGGGTACCCATCCGGATATTTGATACAGATATCTTTTTCTGGTGCACCAAAAAGAAAAGCAGTTTTGATTTCCATTTGATGAATTTCCCAGTTGAGAGTGGCACTGAGACTAAGAATTAATTTCAAGGAGACTATCCTTCCTGTGGAAGAAAATGTTTCATTAAATTAAATCCCTTTAATTTGAGGATAACCTTGTACAGAGAAGCAAGACTTGAATCTGGAGAGATTACCTTTGGAGCTGGTTTTCTTTTTGAAGGTCTAAGTGGTACAAAGGAGTTGTTTGTTGGGTTGAGGCACCTCTTCCCAGACTTTGTGAGAGATAATACTATTGTATTTGTCCTTAGTGGCTTTGTACCAGTTGTGAGAGCTGTGACTGTTTACAGCTTCAGTGTAACTTTTAGGAGTTTTTTCAAAGCTAACAGTGAGGTTGATTTGTATAGACTACATTAATCAATTATTTAGTATGATAATGTTGTCCAGGATGATATTCCTGGAGATTTTATGTTTGGGTTTGGTTTCAATTACCCATTCATATTGTTTGTGAGTTGTCCAGTTGTTGTTTGAAGGAGGAGATGGTACTTCTGGATTATTCAAAGTAATTATTGGGGTTTCTTCTATATTTGTAATTTTTGATTCAGGTAGTGTTGTAGGGAGAGTGGATTTAGCTTGAATTGGAGATTTTGAGACTTCTTCATCATTTCCTACAACATCACATAAATAAATGTCAGGAAGAATGATAAGTTGCCTTTTATTGAGGGAGATTTTGGTTGCCATTTTGAAGGATTCCACTTTAAACTTTGCATCATGAATGATTATGAAGGAATTGGTTTTTGGTGAGAATATTTTAAGATTTTTGAGACCAACACAATATCCCATGATTATTACTAGTTCACCAACTGGACTAAATTTGCCTTATTGTTTAGCTTTAGGAATGTTGTGTATGACATCAAATCAAAATGGTACTAGTTTTTCTATCTTGTAGGTACTGTTGTTTTTCTAGATGGATATTGGTGCGTTTCTTTGGCTTGAGTCATTGGGAGTAAGGTTTAGTAGGAAGCACACCATGTTGACTTCTTTGGCCCACCAGGTTGCATCTAAACTTCTGGTTAGTAGTAATGCCCTTTATTTATCTACTAGGGTTATGTTACCTCATTCAGCTACAGGGTTTTGTTGTGGAGTAAATGGAGAAGTAGTTAGATGTTTTATTTTTAGTAGTAGAGATAAATTGTTTGAAGGAATGATTAACAAATTTTACCTCATTATCAGAGACAGTAGCCTTGAAAAGCTTACCTGTTTTGTTCTCAGCAAACAGTACAAAATATTTGAGATTCATGGTCAATTGACTTTTGGAGTTTTGAAAATAGACTTTTCTGTATTTAGAATTCCCATTGATTATATGAAGAAAATATCTGCTTCTCCCAGCTCAAGGTGGGTCCATCTGTGCCAAAACATCTATGTGAATGATGTTAAGTAAATCTTTTGGAGTTTGAATGATATCGGGAAAAGGCAGTTAATGCAATTTTGAGAGGTTATAAGTGTCAGCCAGGCTATACCAGGAGACCAGTAAATGATATGTTAATTTATTGGACCTGAAAGAGGGCATAAAATATGCATTTTATGTATATAAATTAATATTTTATTGCATAATAAAATTATATAAGTATCTTATTAAATATAAGTTTAAGATAAAATCCTTACTTAAAATAAATATATTATAATTGAATAAACTCCTCACTGTTGTGTCAACTCTCAAATAAATCATTGTTGCCTCTTTTTTAATAATCAAATCATTTTATTAGTTCATTTCTTTTATAAGTTGTAAACCCTTTCTTTGTATTCTTTTGTTCCTCCACTCCATCTTCCCCTTTTCTTATCCTTCTTCTAGACGACTGGCCGATAATAAGTGTCACAGTCAAATTTGAAAAATTCAGTGTCGGGTCTCTTTTTTTAGCTATCTTGTTGTCAGGATGACTAAGAGACTCATGTAGAGTTTTTACTGGATTGGAGATCTCATATATTGGAAATTTTAATAGTTTGGTTTCAATTTACAGTAAATTGTTAGTTAGGGAAAAATAACAGATTATTTCATTTTTTGAATTTTGAAGCGTGATGAGTGAGTTTTTTATAATGGGATACTTATTGTTGAGGAAATGAGAGGCTTATATAATGTTTATTTTCACATTTGGAATAAATAATGAATTGGGGATTTCAACCTTGACATTGTTGTCGGTGATGAAAAACACAGTTCCTATTCCTTTGGCAGTAATAGTTTTTCCATCAGCCATAGATAAGGTTCTTGAACATGGTTTAATATTTATAAAATAGTTTCTGTCTTTAAAAATAGTGTTTAATGCTCCACTTTCAAACACAGAACTGTTCTCCTTGATTTAGTTGATTACTGAATATGCTTTATTTTCTCTCTCACATTTTTTCCTAAGAAATTCCTCCTTTTTCTTGGGGTGAAGTTAAAAGCAGAAATTTTTCAAATTATTAGACACTGGATCATGATGTCCTTTTGAGCAGTAGGCTCTTCCACTGGTAATTTTCAAGGCATTACTGGAAGTGGAAGGCTCTGTTTTCCTATGTTGTAGTTCCAGTTCAATTTTCTCCAGGACTTCTTCCAAGGTGGGAATTTGCTTTGTTACATAAGTGATGTGAAGAATGATGTGAGAGATGGTTTGGAAGGATTTCACTAGGGACTTGAGCTGTTAACAGTCCTGAAAATTTGAGAGAACATTCTCCACAAATATTTTGGGTTCAACCTTCTCCAGAAGTTTGATAGTAGAAAAAAGGTACTTATAGCTCCATTTAGATCATTCTCAGAGAATTGAATAGAGAAGATTTTGGTGATTATTGTTGCACAATTTTCTGAAGATGTAAATGCATGGTGTTGATTAATTTTGGTCTATAAAATGAGTGGATCAATTTCTTCAGGCTCTTTGACAAAACAGCTAATGTTCTTTTTGTCTAGGTGCATACAAAAAATAAACTCCACTTGTTTCTGTTTAACATTCAGTTTTTCTAATTCTAAGTCATCAGTAGAATCTTCTAGGTTAGGATTCAGGAATTTTTCAGGATTATGAATTCCTAGAGCATGATACACATTGTTCTTTCAGGTAGAATTGTTATTTTTGGTGAGTTTTTTTGATTCCTTTAAATTCAGTGACATGTGAAGTTTCCTCCTGGCTTCCAAGATATATGGATTGAAGTGTAAAGGGAAGAGATTTTGAATGAGATAAGGAAGAGTCAGAAGAGGAAGTGGCTTCTTTGTAGATGGATTCAATTGGTGTAGCCATATTTTCAATGTGTAATATTTAGTGGAGCACTGGGCCCATAGCCACTTAAATACAAGAAGCCTGATAGATTTAAATAATAATTTAGGATTTATAATGGAGTATAGAGAGCAGAGCACGAGTAAAATAAGAGAAACTATTGATGATTAAAAGAAAATAAGTAAACAGTAGATTTGATGATGTAAAATAGTAGGTAGTGCCATTTACTTATATAATAAAATATGAAGTCAGTGGATAGGAACACAGAATTATACATATAATGAAGAACAATGAAATGTAAGATGAACAGTGAAGTTTTTGAATGAGCTAATTAATTATTACTCAAGAAACAGATTCTAACAAAAATTATGTGATAAAGCCATGTGCTTACTCTAAAAGTTTCAAGGCTAGTGTGATTGAAAGAGGTAGCGAGATCATTTTAAAGGGAACATAACCAGGTTAAGTAAAGGCCACACAGGACCAACAAATGATGATATTGATGATCAAAAAGTAAGCAACAAGTGAAGTTATATCATAATATTCTAGTTGTACAGCTTTTACTCCATATTTATTTGAAAAGAATATAATAAGGTAGTATATAAGTGAGAAGATCATATCTTGTCAATATAGATTAAACAATATAGTGTCCAGACAAAAATGTCGCAGTCATAAAAAAAATATTCATAAAAGGATCTATGAGGTGAAAATGGCCGAGAACAAGGTTTAATCTTAACACTTACACAAAAAATTATTACTTTTATATACTATGATTATTTTTAGTTGAATGAGTGAGATTTCACAAATTTTGTGTGTGAGTAAGAGTGTTTGGGATTAGAAGAAGAAGAAATATTTATAAGAGACTCTTATTTGAATTTCACCATTAAAATTTATTTTGATTTTTGAAGAAAGAATACAGATATGGTTGAATAGAAAGGTGATTAATAATCATCTTGAGGGCTTGAAATATAATACATTTTCTTATGATGAATTTTTGTTTATTTCTTACAATCCCCCCCAACTAGGAGAGTGAATGAGCCGAGGCACAGAAATACTAGATACCTCCAGAAAGATGTGTTGAAGTTGATGAATAATAAACAATATTAGATTTATTACTCAATGGACTAGGTGGAAAAACGGACAACTAGGACTCAGACTGGGACAGAGAAATGGAAAAGGAAAGCTACCTGATGAATAATAAACAATATTAGATTTATGACTCAATATACTAGGTGGACAAATGGACAACTAGGACTCAGACTGGGACAGAGAAATGAAAAAGGACTTTTGGAATAGAATACAGATAATAGAATAAGTTAATGATAAAATATAAATAAAAGATAAGAATAAGAAAAGTGAATAAATAATTGCTGTTGTAGAGCATACCTACAAGTTACCTGATGAATAATAAACAATATTAGATTTATGACTCAATGGACTAGGTGGACAAATGGACAACTAGGACTTGGACTGGGACAGAGAAATGGAAAAGGACTTTTGGAATAGAATACAGATAATAGAATAAGTTAATGATAAAATATAAATAAAAGATATGAATAAGAAAATTGAATGAAGAACTACACAAGGTTCCTCATTCATATATAGTAATGCTCTATACCTTGGTTAGGTTAGGTCAAGTAAAAGAAATGGGCATAACAAAAACTAAATATAGATATAAGATAGAATATATGTGAATATATATATATATATGAGTATGAGTGGTCGACAATGTAATAGTAAATACTGGTAGAATTATGATCAAACATTGACAGAAGTAAAAGGAGAAGAGAAAAAATAAATTGAAGTCAAAAGAGGTGTTAGCTTTATGGAATTGATATGGGAATGGATTGATGATAGATGACCAAATTTTATTCTTTGTAATCTAAACAAAAAATAAAACTTAAAAGAATTAAATTAGAGGGGTAATGGGGTTTCTAATTGTGAGTATATATTTTGAGAAATAGTACATTTAAAAGGGTAAAAAAATTAACAAGAATAACCCTTAATGATTGAAGAATAATCCGAGTTTTTTTCACTAGAGTGAATAGATAGATATTGAAGGGGAAACCTAGGAAAAGATATGAAAATATGTATCTAAAAAGCAAAAACTGAAGTAGAAGAAAGACGTACCTAAAGAAGTAATAAGGTTTTGAGCGCCATAGGATGAAGTCAGATAGCATTATATAACCCATTATTACTCTAAATTTCTATAAAAGACTTTGAAATTGTTAGATGAGCACTAGTAATATAATGTGAGTGATAATGGAGATAACGTATAGGATGAGGCATTAATACATACTGCACTACAACTTAAAATTAAGCAAGAATATGAAAATCGAACCATTACAGCTGAGATATAAAAATTGGAGTAAGATCTGAGTGGTAATATAATACCCTATGTTGCTGTGTAAGTTGATTTTATACATCTTATTTTTTCACAAAACCTGGAAAATAAAAATAGAAGAATTTACAACTTATGCTGTATGAATGGTTGGATCTTTTACTTTGGTTGATAACTCACCTTTTAAATTGATTGAAATACAGATAATAGATTTAATAAAACTTGTGAAGTTGAATTTATTTTAGAAATACATTTTGAAAATAATGTAATGCATAGGATAATACAATGTTAATATTTTGAAGATAAAGTGATTGAAAAAATACTGAAACATATAAGATAGTGAAAAAGCTCAAATGAAAACAACAGAAAATATAAAAAAATCACTCTATACTAGGCTCTCAGTTCAAAATGTTAAAAATACATTTTTAGTAAAAAATAATACGAAAAAAGAAATCATACAAAGAGGGAGATAATAAGTTTTGAGAACAAAGTGATGGCCCAGAAAATATGAAGTAGAGAACAGAAATTGAGACATGGAGAGTGAGACAGAAAAGCGGAAATTTAAAAAAATGAAAAAACAACTACAGGTCTTCAAGTGAAAAATGGATAAATGAAGATTCAGGGAAAGTTCGGAGAACGACTGTTTTTTGGAAGAGGGGGTCTTTGGTTACACCATCGATGCAAGTGTGGACGGTTTTCTCCTCCTTCAAATCATAGGATGATTTTAAAACAACTCGAATCTTTTAGATATAAAAATAAAACAGACGTCAATAAACGATCTGCCCTATTAAGTGGTCTTTGCCGCTGTTACCTTTTAGATATAAAAATAAAACAGACGTCAATAAACGATCTGCCCTATTAAGTGGTCTTTGCCGCTGTTACCTAAAGATAAAAATAATGAAATAATATTGAGCGAGATAAAAGACCTAATACATAAACAGAATAACAGCTAAATACAAAAGTCTAACCTTTTAGATATAAAAATAAAACAGACGTCAATAAACGATCTGCCCTATTAAGTGGTCTTTGCCGCTGTTACCTATGTACATGAATAAAATGGAAAATTAATAACAAGATAAGTGTTTACAAATAACTAGTCCTGACCTAAAGATAAAAATAATGAAATAATATTGAGCGAGATAAAAGACGGGCAAAAAGAAATGACAAGACCCAGTATTTAAGTTAGTGTCTCGCTCAATGAGGACAGGGATGAATGAATAGCATAAAATAAGAACAACATAGAAAAACGTGAGAAAAATAAGACGTGATGTGATCTCTATGGAGGTTGAGTCAATAACTACTCTTATAATTATAAAACGGATAAAAATAGAAAGAAAAACACAGTGAGTTAACTAGTTGTTCTTACACCCCTCCTTGCTATCAATCATACCGTTCAAACCAATTTTGTCTACAAATTTTCTGAATTTTTCCTTGCTAAGAGCCTTAGTAAAGACATCAGCAATCATATCAGTTGATGGCGTATATTGTAGGTCAATTTTTCCAGACATTATTTGCTCTCTAATCCAATGAAATTGGATTTCAACATGCTTAGTTCTAGCGTGAAACATGGGATTTTTGCACAAAGAAATACAACCTTGATTATCGGAAAATAATTTTGAGGAAGATTTACAGTCAAATCCAAGGTCATTAAAGAGAGTCTGCATCCAAATTGCCTCTTGCGCTGCATCAACTGTAGCTTTAGATTCAGCTTCAGTAGTGCTAAGGGCAACTGTAGGTTGTTTCTTGCAGCGCCAACTGATAGCAGTACCATTGATAATAAAAACATATCCAGTAGTTGAGCGTCGAGTAACTTGACAACCTGCCCAATCGGCATCAGCAAAACCAGTAGGAAGTGAATAACTGTAGTGACCCTCATTGATAAAAGGATCATCTGAATGAAAAGTAAGTGATAGATTGATACTACCTCGCAGATAGCGAAGGACCCTTTTGAATGCCAACCAATGTTTAATACCAGGAGCATTTAAGTATTGTGCTAGTTGACTGTTTATGAAGGCAATATCTGGTCTAGTTGCCTGAGTGATGTAATTTAATCGACCCACTGCTCGTCGATAATTGATGTTGAGTTGAGAGAATTGTTTTATTTCGTCTTCAGTTGCTGGTACCAGTTGAGTGTTCATTGTCATTGGAGTACTAGATGGCTTGCAATTTGACATGTCATAAGAAGTGAGTAAATCCTTAATCTCCTGATCTTGACAAAGAGATAAGGTACCGGTATTTCTATTTCTCGTAACCCTCATTCCCAAAATAAATTTTGCATCTCCAAGATCTTCCATATCAAACTTTGATTGAATGGCAACTTTGAACCAATCAATATCCTTACCAAAAATGGAAAGGTCATCAACATGCACATGGACGTAACAAGGATGAGTAGTACTTTCATGTATGAAGAGACAAGGATCCGCAGCTGAGGGATAAAAATTAAGGGAATAGAAGAAATTAATTAACTCTGTGTACCAACACCTAGAGGCCTGCTTTAAACCATAAAGTGAACGCTTTAACAATAAAACTGGATTTTTAAGATTGGGAGGCCTTTTCATGCCTAGAGGAATTTTCATATAAACGTCTTCGTCAGGTTTTCCATAGAGAAAAGCACCTTTGACATCCATCTGAATGAAATCCCAATCTTCTCGTGTTGCAAGACTGATGAGAACTCGTAATGTGGTGAGTCGTCCAGTTGGAGCAAAAGTCTCAAAATAATTTATTCCAGCTTTTTGTGAACAGCCTCGTGCACAAAGTCGAGCTTTATATTTTTGAATGTGACCATCTGCATCTCTTTTAATCTTAAAAACCCATATGGACCCTATCGTAGGAACATTTTCTGGTTGTTCAACAATATTCCAGACACTTTGATTTTCTATCATTTTCAACTCTTGACTAATGGCATCGAGCCAAAAATCACCATCACATCGATTAATTGCTTCAAAATAAGTAAGTGGATCTGATAATTGAATGTCGGGTACATCATCATGTGTTGCATGTGCACTAATAACGTTTGTAATTGATAAGTAGTTTTTGATTTCAAAGGCTGAATTCAGCTTCCTTGGTATTCTTTTCCGACCACCTTCAATAATGTTGGATGAGTCAATTGAAGAGCTAATATCGTTAGAAGCAATGTTGGGAGTTAATTGATAATCCCAAAATCTATTAATGGATTTTGGTTTTTCAATGGGGGGATCTTCAGATTCAGTCGAAGGTATGTGATTTGACGAATGATTATCAGAGGGAGTTAAAGGTATATTTTCAGAGAAATCAGATGTAATTGCGACAACATCTTCAGTAAAGATTTCTGACAATTGTGTTTCTGACGATAAGTCCTGAATAGGAAAAGACGTTTCATCAAAAATTACATTATGTGAGTATATTATCTTTTTATTATCAAGTCGAAGCAATCGATATGATGTCACATCTTCAGCATAGCCCAGAAAACAGCATTTTATTGAATTCGTATAAAATTTTCCTCCTCTTTTTGACTTGTCAATGAGTGCATAAGCAGCACATCCAAAAACTTTAAGATGATCGTATTTTGCATCCTTGCCAAACCTCACTTTAAATGGTGTATCAAAACTCAATGAAGCCGATGGTAATCTGTTCTCAAGATAGACTGCAGTGTTGACTGCTTCGCCCCAGAACTCAATCGGCATTTTTGCATGAAAAAGTAAAGATTTAGCCATTTCGGTGGTAATTCTGTTGCCACGTTCCGCAATAGGATTTTGCTGTGGCGTATAAGGAGAAGTAACAATCATTTTAAAGCCATCTTTGACACTTAAATCTTTGAAATCTTTATTTATGAATTCGCTTCCACCATCACACACGAAATTGCCAATTTTAAGATTTGATAAATTCTCTATTTGAGTTTTAAATTGCAAAAATGCTTTGAAAGTATCAGATTTATTAGATAAAAGGAATACAAAGCGATAAGAAGAATAAGAATCTGTAATTTTGAAATAATAATTGGCTCCTCCGTAAGTTGCAGGAGTAATTTTGCCACTTAAATCACAATGTAAGAATTCTAGAAAGCGAGTTCCTCTTGGGACAGTTCCTAAAAATGGACTATGATGGTGCTTGGCATTCACACAGGGCTCACAGAAATTAAAATCATCGCATAATTTAAACCCTATTTTAGACTGAATTTTATCAAGATATTGGGAATTCGAATGTCCTAATCTGAAGTGCCAAAGCATTTTTGAGTTTGAAGCGTAAAGAGATTTGAAAACGGGAACATGGTGCTCACCAAAATTGGCATTCAACACTACAAGTCCTTCAGAGTCATCCCATTTGCCATCAAGAATAATTTCGTTCGACCTTGTGATTGTTAATTCTCCATTAGAATTCATGTGTTGATCACAACCATGTGAGATAAACGGGCCGATTCCAATAAGGTTTTGGCTGATTTCAGGAACATGCAAGCAGTCAGTCAAAGTTATGACTTCCCTCGGTGTGACAAGGTTGACCGAACCCTTTCCCGAGCTATAAATTATGGTGCCATTACCAAGCTTGATTGGACGACGGAAGCGAGAGTATGTTTTAAAATTTGACCGTTTCTTGATCATATGAACAGTTGCTCCGCTGTCAAAAATGAGCATTTTCGAAGAAGTATTTGAAATATTTGCTTTGAAAATTTTTGCAGGTCCACAGCTGATACTTGCATGTACTTCTTCGCTAGCTTTGGAACTATTAGCAGTTACTCGATTTTTACGTTTTTCCGGATGCAATTGAAAACAATCCTCTTCAGAATGTTTCGCTTTCGGATTATGTTTTCCGTCTCGACAAAATTCCCACTTTAGTTTTTGATTAGATTTTGTTTTATTTATCAAGGCGGAATGAGATGATGTGGAATTCTCTGATTCAATTTCAGAAGAAAGACGGGCCAATCGTGAGAGTAGATTAGAAACGGAAAGATGGGTTTGAGTCACTTCACAAGCATGTAGAATCAATGCCTTATGGGTTGAGTAACATTCTGGCAATTGTCTCAATAATCGATGTGCTTCATTTTCACTTTCAACTGAGACACCAACAGACCCCAGCTCATTAATTCTGGTTCGTAGATCATTCACGAAGCTCATAAGATTGCCTTCTTGGCATTTGACATCGTGATATCGGGCAAATATCGAGGCACGGTTTGACGCATCGGCTGCAGCATATTGGTTGCTCAGCTTTGTCCAGATTTGCCAAGGCTTGTCCATATCATCATCAGTCACAAAAGCAGCAATATTGGCGGCGTCAAGTTTTGAAATGAGAATGTTTGTTGCCTTGTCGGCTCTCTTTTGAAAATCTAACTTAAGACTTTGGGCAGCGTCTTCCGGCGGCGGTTGTTCAAGACCAAATACAAGGTTTTTGAGATCCTGATAAGTGAGCAGGGCTCTCATTCTTATCCTCCATTCATGGAAATTTCCGACACTCAGTACAGGAATATTTATGAGGGTATCGCCAGAGGAATCATTATTTGAGTCCATTTTCAATGGTGATGAAGGACGGGCAGTATTAAAACTTGTTGACGAGTAATCAGATTCGTTCGTTGAAGCTGGAGATGGGATTGTAAATATATCGTTTGATGACATTCACAAGGACACTGGGCCCATAACCTAAAACAACTCGAATCTTTTAGATATAAAAATAAAACAGACGTCAATAAACGATCTGCCCTATTAAGTGGTCTTTGCCGCTGTTACCTTTTAGATATAAAAATAAAACAGACGTCAATAAACGATCTGCCCTATTAAGTGGTCTTTGCCGCTGTTACCTAAAGATAAAAATAATGAAATAATATTGAGCGAGATAAAAGACCTAATACATAAACAGAATAACAGCTAAATACAAAAGTCTAACCTTTTAGATATAAAAATAAAACAGACGTCAATAAACGATCTGCCCTATTAAGTGGTCTTTGCCGCTGTTACCTATGTACATGAATAAAATGGAAAATTAATAACAAGATAAGTGTTTACAAATAACTAGTCCTGACCTAAAGATAAAAATAATGAAATAATATTGAGCGAGATAAAAGACGGGCAAAAAGAAATGACAAGACCCAGTATTTAAGTTAGTGTCTCGCTCAATGAGGACAGGGATGAATGAATAGCATAAAATAAGAACAACATAGAAAAACGTGAGAAAAATAAGACGTGATGTGATCTCTATGGAGGTTGAGTCAATAACTACTCTTATAATTATAAAACGGATAAAAATAGAAAGAAAAACACAGTGAGTTAACTAGTTGTTCTTACAGATTTCTTTTTAGATATATGATTGATATCAGAGAAAGATACTTTATCTTGAATAATCAGTTCTTTCATTGTGCTATTGGTTTCGGTGGTGACAAGAGAATTAGTCGAAGTTCGTTTTGATGATTGAGATGCCCGGGATAATGAGGGTGTGGCATTAGATGGTTGGGATGACTTGGCGGAACGACAAGATTGATGTTTTCCAATAGGGTGTTGATAAACATGAGAAGAAACCAAATCTTCAACACAACATGTTTTTGAACTTTGATTGGACATTCCAGATTGCTTTCCACTTGCAAAACAAACAGGAGCACGGGTGCACTGAATTGGCGGAACAACAGATAATGCTTGACGCTCGGTTTTACAGTGCAGGGAAGAGATCAAAGACGCATGTTGTCTAGTTTTTTTTGATAGAATTTTCTTTCTCGCTAGAGTTGGATTTGTGAGCACATGTTTAGCAACAGTAGCAGGCCAAAATTTTGAAACCTTTTGATTCTTTTGATATGAAATTGGGGGAGATAACTGAAAATATCACAAAAAAATACATAATAGTTAGCATTTGAAATCAGATCATGAAGGATTGAGATTGAATTTTGATTGAAATTTAAAGAATAAAAACATACATCAATATCCAAAGATTGAGAAATAGTATCTTTTAATGATAGTTTTTTTGTTTTCAGGCTGAGAGGTTGGGGGCCTCTAGCCTGTCGGATGCGCAGTTTTTGATGCCGGATGTGTGTCAGTGTCTTTGCATTGTCTTCATCATCTTCATCATCGCTATCATCCAAAAACCGGCCATTGGGTTGGAGAAATGTTCCCCACGGCAAATGTTGATGATGATTTTGACACTTGAGCCGGTGGATAAAATGGTGCTCTGCCATTGATAAGGCAGGGCAGCTACCAACTGCGTTGAAGTTATCTAGGGTGCAGGTTGCGGGGGTTGTCTTAACCCTAATTTTCCACGTGTTTTTCTCTTCAGCATTGGTTTTAGAAGAGTGGAACTGGCAGTTTATCATTTTAGGAGACATTTTATTGCAAATAAATTTAATGATAAATAAGTAAAAATTGGAGTTGGGGAAGGAGATTTTGTGGAATCAGGAGTATGAGTGAGGTGTAAGGAGAATAAAAGTTATCGAATTGCTGTTGGTTTTATATCCATTTCAAACTGTCTTAACACTACCAATATTTACAGCCTTCTCCCTTTTCAGCTCTCTTATTAGCATCACTTTGAATGATGATTTTTTTCATCTAAGTCTGTTACGGACCTCTGGTTTCCACAATCAGTCAATTATTACTGTGCAATGGTCATTATAGATGTTGTATAATTCAGCAACTGACTAATTTTGTTAGTGCAATGGACATGAAAAATGCACATAAGCCTAGGTGATTGTTATATTTAATGATATAAAATTTCCGGGTCGTTTTTTTTAATACCCATACGTTAAAGTGGGAAAAAATGTGTTAGTATATCCTTCCGAGACCTACCCGCCGCCCCTTTGAACGGAAAAAGACCATTAAATATATTAAAAACATCTAATATTGTTATGCTCCTCAATTAAAAAATGAATCTTCGTGTTGACCTTCTCTACAGAATGTTATCATTAAGACACGTGGCTAAGTATTGCACGCGCAATTTTATTCATGTTGAGCAAACTTGAATTTTTTTCACGCAGTATATTATTTAAGACGCGTCTCACAAATGTGGCGCGTGGTTAAGAAATGCACGCGTAATTTTTAGCATACTTGCAATCACTGCGGGCAAAACTGTGTCACGTTTGTGTTATGGGTGGGGATGTCCCGCACGCGAAACGAGACATGATGTCTCGTAATTAAACGAGACATCTGATCTCGCAGATGCCATGCATCATCTCACGCATGATGACTGTAGGTGGGCGTAATTGAATCGTACAGTGTGTGTGATGAATGCACTGCCGGACAGTTGCGTGATTTCATGTCACGTAAATTGTGCGTGACATGAGCTCCTGCAGTGTGTCACGTTTCATTGCGGGACATTGCAACCCGAAATGCAAACGTGACACAGTTTTACTCGCAGTGAATGCTATACATATTATCCATACCCTCTAAATTTGTCCTCCAATATTTGGGGGTGTATTTAGATTGAAATTTTCACTGAAGTTTAACATTCTGGAATTCAATGTATCTAGAAGTTATCATATTATGAGGTGGGGAGAATTCAAATATTTGGTGAAATGCTGGCCAAGAAAAAAAAATGATACTACAACAACGCGTCGTAGGATTTGGCACCTGACACTACAATAAATGTTTGTTTCCTCTTGGGGCGCAACAATGGCGCAGCAATTACGCAACACTTAAGTAACAATTATTTTTGGCACTTAAAGGTCTTAAGTGTGTCTTAAGTGCAAAAAATAATTGTTTCGTAACTGTTGCGTAATTGTTGCGCCCCATGGCGAAACAAACATGTGTTGTAGTGTGAAGAATGTTCGCCGGCGCACTTTTTTTAGAATTTTTACAGCATTACCATTAAAAAACACATGATAAATTAGTATTGAAACAAAAGGCATACTCCATTTCAAGACCGCAGTGAATAAAAACCATAAAGAAGCACAAAAGTAATGCTAGCTTATTGACAAGGAAGACTAGACTGCAAGAGTATACAGTTATCAATTGATTCTTTTCAAAGTGAAACATTTCCACTCACGAGGAACAGAGCCCTTCCATCCTTTTTAATAAAAATATAAGTTCCCTAAACTGTTCATAAGGGTGATAAAAGTGGAATAGATTGGAAATATTGATAGAGCCGTCATAATCTATAATGGCTGTAAAATGAGGAACGCCTGCTATAGGTTACCTCACATTATGTTTCCATCACATCATACTTTTAAGAGAATTTCCTTCAATAAACAGAATGGAAGGTGATTATTTAACTATACTAATATTATTTCATAGTGTAACTTTTTAATCACTTCATAAAGAATTTCATCAAACCTAATCAACTTTTGATCTCCCCAATAAATATGTGAAAGATTAGGGTTAACGTCACTCCAGTCAACTTCAACTCTAGATAATTTCAATACTTTTGAAAGCTGTCCTGTCTTGTCATTTCTGAACACCATTAAACCACTGACTCAATTGTAAAAATTATCAATATCTTCCATGGAGAACATACCCCCAGCCCAATGCCAAATTCACGGATGAAAGTAATGATGAAGATTTTCAGGCTGAGCTCAAGTGCAAAGACATGAAATAGCTTGAATAGTCAGTTGTCTAGAGGATTTTAATGGTCCTATATGAATACTGTAGTACAAATCCAATAAGTATTAAAAAATAACTCAATATAAGGGTGTCAGTAATTTAAATCTCACTGATTATATATGGGTTACAATCTTATAGTTGGTAGAAAAATAGATGTAATAATTCAGATACTATTCAAAGACTTTATAAGTACTATTGATATGTATTGTAATTGTATTGGTTATATATTTGATTGTAATGATAAAGAATGTAGGAAACAACACCAAAAACACCCTCCTTTTATACCCAAAAATTCTCCAATGAACCCCTTGAATTACCAGTCCAATACACGGCTAATGACACCTTATTCTAGCTAATACACCTGTCCAACAACATAGAATGACCAATAACATAATTAGAATAATCTCACCTGCCAAAAACCTGGAGCAATAGGGATAATCCATCAAAATAAAAGAATAAGCAAAAAAGAGAGTATATGTGTATTATTTCTTAAAATAAAAGACTATGAAGAGAAAGAATAACACTAAATATTACACAATATTCAGGGGGGATCAACAGTAAAAGTGATGGGGCTAATTATGAAAATATACTATGTGAAATCCCCATCCAAAAATAACCAATATTGACTGAGAAACCCAAAAAAGGACATGAGATATGGGGTAACTACATGCAGTCTTTGGCAGGTGCTTGCACAGGTAAATCCTTGATTAATTTAAGCAAATTTAAGCATGGTAGTGAATTAAAGGTGCCAAGCTTGAGGTTATTAATGAAATTAGTGCATATAATAAGGTCAATGCACCTATAATTAAATTAGGACACTAAATAAGCGCTGTAGACAATCCTATAGTACTAGCTATAGGCCTTGACCAAGGGAGTTGGAGTAAAACTGGAGAGAAAAACCCCTGTCCCTTTGAGAAATACCAGGTGAGATTTATTTGCTACAGCAAATTAGAGACTGTTACTATACCCCTTCCAACACACTTCTTGACTGCTTAACAAGTCAAGACTGTAGCCACTAGCAGACCACTGAGAACCAAAGAATCAGAAACCAGAAATGCAGAAAGATCCACACCAGAAAAACAAAACACTGTGCACTTGTTGCACAGAAAACAGAAATAATACTTGATGCAGGTTGCAAAGCTACACCAGAGAAACCAGTTGCCAAAGTTGAGTTAAATGAAGAACTAACCTTGCAACAAACACAGCCAATTGTGGCCAAAAAACAGTGAAAACTGAGTGAGAACAATGATATCACCTATGGATGGTTGTATGATAATTAAAGCTACCCCAAACTGTCTTATTCAGTATGTACACACAGATCACCATCTAAAAAGCCCATGTACAGCAACAAATTTGGCGCTTTTGACAGCCAAATTGCATAAAAACCCTCTAGAAATGCTTCCCAGCCTTCTATAACCAAGGTGGGCAGTCCACCTGACGTCAGGAGGCCCGCCTACAGGCGGTGGACTACCCTGAAGCCAGAAAACCTCCAAAACCCTCCAAAAAAGCCCAAAATACTTAGAAAAATTCACCACGACTACTAAAACCCTTACAACACAAAATTAAGCTATGACAAAATTGAGACATAAAATATAGAGCCAAATTAGCTCTACTTAATGGTACTAAGAACTTAACCCTAAGACTTAAGGCTAGCCTGTAAAAGACAAAAAACAAAATTAAACAGCTATATTTTAGAAACAAAAAATGAGGAAATGACCCCTTAGAGCTTAGAATATGAAAAATGTCATCCAAACATAAAATATAGAGAAACAGGGGGGCTATCCAATGGTAGTACTCACATACCTGTAGTCACAATATTCACTGAATAAAACTAAAATAACACAAAATTATTCAACCAATGTCAGTTAAGACATACCAAAACAACACCAAACAGACCAAAAAAGGCCTCTTCCAATGTTGGAAGACCACAGCGCCTGTTGCCTATTTTATTGTGTTTCCCCACAGTGGGTGTAGAATGTGGGGTAATTATAGTGTGAAAAAGATAACTTTGCTAAAAATGAAGCTATTCACAGGGGAAAAATGCAGGCAGTATGTGGCCAGTACACAGAAGCCATTTCTGGCATAAAAAACACCATATTTGAAAAGTGTTATTTTTATGCATTTGAGTAGCCAAATCAATATAATTATTAAATTCATAGTGCATATATTCAAATTTTAAGTGATTTAAAGTGCATTTCTTGTTTTTCACATAAAACAATGAAAACAACAGCTTTAAGTCAACTTAAAAATTATGTAGCCTTATTTTTAAGGTTCTTGAACTTAACCTAGCATATTAAAACTTAATATTAAGAACATAAGACTTATAAAAGGTGGATATATGTGTGTAAATAAGGTGTTATAATGGCATATATTGTATTTCATCATTGTTTTCACTTATTTTTACAACTTGTGTACCTCTATTTATTGTTCCCATGTGTATTCCATGTATTTAGCATAATTTATAAGTACATTTACTCAGTCCTGGGGATATTCAGGCTGAAAAAGATGAAGAAGATGAAGCTAAGACACAAGCCAAGCCTAATAACAAAAGCTACGCATTCATCAGACCAGAGGTCCCTTGTCTCTTTTTCCAGAAAAAACCTACCATTGAGTGATACTTTAAAAAAATCTTTAGATATAAATTGGTGAACTTATCTGCTTGATTTGGTAGAGAAAGTGATAAGAGCATATATAAAATTTCAATGATCACCCTATATCATATCCATCATTTAGACAAATTTTTGCTTTCCTTTTATTTAAGGGAATACTCTAGCAGATAGATCCCAATCCTTTTTTTCACAAAGTCTTTTGAAATTGTTGATTCTACGGGACCTTCTGAATTTTTATGGAAGCAAATAATAGGGGGTGTAAGTTCTGGAAAATCTGCACTTATCTAAGTGCAGATTTCTAGAACACACCAGCCCCAACACTGGTGGATTTTATAAGTGATATAAGTCACTTATTTCACTCAAATCTGCACTTTCTCAGCCAAAAGTGCTGATTTCACCTTATAGTCCTATTTCACTAATTTTTCAGCATTATCCCATTCATGCACAGCACTTTTCAATGCAGCATTGGCAGGGGCCCATGTCAGTAGCAGATTTGGAGAGAAAGCTGAACATGGTGGTTGTGGTAAAGGAGAATGTGAAAATTCTCTATTGGAGGGAGGATGTGGTCTTCCAACATTGGCAGAGCCATTTTTTGGTTTATTTGGTGTTGTTTTGGTATGCCTTAAATGGCATTGTTTAAACAGTTAAGTGTTTTTCTGGAATTACACAGCAAATATTGGGACTACGGGGAAGTGGGTACTACCATTGGATAGCCCCAATTTTTCTCTATATTTTATGTTTTGTGGACATTTTTCATAGCCTAAGTATTTGGGGGATAATTTCTTATTTTTAATTTTAAAAGATTGCCATTGAATTTTGTTTTTCCTGTTTTATGGGCTAACCTTAAGTCTTAGGGGTAAGTGCTTAGTACCTTTTGAATGAGGCGAATTTTCTCTACATTTCATTTCACAATGTTGTTATAGCGTATTTATGTGTTTTAAGGGTTTTAGTAGTTTTAGGTGATTTTCTAAGTATTTTGGGTGTTTTTGGTAATTTTCTGGCTTCAGGGTGGTCAAGCTGCTTCAGGCGGGCTTCCTGGTGTTGGGCGGACCACCTGCCTCAGTGATAGAGGGCTTGGAAGCGTTTCTAGGGAGGTTTTATGCAATTTGGTGGCCAGGAACACCAAATTTGTGGGTGTTCATAGGCTCTTAGTTAGTAGTCTGTGCGTATATAGTGAATAAGACAGTTTGGGGAAACTTTAATTATCATAAAACCATCTGGAGGAGATATCCTTGTTCCTCACTCAGTTTTCATGTTTTTCTGGCCACAATTGGCTGTGTTTGTTGCAAAGTGAGTTCTTCATTTAACTTGACTTAACAACTGTTTTCTCTGGTATAGTCTTGCAAGCTATATCAAGTATTATTGCTGTCTCTAGCGTGGATTTGCAACCTACATCAAGTATAATTGCTTTCTCTGGTTAAGACATTGGTCTACATTTCAGTTCTTTGGTTTGGTAGTCTGTCTGGAGACTACTTTCTTGACTGATCAGGCAGTCAGGTGTATTGGAAAAGGGGCTTTAGCAAACAGGACCCAAATTTACTTTAGCAGGTAAATCTCACTTATTTTTCTAAAGGGACTGGGGTTTTTCTCTCTGGTTTTACTCTGAATCCCTTGGTCAAGGCCTATAGCTAGTACTATAGGATTGTCTACAGCATCTCTGTCAGAGATTATAGCTTTTGGAAATCCAACAATATTAAACATGTATGGCCACAACAAGAAAGCTAAATCTTTGATGGATACATCTTTATGGGTGGGTATAAATTTGCACATTCTTGGTAAAATTATCCACTATTAACCAACAAGAGTTATAACTTTTTTTACCTGCTACAGGAAGACCAGTGACAAAGTCCATATTTATGATTTGCCATGGAGAATCAGGTGCTTCAATATGTTGTAATAAAATTTCTCTTTTGCCTGTCAATTCTTTAGATTTTTGGCAAGAATCACAAGATTCAACATACAATTTTGTGCTTCAGACATATTAGCCCACCATGCAGTGTTTTTTATGTTTACCATGGTTTTTTCTAAATCAAAATTACATGCTAATATGTCATCATGACATAGTTTTAAGATTTTTTCTTTCATGGAAAGAGGAATTACAATGACATTAGTAAGTTCTCTCCTGTAATAGTTATAACAATCATCAATGGAGAAAATTATTTTACTCAAACCATTTTGGTACTTTGGAGGGAGAGTTTTTATTAATGAATGAATAGAAGCAATCTATTGATCATTGAAGATTATCACTAATTTATTTTAATAATAATCTTTTTCATATGAATCAAGAATTAATTTCAATAACTCTTCTTCCATATCAACAATTTATATGCCAAGTATATGAATTGTATCATCTTCAGGAACATAAGCTGCATTGGAGTCATCATTTGGCAAAGATAATCTAGACAGAATATTTAAATTTGAATGAAAATTTCCAGCCCTGTGAATAGTTTTCATTCCACCTCTGTACTCTTGGACAGCTATTTTCCACCTAAACATGTGTCTGTTTGGTGTCTTTAGGTTTAAGAGAGATTTCACTGCACTAAAATAAGTAACCAGTTCATATTTTTGGTCATCTAAGTAATAATGAAGATTCTCCAAAGCCCATACAACTGCCAAACAATCTAATTGAGTGGTACCATATTTTAATTCACTATTCCTTAAGTTTCTTGAAATATAAAAAATAACTATGTCTGAATTTTTATCATTAATAATTTGTTTTTGGTGAAGAGCAGCTCCTAGTTCAACAAAACTTGCATCTGTTTAGAGTAAAAAAGGTTTATTGAAACCTGGGAGAGCTAGGATTGGTGTAGACCCATCATGCAATACTTGGGGGGGGGACTTGCTAGCAAGTCCTCAACATGTACTTAGATCAAACTCAGATGGAACTCAGACTGAACTTATAATGAACTGATACTGAAATTTACTTTGAACTCATATTGAGCTCTTAACCAAGGATGAATGATACTGTGCTGAAATAATATTGAGAGTTTAATGAAAAATTAATAGAAATACAAAGTTGGGGAACTTAAGAATTTGATAAATCCACAGTATTTTTAAATAAAACACAATTTAATGCTAATTTTGAATATTGCTTTATCATTAAAACGACTGAAAATCATAGTACTTATTTTAAAATTATTACTTCTAAGCTTCCTAATGAGTTAATTAATTTTTTGAGAAAAAATATAAAATTATATATGTGGCTCTTTTTTTTGAAAACTCCTTTTAACCTAGAATTTGAAGCTTTGATTTTTAATTTTAACCCATATCACTATGCAATATAGGGGGTGGACTTGCTAGCAAGTCCTCAACCTGAACTCAGATGGATCTTAGACTGAACTCATACTGAGCTCATACTGAACTCTACTTGAACACCCACCTAAAACTTTTCTGCTGAGTGGTGTTTATCCCTGATTGTATGGTTCCTTTATCAATAGCTCAATGTGTTTTCAATCTGTGATGAGTTTGAGTCCAAGGTTTCAGACTCACTAGCAAGTCTGCCCCCCATATTGTGTGGTGTATGACCTGATTCTTTAGTTCATGTATTGTTACCTTTTTTTTCATTCAATATAATTATTTTCAATTCAGTTGAGTTATCCCAAAAAAATATTGAACCATCAAAACTCTTATATTTTAACTTCTAGAATACCATTAAACCACATATACACCACAGGAAATCTGGGGGTGAACTGCTAGCAGTTCCCTCTATTTGAAACTATCAGGAATTTGTCAGGAAACTGTTGGGAAAACATCCTGAAACTGTCAGAAATATGTTTTTAAATCTGATGAAAAAACATTGAAAAAATAAAATGTCACAGATTGAATCCAGAACAATCCCTCCTTGAGCAGAGCTTAGGAACCACATTGAACATCAGTTAATCTCAGGTTTGGAAAAAGGTTGAACAACATCACTTAGCATACCTTAATATTCAAATATTAAACTTGAATATATGTTGCGTGTATGATATAGATGCATATGCATTTGAATTTGCATGGTGGATACTTATTGCATGTTAAAAATTGATGTGAATTGCCTATCCAAAGTGTATGCATAATGACTATGAAGAATAAATATGCATGAAAAATATGCATAGAAATATGCATAAAAAATATGCATATTGAATATGCAAAAAAAAGGTGCATATATGTATATGAATAAAATATATTAATATGCATATAAATATGTATAATGAATATGCATATGCATATGCATAAATATGCATAATGATTGAAAAATGCAAAAAAATGATGCTTAACGAGTATATTTTATGCATAAATAGAAATATGCAATATGAATTCATATTGCATATAGATAACACTGGCAAACCAACTTGACCAAAACTCATACTAAATTTTCATTCTGGACTAAAGGTGTGAGGGAAGGAATAAAAACAGTCCGACGTTAGAAAAATGCTACATGCACTCATTTTGTAGCAGAGCAAATGAGAAGTGCTGAATTATGGTTGGTGCCCATAATTTAGTATGATATCATAATTTTATTTAATTGTTTTCAATATTGAAAAGACTTAGGTTGGTTGGTATGGATCTAGCTGTGCCAGGGTCTAATCTAATTATTTTAAAAATTTCTTAATAATAGGGGGTGTCAGTTCTGGAAAATCTGCACTTAACTTAAGTGCGGATTTCAAACCAAATCAGCACTTAGATTTTGCAAAAAAGTCACTTATTTCAAAAATGGGTGTCAGTTCTGACCTCAGATCAGCACTTTTTTCGTGATTTTTTTTTCAAAACCACATGTTGGCCACATCATCCCTTTCTTTCCCATACCATTTTGTATTCTCCAAATGTCCTCTTTGTGTACTTCATTCACTTGGGTTGGTATTTTTGTTTGTAGCATATTCATTTTTTTTTGGAATTTACAGTGAAAATCTTTTTTTTGGATGCCTCATTGGTTTTCTTTCACCAGCTCAACATGAAATCACATATTTTGTCAGTGATTTTTTTTTTCATTCATCCCTCATATCCTTTTCCTATTCTCCTCCAACATCCCTCAAACAATTTGGTTTCATTCATTTTGTCATCTCATCTCTCCAGGTAAGTCACTTTATTCTTTTTTTTTGATTTTTTGATTACTAATTATAATTTTTTTTGTTTTTTTCTGTTTATTTTATTTTTTTTATCTAAATTTTTTTTGTAAGTGGTTATTTTGGATTTCAATGGTATAATTAACCTTTTTTTTCTCTCCCTCTTTACTTTCTTTTTTAGCTCCATCACCCTACTCTTCATCCCTCCTTGGCATGGCCATTATCCCCCCTTTCCTTTATTTCACTTTTTTTTGGCTCCATTTCATTGAAACACATACATTGCACATTCTTTATGCATTTCACTTACTCCATATTCAATTTCCCCACAATTCCAACATCAATCTTTCTCACTCTATTTTTCCTACTTTTCAATCAAGGTAAGTTTCATCTCCTTTTTTTCATGCCTATATGATATCTCATTCCTTTTATGAAAACTTCATACTTAAATATATGTATGACTCTTATCTGGATAACAGTGAATTTATAAAACTCCTTTTGATCTCATCTTCATTACCAATTTTCAAGTTTTTGTAAAATTTTGAAAACCAGACTCGGAATTAGGGTTAAGTTTATTCAAATCTAATGTTCTTTTTACTGAAGATTCTCCTGAAGGCTACCTTTCATTTCCTACAAACAGATTTGAATTTGATTCAGTTGTTGCTGAGATATTGACCGTTAAAGTTGAGCCTTTTTTTTCCCAATTTAAATTTTTATTTCATTTTTTATGTAACAAATTAGGGTTAGGTTTATTTAAATCACATGTCCTTTAACTGAAGATTCTACTAAAGCATATCTTTCATTTCCCACAAACATGTTTGAATTAGGTTCAGTGGTTGCTGAGACTTTGACCTTTGAAGTTGAGCCTTTTTTCCAAATTTCCTTGTCTTATTTCACATTTTTATATTGCATATTTAGAGGATAAGGATTCTGAAACTCTTATATGATTATTATCTAGGTATTTCAATTATATAGGCATATATTCGTTGCTCACAAATATCACTAAAGCTCAAAAAGATGAAGATTTTTGCTTATGGGACACTCTACCTTCCTTTAACTCTTTTCTTTCTCTTCGACTCAAAAAGCACTGTAATAAAGCAATTGAAAAAAATCATGAACTTGCAACCAAAGTTGGAATACCGAATTGGTGTGACTCCAAAAGGGAAGATATCAGCCACAAATATCTTTTTTTTTCTAATGTTATTATCACTCATTCTGGATTCCACAATAGGATTCATATCGATAGGAATGATGCTAATTTTCTTACTTTTGGTATATTCTCATATATCAATCCGATAACTGGCCAACCAATACCATCTCCAGCTAAAATCAAAGGACATGGTTTATATTTTCCAGACCACTGGTGCATCATTGATTTTGGTTTGGGAAATGGTATCATCAAAACTATTTGGAATTCTTCTAAGGATAATCATCAAACGACCAAAGCTCCTCCTGGTTTGGAATCCTGTCAAGATTTAACACAATTTGCTTGCTCATTTCAGATCAGTCATAAGTTGATTCAAAGAATCAATAAGGTAATGAAAGAAGGTAAATTTAATTGATTAAAAAAAACTTTATCTAGATCTAAAAAGTATGGGGATTAGAGTTGTCGTCAAAAATTATATATTTTTTCATAAATTTTTAATAAAAATTTTTTATGTATCAATTTCCTCAACTAAAGTAATGGGCCCACAACCTTGTGTTGTATAAAAGGTAATCATGATAACATTTATTTGTTTCATGGGGTTCCTCTAGCCTATACCTGTGGAAAGTCCCAAACTTTTGTTTCTAGATTTGATCTGCATTTTGGCTTGAGGGATTGTCATTACTTTAAACTAGGGAAATTGATATATATTAGATATTTATTTAATAATTTATGTAATTATATTAAGTTTAGATGACTTCCACCACTTACTTCAATAAAATGCAGGGGGGGGGGGTATTGCCAAATTTTCAAATCTGACATGTGAAATTGATGACTTAGAAAATTTTTGGTGATATCCACCCCTTGCTTCAATAAAATGCAGGGGAGAGTATTGCCAAATTTTTAAAACAGATATAGAATTTTTTTGACTTGTAAATATTTTGGTGAAAATTTTTGACAAGAATGTGAAAGTAATTGTTTCCACCTTGAGCAGGTTTCTGGCTCAAAAGAATAGTAGTACCATCAACAAAACCAATACATCCTGGGAAGCCCTCTGCTTGCATAACCTGAGATGAATCAAGTCGCTCTTCTTTTGTTTTCCAGGTGAGAAGTTGAGATTCCAAGGAGTTGATGGCAGTGATACATCATTTGGTATAAGTTTTAACTTAACCATACCCTAAATCAAAGACATTTTCTAAACTTTTCAAAGCAGCTCCATTACCATTTGAACCCAAACGACATAGTGTGTTGGCCAATTGAATTGAAGGATGTCGTTGTTCTTTTTGAGAATTATTGTGAAATATGGGATGATCCTGAATAAGCTCAAGCAATTTAAGGAAAAATTCCTGAGAAGTCCTGAACAGCTGTCTAAAACTGGGTGTAGATAGGTTAAGAAGTGTTTGGATAGTGTACTTGGGGGTATGAAGTACTTGAGGCTTTCTGGGAAGAAGGTAACGTTTCGTGGCCATTTTTGATAAAAAGACAAAATCTTCTTCTAGATCAGAATCAGAATCGGAATCAGAGTCCAAGAGAAGTTCAAGAGCCATGAAAGTCATTACTTTATGTAATTTATCACGATTTGAAAGTGAGGAAGGCATAACTCTTATATGATATGATATGAAGATGTAAGTGATGTACGATGTTTTGAGTTATGAAGTGTTATGCTGTGGAGTGCTGCGTATGAATGGGATGATGCTGAAAAATCAGTGAAATGGGACTTGATGGTGAAATCAGCACTTTTGGTTGAGAAAGTGCGGATTTGAGTGAAATAAGTGACTTATTTAATTTTGAAATCCACCAGTATTGGGGCTAGTGTGTTTTGGAAATCCGCACTTATTTAAGTGCAGATTTGGTCAAATTTAAGTGCAGATTTGCCAGAACTAACACCCCCTAATTAACGGGTTTTAATGCAAAAACAGGTTGTATTTTTTGTGGGATATCGGATATGATAAGGTCTTTTGTAAAAAAAACTTATTTGTTTAAAAATATTCCTGAATCAGATGTGGGATAATCACTACAAAAAATTGTAGTACTGTGGGAAATAAAATATATGCACAAGCAGTAAAGAAAGGACTGAGTGAACCCTTTTGTGCGGTGGGAATCATTAAAGTGGAATTGTGGATGAAAAATATAATTCATTATTACCATTTTATTAAATCAAAAAATTTATAACATTAAAAAGAACTATTTATAAATTGGTATTTGACCTTTGTGCCTCACATATATTTATCATTTAATTGATTTTTTGTCACCATTTTGTTATTAATATTATAAGTATAGCAAAAACTTGTGTGCCCAACGCATACCAGGTGATGTTACACCTTTTATAATATTATTAAATAAAGGTAAAAAAATATGAAAATGATTTGTTTTACAAAAAATAAATTGATATCCAAAAGCAATATGAGGGATAAAAAGGTAAAATTAAAGGGATAAAATATGAAATAAAAAATTAAAGTAAAATTCCTGCCATCAAGAGCAAGTAGACATGATGGGGTGAATGCCCAGCAGTGGCACTAAACTTAGACTATAATTTCTTTTTTGTAAAAATAAAAAAAATCCACTTGAGCTTTACCAAAACTTCAGGATGACAATTTTGCCATATAAAACAACTTCTAGTGCAATTATTGAAGAAAAATTCATTTTCATTGCAATAGAGAGAATTGATCGCATCAGACTGCATGTGACCAAAAGTGTCCAGCACAAGTTTGGCCGAACTTGTGCTGGACACTTTTATGATGGAGAGTAGCTAGGGTAGAATTTTTCTTCAGTTAATCTGGTATTTCTTATAAACATGTCCATTGGTACTTGATATTTGTGCCTCAATAATATATATCATTTGATTAATTTATTGTCACCATTATATTATTAATATTATAAGTATAGAAAAAACTCATGTGCCAAATGCATACCAGGTGATGTTACACCTTTTATAATATTATGAAATAAAAGTAAAAAAATATGAAAATGATTAGCTTTACAATAATTTAAATAGAAATTAAAAAAAAAGAGAAATAAAAAAGTAAAATTAATCACAAAGAGATCAATTATGAAAAACAAAATACTAGTAAAATACTTGCTCTCAAGAGCCAGTAGAAGTGTTAAAACAAATGGGAGCCATCAGGGCTAAATTGTAATAAGTGAAATTTTTTTTAAAGATAAAAAATTATACACCTGAGGTCGGGAAGAACGACAGGTGGATGATTCAGCTAAAAAAAACTACTTGTAGTGAAGTTTAATAAAAAAATGTTTTTTTGTTGCCATAGAGAGAATTGATCCCATCTGACTGCACGTGACCAAAAGTGTCCAGCACAAGTTTGGCCAAACATGTGCTGGACACTTTTAAGATGGAGAGTAGCTTGGGTGCAAATTTTCTTCAGTTCCTTCATCTTGTATTTCTCATAAACTTGTCTACTGGTATTTGATCAGTCTGTATATTTCATATTTATCATCCAATTAATATTTTATCACCATTATATTATTAATGTTATTAGTATAGCAAATACTTGTGTGCCAAATGCATACCATGTGAAGTTATACCTTCAATAATTTTTTAAAATAGACGTAAATAAATATAGAAAGGATTAGTTTTACAAAAATTAAATATAAATTTAAAAGTAAAAAGAGGAATAAAAGATTAAAATAAAAGTCAAAGAGTTCAAATATGAAAAAAATACTAGTAAAATTCCGGCTATCAAGAGCCAGTAAAGGTGTTAAAGCAAATGGGAGCCATCAGGGCTTAATTGTAATAAGTGACCTTTTCTTTAAAGATAAAAAATCATACACCTGATATTGGGCAGGACAGCAGGTGGATGATTCAGCTAAACCAAACTACTTCTAGTGAAATTTGATAAAAAAAATTTTTGTTGCCATACAGAGAATTGATCCCATCTGACTGCACATGACCAAAAGTGTCCAGCACAGGTTTGGCCGAACTTGTGCTGGACACTTCTATGATGGAGAGTGGCTGGTGTAGAATTTTTCTTCAGTTCATCTGGTATTTCTTACAAACATGTCTACTGGTATTTTATCTTTGTGCCTCACTCATACATATTGTTTGATTAATTTTTTGTCTTATTTATATTATTAATTATATAAGTATAGCGAAAAATTGTGTGCCAAATGCATACTGAGTGACGTTACACCTTTTATAATATTTTTAAAAAAATGTATAAAAATATTAAAATAATTTATTTTCAAAATTATTAATTGATATCCAAAAGCAATATGAGGAATAAAAAATTAAGTTGAAGGGATCAAATATGAAAATAGAAATCTAAGTATTATTCCTAATATCAAAGGCCAGTAGAGATGTTGAAGCAAATGAGAGCAATTAGGGATAAAATTGTACTAAATTGACTGTTTTTTAAAAATAAAAAATTGTGTACCTGTGGTTTGGATGAACTCTAGGTGGATAATTCAGCTATATCAAACTACATCTAGTGAAGTTTCTTATCAAATAATTTTTTTCATTGCCGTAGAGAGAATTGATCCCATCTGACTGCACCTGACCAAAAGTGTCCAGCACAAGTTTGGCCAAACTTGTGCTGGGTACTTTTATGATGGAGAGTAGCTAGGGTGCAGGTCTTCTTCAGTGCAACTGTTATTTTTTTAAAACATGTCAACTGGTATTTGATCTTTCTGTGTTATTCATATTTTATTATCTGATTAATTTTTTGTCATTAGAATATTATAAATTTTATTACTATAGAAAAAACTTGTGCACCAAATGCATGCCATGTTATATTACACCTTTTATCATATTATTAAAAAATTTTAAAAAAATATGAAAATGATTTTTTTTCCAAAATTATAAATTAATATCCAAATGTAACATGAGTGATAAAAAAGTAAAGTAAAAGATATCAAATATGAAAAAGAAAAATTCAAGGAAAATTCCTGCCTTCAAGAGCCAGTAGAGGTGTTGAAACAAATGGGTGCCATCAGGGCTAAATTTAATAAAATTTATTTTTTTTAGAGATAAAAAATTTTTCACCTGAGGTTTGGAAAAACTCAAGGTGGATAATTCAGACATACCAAACTACTTCTAATGTAATTATTTAGCATTTTTTTTAAATTTAATTTCCACAGAGAGAATTGATCCCATCTGACTGCACCTGAACAAAAGTGTCCAGCACAAGTTCAGCCAAACTTGTGCTGGACACTTTTATGATGGAGAGTAGCTATGGTGGAAGTGTTTCTCAGTACATCAGTTTTTTGTTTTTCACATTTCTATTGGGTTTTTAACTTTTTTTTATCATTCTTATTTATCTTATAATTAATTTTTTGTAACCATATATATTATTAATTTTTCTAGTATAGCAAAAACCTGCATGCCAAATGCAAAATTGGTGATGTTACACCTTTAATAATATTATTATATTAAGTTAAAAAAATATGAATATGTTTAGTTTTTAAAAAAATAAATTGATATTTAAAATTAAAAAGAGTAATAGAAAAGTAAAATGAAAATAAATGGGATTAAATAAGAAATAAAAAATACAAGTAAAATTTTTACTATCAAGAGCCAGAAGTGGTGTTGGGACAGTTGGGAACCCCAAGGTCAAGACTTGGTCTAAACTTACTTTTATGTATAGCTAACAAATTTTGAACTGAGGTTTGGACAGACTTCCAGGTGACAATTTTCAATATTAAACATTCTTTACTTCAATAATTGAGTGAAATATCATTTTCATTGCCATAGAGAGAATTTATCTCATATGACTTCATGCAACCAAAAGTGTCCAGCACAAGTTCGGCCAAACTTGTGCTGGCCACTTTTATAATTGAGAGTAGGCATACAGCAAATCTTCTTAAACTCAAAAGGGATTTCTTATAAACATTTCCACTGGTATTTGATCTTTCTGTGTCATTTCAATTTACCATTTGATTAATTTTTTGTCATCATTATATTATTAACGTTATTACTATAGTAATAACTTGTGTGAAAAATGCATACCAGGTGGTGTTCCACCTTTAATCATATATTATTAAATAAAGGTATAAAAAGTATTAAAATTATTTATTTTAAAAATTAAAAATTGATATCCAAAGCAATATGAGCAATAAAAAAGTAAAATAAAAGGGATAAAATAAGAAAAAAAAATCTAAGGAAAATTCCCACTATCAATAACAAGTAGAGGTGTTAGATCAAATGTGCACCACCAGGGCTAAACTTGGACTATATTTTCTTTTTTGTTAAACCAAAGAAAGTGTCCTGATGAGTTTTGAAAAATCATCAGAAGGACATTTTTGAAATATCAAACTACTTATTGTGCAATGATTGAGCAAAATGTCATTTTCATTTCCATAGAGTAAATTTATCCCATCTGACTGCATGCAACCAAAAGTGTCCAGCACAAGTTTGGCCAAACTTATGCTGGACACTTTTATGATGGTGAGTATCTAGGGTGCAGGTATTCCTTATAAACAAATCCACTTGTATATGATCTTTCTGTGTCATTCATATTTATCATTTGATTCATTGTTTTTCACCATTATACTATTAATGTTATTAGTATTGAAAAAACTTGTAAGCCAAATGCATACTGGGAGATACTACATCTTTAATAATCTTATTAAATCTAAGTAAAAAAAATATGAAAAGTATTAGTTTCACAATAAATAAATTGATATTTGAAAGCAAAAAGAGGAATAAAAAAGTAAAATAAAAGTGATTAAATATGAAATTAAACATACAAATAAAATTTCTCCCATCAAAGATAATTTGAGTTTTCAAACCAAATTTGCAACACCAGTTCTAGATTTGGAATATATTTTCATTTTTTTTAAATTAATAAAATTGTCCACCTGAGGTTTTCCAAAAAATCAGGAGGATAGTATAGCAGTATAAAACTACTTCTTGTGCAATGATTGAGCAAAAATTCATTTTAACTTCGATTGAGTAAATTTATCCCATCTGACTGCATGCAACCAAAAGTGACCAGCACAAGCTCAGCTGAACTTGTGCTGGACGCTTTTATGATGGAGAGTAACTAGGGTGCAAGTCTTCTTCAGTTAATCTTTTATTCATTTTAAAAATGTCTATGGGTATTTGATCTTTCTGTGTCATACATATTTATTATTTGATTATTTTTTAGTCACCATTATATTATTACTGTTTTTAGTATAGCAAAAACATGTGTACTGAATTTACACTGGGTGATTTTACAACTTTAATAATATTATATAATAAATGTAAAAAAATGTGAAAGTTATCAGTTTTACCAAAATAAAATTAATATTTAAAAGCTAAAGGATAAATAAAAGGGTAAAATTAAAATTAAAGAGATCAAACATGAAATAAAGATATTAAGTATAATTTCTGTTATCATGAGCCAGTAGAGGCTTCATAAAAAATTGGAACCATCATAGATTAACATGGATCAAATTTAATTTTTAACAAAGTAATAAATTGTCTACCTTAGGTTTGGAAAAACTTCTGGGGGACAATTTGTCCATATAAAACTACTTTCAGTGCAATGATGGAGTGATCATTCAGTCTCATTTCCATAAAAAGAATTGATTGCATCTGACGGCATGTAACCAAAAGTGTCAAGCACAAGTTTGTGCAAACTTGTGCTGGACACTTTTATCATGGAGAGTAGCCAGGGTGAAAGTCATTTTAAATCATCTGGAATTTCTTATAAACATGTCCACTGTTATTAAATATTTGTGCCTCACTCATATTTATCAATTGATTAATTTTTTGTCACCATTATATTATTAATATTATCAGTATAGCAAAAACTTGTGTGCCAAATGAATACTGGGTGATGTTACAACTTTTATAATATTATTAAATAAAGGTAAAAAACTATGAAAATGATTTATTTTACAAAAAGAAAACTTCTATTCAAAAGCAATATGAGAGGAATAAAGTAAAATAAAAGAAATAAAAGATGAAAATTAAAATCCAAGTTAAATTCCTGCCATAAAAAGAAAAAAGAGATGTTGAATCAAATTAGCACAATCAGGGCTAAATTTGCACTAAATTTTCTTTTTTGTAAAAATAAAAAAAAAATCCACTTGAGCTTTACCAAAACTTCAGCATGTCAATTTTGCCATATCAAACTACTTCTAGTGTAATTTTTTATCAAAAATTTATCTTCATTTCCATAGAGAGAATTGCTCCCATCTGACTGCACCTGACCATAAGTGTCCAGCACAAGCTTGGCCAAACTTGTGCTGGACACTTTTATGATGGAGAGTAGCAAGGGTAGAATTTTTCTTCAGTTCATCTAGTATTTCCTACAAACATGTCTACTGGTATTTTATCTTTGTTCCTCACTCATAAATATCATTTGATTAATTTTTGGTCACCATTATATTATTAATTTTATAAGTATAGAAAAAACTCATGTGCCAAATGCATACCTGGTGATGTTATGCCATTTATAATATTATTAAATAAATGTATAAAAATATTAAAATAGTTTATTTTAAAAATTATTAATTGATATCCAAAAGAAATATGAGGAATAAAACATTAAGTTAAAGGGATCAAATATGAAAAAAGAAATTTAAGTAATATTCCTACTATCAAAGGCCAGTAGAGGTGTTGAAGCAAATGAGAGCAATCAGGGATAAATTTTACTAAATTTACTTTTTTTTAAAGATAAAAAATTGTGCATATGTGGTTTGGATGAACTCTAGGTAGAAAATTTGACTATATAAAACTACTTCTAGTGAAGTTTCTTATCAAATAATTTTTTTCATTTCCATAGAGAGAATTGATCTCATATGACTGCACCTGACCAAAAGTGTCCAGCACAAGTTTGGCCAAACTTGTGCTGGACACTTATTTGATGGTGAGTATCTAGGGTGCAGGTCTTCTTCAGTGCAACTGTTTTTTTTAAAACATATCCACTGGTATTTGATCTTTTTGTTTTATTAATATTTTATCATTTGATCAATTTTTTGTCACCCATATATTATTATTTTTATTAGTATAGCGAGAAAACATTTGCCAAATTCTTACAGGGTGATGTTAAACCATTAATAATTTTATTAGGGGGTATCAATGTTGACCGATCTGCAATTAAATTAATTGCGGAAAATAATCTGCATACCCCAATTATCTTCCGCAATTATTTTTGCTAATAATTGGGTTATTAGACACTTTATGTGTCAATGTTCACCTCTTATCTGACATTTTTTTACTCAATTTTTCATAACCACATCTTGGACAACTTTCTGTCATAACCACATCTTGACCTACTTTCTGCCATAACCACATCTTGGACTACTCTCTGGATATGGCTTCTACCTTGCTGCACACTCACATTCTCTTCCCATCCTGTCCATTCTATCCACTCAGAACCCCTCACCATCTCATCTGCTTGTTTCTGCTCCTTTTCATCTTCATTTATATTTTGACATGCTTCGTTGTCCTAGATTTTCTCAAAGGCAGCCATCACCGAGTTGTTCTTCAAATCCCACTACTCCCTCTTTCCTCCGCTCAGCCAAGAAATCTAAGACTGTTCAATTAAAAAAATATGATCATCTCATTCTTATCAACTGGCTGAAAACCAAATCTAACTATGATTCTTGTTTTGGTACTGAGTATTCAACTAAAGTAGGATGGCCCCCAGCATCAAAAGTTAATGGCTATCTTTTATTGGCAAATGAATTACGGAATAAGACCAAGGGAAGGATTGATCTTTTGCCTAAACAGATGTCTGAACGCTTCAAGCATTACCAAGCCAAATACAAGAAGGAAAAGGCTCTTTCATCTTCCACTGGTTTTGGGATTACCGACATTGATATAACTAAGGGTATCAAATCCATAGACAATAAACTTAATTCTTTATTTCCTTACTTTAAAGAGATGGATGCAATTTTTGGAGAGCAAGCCGATGTTAATCCTGTAAACATGTTGGATGGAGAAGATCCTATCTCCAAACATTATGTTGAAGCAAATCTTTTCCCATCCTCTTCCTCCACTCAAGCCTCCCCTCATTTGAATGAGACATATCAAGATAGCTTTTGTGCAGATCCTATAGGTGATTTAACCCAACCAAATCTAACTCAGGTCTATTTCTTTTTTCTTTTATATTATCATTTCTACTTTTATTTACTTATATTTTTCTTATTTCTTAAAAGGCTGATGAACAAACCCAGGATCCTCAATCAACTGAGTCTGAAGGTAGTGAAAATGATGATGAGGAAAATATGACCTTGAAAAAGAAGCGTAGGGCTTCAAGTAGTCTAAATTTCCACTCACAAAGAAGACAAAAAAGTGATACTTCATCACAAACCCCTTTTTCGTCTATGGAACAATTTTTAGAGAAATGTGATGCTGGTAAGTGATACCATACCTCTTATTACTTTACTCTACTTTTCTTCCACTTTATATTAATTTTTATTATCACTCTAGAACAAGTAGAAATTGCTAAAGAGACTCTAAGCTTTGAAAAGAAGGAATATGAGCTCTCTTTAAGGAGGGATGATAGGCTACAAGATTTGGAAGAGAGGAAGTACGAGCTCTCTTTACGGAAGGATGATTGGGCCCAAGATTTGGAGGAGAGGAAGTACCAGCTCTCTTTACGGAAGGATGATCGGGCCCAAGATTTAGAGGTGAAAAATTTTGAGTTAACTCTAAGTATTGAAAAATCAAAAAAAGAGGAGAAAACACTCGAACATCAAAACCTATTAGAGCAGATGAAATATAAGTTTTATCATGAAGAAAATTCCAAAAAGAAAGATTTCTTGATAGAATGTGTTAAAGCTAATAAATCTGTTGAGGAAATTGAAAATTTAAAGAAATTGTTGGATGACTAGTTTGTTTTATTTATCTCACACTTCAACTGTTCATATTTATTTGTACATCAAATTTCCAATAATTTCCTTTATTTAATTACTCTATCAATCATTACTTGAATTTTTGTATTTTAATGTTAAATATTCTTTTTTTAAATAAAATTTTCATGTCTCCTTTGAAAATTTGATGATCCCCCACCCCTGGATTTTTTTGAAGTAAGGGGTGGGTATCATAAAAAAATTTTCATGTCATGAATCTTGAAAGTCTTATATGAAACTTTGGCTTTACTACCCCCTGCATTTTACCGGTATCCCAAAAATTCTTACATGTCAAGAATTTCGCAAGTCTTATAAGAAATTTTGGCAAAACCCCCCATGGATTTTATTGAAGTAAGGGATGGGTATCACCAAAAAACTTTCACCAAAATATTTACAAGTCAAAGAAAATTCTATATCTGTTTTAAAAAATTGGCAATACTCTCCCCTGCATTTTATTGAAGCAAGGGGTGGGTATCTTTAAAATTTTTCTAAGTCATCAATTTCACATGTCAGATTTGAAAATTTGGCAATACCCCCCCCCTGCATTTTATTGAAGTAAGTGGTGGAAGTCATCTAAATTTAATATTATTACATAAATTATTAAATAAATATCTAATATATATCAATTTCCCTAGTTTAAAGTAATGACAATTCCTCAAGCCAAAATGCAGACCAAGTCTAGAAACAAAATTTTGGGACTTTCCACAGGTATAGGCAAGAGGAACCCCATGAAACAAATAAATGTTATCATGATTACCTGTTATACTAACAAAGGTCATTGGCTCATCACTTAACTTGAGAAAATTGATAAATATAAAATATTTATTAATAATTTATGAAAAAATATAAAATTTTCAATGACAACTCTAATCCCCATACTTTTTGGATCTAGATAAAGTTTTTTTAAATCGATTAACTTTACCTTCTTTCTTTACCTTATTGATTCTTTGAATCAACTTATGACTGATTTGAAATGAGAAGCCAAAATGTGTTAAATCTTGACAAGATTCCAAACCAGGAGGAGCTTTGGTCATTTGATGATTATCCTTAGAAGAATTCCAAATAGTTTTGATGATACCATTTCCCAAACCAAAATCAATGATGCACCGGTGTAGACAATCTTATAGCACTAGCTATAGGCCTTGACCAAGGGAGTTGGAGAAAAACCAGAGAGAAAATCCCCTGTCCCTTTAGAAAAATAGAGTGAGATTTACTTGCTAAAGTAAGTTGGTTCCTGTTTTGCTAAAGCTCCTGTATAACACACTTGACTGCTAGATGAGCCAAGAAAGTAGTCCCCAGATAGACTACCAGACCAAAGAACTGAAATGTAGAACAAAGTCCACACCAGAGACAGCAAAGATACTTGATGTAGGCTGCAAATCCACACCAGAGACAGCAATAATACTTGCTATAGCTTACAAGGCTATAACAGAGAAAACAGTTGCCAAAGTTAAGTTAAAAGAAGAACTCACTTGCAACAAACACAGCCAATTGTGGCCAGAAAACAGTGAAAACTGAGTGAGGAACAATGATATCACCTCCGCATGGTTGTATGATGATTAAGGTTGCCCCAAACTGTCTTATTCACTATGTACACACAGACCACTAACTAAGAGCCCATGCACACCCACCAATCTGGCGCCTGTACCTGCCAAATTGCATAAAAAACCCTCCTGGAGCGCTCCCCAACCTTCTAAAACAGAGGCGGGCAGGCCGCCTGAAGCGGTTCGGCCTCCCCAAAGCCAGAAAACCAATAAAAACCACTAATCTACTTAGAAAAATTAGCTACAACTACTAAAACCTTTAAAACACGGAATTTCACTATAACAAAATTGAGAAATGAAATATAGAGAAAAATTAGCTCTATCCAATGGTACTAAGCACTTAACCATAAGACTTAAAGTTAGCCCGTAAAACATGAAAAACAAAATTAAACAGCTATCTTTTTAAATAAAAAATGAGGAAATGACCCCTTAAAACTTAGAATATGAGAAATGTCTACAAGACATGAAATATAGAGAAAAGACGGGGCTATCCAATGATAGTACCCACATACCCGTAGACCTAATATCCACGGAATAAAACCAGAAAAATACCTAATTCTTTAGCAGATGTCAATGAAGACATGCAAAAACAACGCCAAATCACACAACAAAGGCCCCTGCCAATGTTGGAAGACCACATCCTCCCTCCAATTGAGAATGTCCGCATTCTTTCTTCATCCAACCACCATGTTTAACCTTCTTCCCAAATCTGCCTCTGAAATGGGCCCCTGCCAATACTGCATTGACAATAATTTAATCTGCGCCATGACACCACCTGTCCATCCATACAGAACTTCCTGCGATGTCTGCCACTCCAGAAAGAAGACCTGCCACAGACCTGGTCCACTTTCTTCCACAACAGATTCACCTCCACCTCAACCTGGTCCTTCTTCTGCCAGCACCAAAAGATCTAGGCCATCCATCCTGATACCCAGATTAATCAAAAAGCTCCACCCTTCCCAGAAGAGTGCCACAACCCATAAAACAACTATTTCCCCCATCCCTGGTCCATCTGATGGTAAAGAACATTCATTCCTTCCTTCAACTATAAAACTGATAACTTCTCAGTTCCTTCCACTTCTGATAGTGATGATAACAATGTAGGATCTATTGCACCACTAAAACCAACGCACTTGCCCACTATCAAGGCCAAGTTCCAACAACATACATCTCAACAGAAACAACTTCTGCTTCACTACTTCCAATCCACTCCTGCTAGAGATCCACAGGATATTAAGAACAGAAGAAACCTCATTCACCAGTTCAAGGCTAATTCTGAACACTTCATTTCATCTCTTGATTCCCTCTGTAATTCCACTAGCACTTGAGTTTGATTCAGAAAAGAAAAATTGACCACACCCTCTATAGGATGTAACCACAAAACAACCCTCAGTTTTAAGTCTTGGGGGACCATCCTCATTTTATAGTCTTGGGGGACTCAAAAACCCTCAGTTTAAAGTCTTGGGGGACTCAAAAACCTAAATCATAAACCCAGAACCAGAGATCAACCACATTAAGACACAGAGAAAAAACTAACATTCTGGGGTAATTGTGAATAGAGCTGCCAGCCCATCAATTACCCCCAAACTTGCCTTTGCTAAATTCGGAGGCTTCCCCTGTGGATACCCTCCACCAATATTTCAAAACCAACTCCACAACAAAAACTTTTTCCTCAGATAATAGTCTTGGGGGACTTACAACCCTCAGTTTAAAGTCTTGGGGGACTAACACAGTGTTCAGTTTAAAGTCTTGACGGACTACCTTGATAAAATATTGAAAACAGCCAGTTTAAAGTCTTGGAGGACTACAGAAACCAGATTTCAGTTTAAAGTCTTGATGGACTGTCTTGATACCATAGATTTTTCAGTTTAGAGTCTTGATGGACTTCCTTGATAATATAGCTTTTTCAGTTTAGAGTCTTGATGGACTGACAGAATTTTGCATAAAATGGACGCAGCCAATTTCATGCAGCACACCTCTAAAGCCAACCTGCTGAACTTCCACCTTCACTTCATCATCTACCCATCACTGACAAAAATCTCCTCCTATCCCTTTTCATCATCTTTTCTCACCACAGATCATGGCTGGATCTCCTGATGTTAACCCTCCTACTCTCCCTTGCTTCACTGCTCCCATAGACTATGCCTGCAAACAGTGCATCCACATGTGCAGACCTTGCACATTCACTCTTCCAAATCCTGAATCCAAATTCTACAACAGGGCTTGTGACTCTTGCTATTCCAAAAAGAAAAGATGTGACAGAGACGCCAACTACCCTATTTCTCCACCTTCTCCTTCTCACAAATACATCTCCAGATCCCCTACCAGATCACCAGAGCTTGGTCCTTCCTCTTCCTCTCTATCTTCTACTCCTTCCAGAAGATCCAGAAGCTCAGCTTCCCGCACTCTTCCCAAAAGACCAGCCTTAGCCTCACAAGAAACTGCTTTTATCTCCGCCAAATTAGCTCCAAAAGCTTCAAAATCAACTCCCAGGCTTCTAGACCGCGTCCAGGCGGCCTGGCTGACATCGGGCGGCCCGCCCGCCTCACCAAACAGTGATAATCAGGGCTAAAACCTACAAAAACCGCCAGAAAACAGCCAAATTCATCCAGACAACAACAAAAACTCAACCCAACTACCTCCTACTGCTCCCAGAGCAATGCAATCCACCCTTCCAAAGTCCAAAAGCACCAAAATTTACCATATTTCTTAGAGAACTGCCAGAGAACCCCAAGAAGAAACCAGAACACCACACACTGCTCCACAACAACAACTTTGTCCCCAACTAAGACAAAGAAACTACACCTCTCCTCTGTCAGCCAACTACTCTTCTGACAGTTACATCTCTTCAAATTCTCCATCCAGAAGAGAGCAGTCTGCTTCCAAATCCCCCTCTCCTGCTCCATCCTTTAACAACCCTGGTACTCCATCACCAGCACCTCCTCCAGCTGAATCCAACAGAAATAACAACCACAACAACAACAATCTCACTGCTCCAACTAGGCCCCAAGAACATCAGCATCCCAGTTCACCTTCTCAGGATCCTTCAGAGGAAGACCATGAGAATCCATATCTTTCCCTAGTTGATCCACCCACTATGACCATTACAAAATTTTCAGAGATCCAAATCCCAGCTTCTTACAGATTTGATGAGCTTCCAATCTGTAAGTACCAAATTAATTATTCCATTTCTTCAACAAAAAATAATTACTGATACAATTCTTCTTGTCTAGTTGGCACCCCTCCTCCTGAATCTATTATTGGAGTTGGCCAAACTCTTGAAACTTCTTTGACCCTGGATTATGGAGACATGAAGAAACACCTAAGCACCATGTGTTCCAACATGCTAAAAGCCTTTGCCCTCCATGGACCTTTGAATGACTTTGAAAAATCCCTGAGAACGCGCCTACTGGACGACCACTGGAAAATGTCTAGGATCATTAAACACACCCTCCAGCACTCCATTCCTACCTCTTATTCTTCCTCCTCTGAATTTCCCTCTAATCCAATTCCTGACCATTACAATCCCTATAATCTCTCCAGCAGGATGCACTTCAAAGAACACAGTGCTTCCCACAATCCCAACAAAAAACAAAAACGTCATCACAATCCAGACCAGCCTCCAGAAGCTTCATCATCCAGACAATGAGCTCCTGCAAAAGATTAGAAACATAAAAATAATATAAAACAAATAATAAAAAATGATTTCAGAATTTTTTTTTTTTTTTTTTTTACAGTCTACTGATATACTAAAATAAAAAATTAATAATTAAAATGAAATGAAATAACATAAATGAAATAAAATAAAATATAAAAAATAATACAAATGGTATCCCTCAGCCAATTGATGAGCTGATCCCCTGATACCTTACCCACATCCAAGTGCACCTTGATGTGGATACACAACTAATTCTTTTAAATTGTTAACAGAAAACAAAATTCAAAAAATTTAGAAATTCAGAAAATAATAAAAAATAATGAAACACAGAAACACATGAAATAAGTAATAAATAAAAATAAGAAAATAGCATTGCCCGGCCAATTGATGAGCCTTTCCCCACCAATGCTTGCCCACATCCAGGTGACCCTGATGTGGTAACACCCTATATTTTTGATTTTATAATTTTAAACAACCCCCATAAAAAAAATTAAAAGAAAAAAAGAGAAAAAAGAAAATAATCTAAAACTGCTATCTAGCAAAAACATAACTGCAAAATCAAAGACAGTCCAGCTCCATAGATGGTCCAATAAGGGAAATTCCGGTCCATAGAAATGATCACTGGGTGGGCTCCCTCCAATAAGTAAAATTTATGGGAGACCACCAGTGATCCACCACCAATCTGAAAGAACCAAAGATAAAGAAGCCAGTCCCAAACCAGTTTAAAGTCATAGCGGACTTGAAACCTGAATAATAAACAACAGAACTAGAATTCAACTAGGAAAAACAAAGACTTGAAACAGACATTCTGGGGTAACTGTTCTACAGAGCAGCCAGCTCATCAGTTACCCCCACACTTGCCAAAATAAAATCTAGAAGCCCCCCCTGGGTACCTTCTAACAAAAACACAACATCCAACACAAAAAAAAACCAAAACCAATAAACAGTGAAGAGTCCAGCACTTGAAAACCAGAGGAAATTCCAGTTTAAAGTCATAGAGGACTAAAACCTGTGAAAAGAAACCAATACTAGGGTTCAACCAAATTAAGAGATAGGGTTGGAAACAGACAATCTGGGGTAACTGTTGATAGAGTAGCCAGCCCATCAGTCACCCCCACACTTGCCAAGACAAAATCTAGAGGCCCCACCCATGGGTACCCTCTAACAAAAGTTTCCAACAAACAGATGCATAGCATCACCACAAAAAACCAAGATTAAAGAATGGTCCGTAGTATATCCTCATTGCGGAGTCAATCTTCTTCATGCCTAGTGCCTCTGGGATAAAACCTCTTCACTTGGTCTGCAGCCACCCTCTTTTTCAAGACTGCACCATCCAACTCTTCCAAAATATAAGAACCTCCAGACACCTGAGATCTGACTCTGTAAGGTCCATTCCATCTGTCAGCAAACATTTTCCCCACTGACTCTCCACACTTCTGTTATACACCAAAACCAAACAACCAGGTTTCAAGGGATTCCTGAGTCTATGAGCCAACTTCTTGTCCCAGTACCTGACTGATTGATTCCTAATCTTCATCATTCTAGAGTGTGCCTTCTCTTGACATTACTCTCTACATTCCAACTGTTGCATCCTGGCACAGAGCAAATCTTCTGTTGAGTGCACGTCATCCCAATCAATTCCAAGATAAGAGACAGCTTCCAAGTCCACTGGTAGAATGGCTTTCTGACCAAACATTAACTCATAAGGAGAATAGCCAGTTGTCCTCTTCACAGTGACCCTATCAGCAAATAAAACCAAGGGTAAATAATGCCTCCACTTTTTGGCACTATCTCCGCAAATCTTCACCAAAGCATTCTTGATAACTTGATGGCCTCTTTTAACCATGCCTTCAGCTTCAGGATAATACGGTGTAGCCACTCTAACCCTAGAACCAACACTAGCCACAGCTTCTTTAAATTTGGCACCAAACTCTGGCCCACCATCAACAGTCACCAACTTCATCAACCCATACCTATAAATCCATTCCTTCTTCAAAAACTCTGCCACATTATTGGCAGTCAAATTAACCAGAGGCACTGCCTCAACCCAACCAGACAAATCATCCCTAGCAACAATCAAGTATTTATACCTGCCCTCTTTAATATGGACAGCATCCAGACTGACTCTTCCCAAGACAGTTGATTCATCAGTAGCACGGCCCATCTCTTTAGGTTTCAAGTGACTTCTTCTTTGACATTCTTCACAAGATTGAACCCAACCCTGCACAGCCAACTTCATACCCGGCCACCAAAATCTGTCTGCTACTCTTCTATAAGTCTCCCCAAAGCCTCCATGACCAAGGTCTTCATGCAAAGACTTCAAAACCAATTCTTGACCCTTCTTCTGAGTCACCACCACTTGAGGATTAGGATGTCTCCTTCTCATCAAGCGCCTTCCTGACACATAAAATCCAGGACTCTTCTTCTTGATTGCCAACCAAGTATCATCATCACAACTATCTGGCCCCTCCAAGGTCAACAGATATTCCACCAAAATAAAATAAAACCTAGACTGACCCCAGGTCTCATCTTCAAAATCCAACAAAACAACTTCCAAGGGTGCAACTCTGTCATCAAAATCACCAGTGTGAACATGAGCCAATTGAGCAGCCCAACCAGGACACCAATCCTTAAATTTTGGCACGTCCTTCTCTTTCCATTGAACCTTGTGAGAATCCAGTTCACTAACAAAAACACCCTTTTCCAATTTTGAGCTGTCCCAAACAACAACTCCATCTTCATCAACAAAAACATCCTGATCACCAGAATCAAGATCAGATCCAGCCAGTTTAGCCTCTTGGGGGAGGTCAGAACAATCATCCAGTTTAGCCTCATGGGGGAGGAGAGAAAAATCCTCAGCACCCTTTGTGCTGGCCCTAACCACTGGAACATCTTTGTCAAACTCTTCAGAATCAGAATCCTCATCTGTAAGTGGCCTCCTTGATAATCCATCAGGCATAGTAAAAGTTTTACCTGGTTTGTGTACCAGGTCAAAAGAAAAATGTTGAATAAATGCCACCCACCTAGTCATTGGAGCATTTGGAAGACTAGGTGTATTGATCATCTGAACCAAAGATTTTGCATCCACCTGCAGCTCAAAATGCTGCCCCCACAAAACCATCTGTAGCTTCTTTAAAATTTCTGCTACACCACACAATTCCAACTTAGGTTGAGAATACCTAGATTCCACCTCATTAAACACCACAGACTCATACCTTACTGGCCTGACCCTCCCAGTCTTATCCTCCTGAGACAAAACAGCACCAGCAGCAATATAACTTGAGTCCACTGCCAGATAAATTTTTCAAGCACCAACACCATAATCCAACTTGTGAAGAATTATATCTTCACCAACAAACTTTTTCAACTTCTGAAAAGCCTCTTCACACTCTTCAGTCCATTCCCAATCTGCATCTTTTCTGGTCAACCTCCTTAAAGGTGAAGCCAACAAAGAAAAATCCTTAATAAAAATCCTGACATATACACATACACCCAAAAATCCCCTGACTTCAGTAGTATTTTTAGGCCTTGGCCATGACTGGATTTTATTAATCTTCTTCTTCGCCATAATCCTTCCCTCTTTACATACTACATGACCCAGAATTTCCAAAGCAGGAACACAACAACAGAATTTTGACCCTGAAATGGTCAAACCAGCCTCTTCAATCCTGAACAACACTCTTTCTAGAGTTATTGCATATTCCCACGCAAACCTCCTTATGCCAGGGTTCTCCGCTAACACCTCATTACCATAATCAGTGGATGGTTCTTTAATTCCACCATCATCAATAAAAATACCAGCATGAGTAGGAACCTCATCCTGCAAAATCCAAGCCATCTGTGCTTGATAAATTGCCACTGAATTAGTTGCTCCTTGAGGCAACCTAGTGAGCTGAAATCTTCCCAAAGGAGTCTTAAAAGTTGTGAAAGGCCTTGAATCTTTATGTAGTTCCCTCTCATCATAACCACCCATAATATCACCCAAACCATAACACACCCTTCCAGCAAAAGCTTCAACAAAATCCTCTGCACTTGGTGGCATACCAGCGTCCTTGATAGCAACTCTATTCAAGGCTCTAAGATCATGAACCACCTGCAACTTTCCATTCTGCTTCTTTACACAGAACACCGGACTTGAGTAACTGGATGTTGATTGTTCATATAACCAAGTCCTGACTCTTTCACTAACAATCTCTACAAAATCCTCTCGAATAGCGGCTGGAATCGGAATAGGTTTGATTTGCCAAGGTTCATGACAAACAACAGGAATCAAGTAAGGTTCCCCATAAGAGTGCTTCAATACACCCCTTTCCTCCTCAACAAATGCCACCGCTTTTTCCCTTAGCACAATAACGTGCAACAACAACTTCTTTTCTTCCTCAGACAACCACCCATCAGGACCAAAATTAACAACTTTCAATCTTTCCATGGTCACCCTAGCCGTCTCTACAAATTCTGGAGGATTCTTCACCAAAGGAGTACAGTACGGATCTCTTTACAAAGGAGGTCTCTTCAAAGGCGGATTCAAACCCACAGGCATAGGCTCATTGACAGGCCTAATCTTCTGTGCTACCTTCTTTTACTTTGCCGCTCCACCTTCAACTTGAGGGATCTTCAGGAATTCTTCACCACCAGACCTGGAACAAAAACCAAGGGTTTCCCCATTGCTCACATTTGTGGCCAAGGTAATGTTTTTGAAAGGTGTAGAAGAAACCCTAGCGGTGCACAATTGGGAGGACTTACTTTTACACCCCAATCTCACCACTCCAAAACTTTTCCGCAATTCCACACCTTCATCCTCACTTCCAACTTCCAAATCTTCAAATCTTGATTCATCTTCTGAATCACATCTTCTAAAATTGTGCAGTTTATCCTCATGTTGGAGGTCCAAAAATAGATCTTGATGATCTTCTCTCTTCATAATTTTCTGCAGTTTAACCTCATGCTGGAGGCCCAAAAATAGATCTTGAAGATCTTCACAAAAATATTTTGCGTCTTCTTTATTCATTATCTTCAGATTTTTTTCTTGATTTTCATGAATTATCTTGAAATTTTTATCTTCTTTTCTTGATTTTTCTTCTGACCGACAAAAATAACCAGGGGTTTCCCCAATGCTCACAGGTGTGGCCCAGGTAATGTTTTTAAAAGGTGTAGAAGAAACCCTAGCGGTGCACAATTGGGAGGACTTACTTTTAGACCCCAATCTCACCGCCCCAAAACTTTTCTGCATATCTTTCAATAAAGATATATAACCAATCTTCTTCTTTAAACTTGAATTAAAAATAATTAAAAATCTTGAGAGAGAACAGAGACTTGATAAAAAACTTGATGAATACTTGCAGAGAAGAGAAACATTAAAAAGAGAAAGTTGAAAATCCACTTGGTATATCTCCAAGGGAGCTGACCTTCTACAACCTGGGATTTCCTCATCTCGGGGAGAGGTTGTAGCACTAGGGTGATCAGCCCTCATTAATCTAAAAAAGACAGACTCTCAATAGAGCCTGAGCCGCACTCCAAAAAACCAGAGGCAGCACCCACTTCCTTACTTCTCCTGCAGCAGTCCATGCACTGGCACATTGAAGATAAACCAGGCCTAGTCTCCCAACCATCCTCTCCAGGGGATGATAACCTCATGTGAAGCCTCCTTTTGTCTTCACCAGTCAACTCCAAACTGATTCCCAAATCAAATTGATAACCAATTCTTGCCTGAAAATCCATCAAGAATGGCCCACCTAAAACTGCTTTTACATTGCCTTTATCAATGTAAAAATGAACCTTCCCTGAGGCTCCTCCAATATCTAACTTCACAAACTCTGAAGTTCCAACCAATTCAGTGACATGGCCACCGATCCCTCTCAAATTCCCACCAATACCAGTTTTAATGGGGATGCCCATATGAGTTGCCTCAAACAAAGAAATCAGGTTTATCTGAGAACCTGAATCCACCAATGCCCTTGCCTCCCTGCCATTCAGAGTGACATTGACATATCCCAGAGGAGCAGAAAAATGAGTTTCCAACCCCTCACCAAACTTTTCAGCAGAATCACAAATGTATTCTACCTCACCAGAAGAAACTCTTCTCCTGGTCAACAACTTTTTCTGTCTATCAGACAGCCCTGGACTGATAGCATACAATTCCCCATAAGATAGGGAAACCTGACCCTGATTCATCCTTTCCAGGACAGAGTCCATAACATTAACTTGACCAGACACTACTGGCCTCTCAAAGTGAGCTCTTTGCTTCACCACCTTGGTCCTAGAAGATTCTTGATGACCAGCACCACCAACAGATTTACCATTAACAGGAACCAAACCAGATCCCTCACCAGAACCTCTGACTCCAACAGGCTTTGGCAATGAATCCAAAGGGACATCCTCCTCAGAGTCAGAATCCACCTCCATTGGCATTGGATCACCATTCATATCCAATGCACCAAAACTAGGGGGGCCCATATCAGCCATACTCTTATGCATCTTGTACAGCTCATCTTTGCTGTACCTCTTCCTAGCTGCACTCAGCTTAGGATCCCCCTTTGAAGCATTTGGCTTTGGTTGGGCCTGAGAACTGCTCTTAGGCCTACCCACCTTTCCTGCTTCCACATCATAAACACAAGCCAAGCATTCACCACTTGACTGTCCACCACAAGAACACAACTCCAAACCACCAAAGGAAGTAGAAAAAGAGACCTTATTGACCTCCTTCCCCTTTCCCTTGACGTCCTTATCTACCTTAACAGAAGACTTCCCCTGATCAGGAATCTCCTCAAACCTTGGCCTCCTTTGATTGAGACCACCCCTTCTCCTGACCAAATCTACAGGAGCCTGCCCCTCACTGGGCTTCACAAAACAACCGTCAGGGAACTTAAAAACCCTTCCATCAAACTCCACTTTTCCTTCGGACACATCTCTGTTCAGTGTCCAACAATCATTGGACCTGTGCCCCCTCCTACTGCAATAAGAGCAAACCCAAGGATCACTCCTACCAGCCCTCCTTTCAAAATCTCTTGGCTGAGAAGGTGCCTTATTAACCTTCTTGGCTTCCAGGACAAAAATGTGCAGCTGTTTTGTCAGATCAGCCAACTGCTCCACCATTGGGTCCCTCTCCTGTTTGGGAACCTGCACCAAATTTTTCTCCTCCTTCTTCTCCCTAACTTCCTCTTCAGCCAAAGCCTCACTGACTTTGCTGACATATTTGGCACACCCCTCCTGATAGGTGTCCACAGCCAATAACTTTAAATGGGCCTCAACAGCCTCCTTCAAATTATCCAAGGCAGGCAACTTCTGATCCCCATTAGAAAGAGTCTTCATCAATTCCTTTCTTGACAACTCCTTCAACACATCCATCCTGACATCTCTAGCCAGGGAAGACCAAAAAACATCCTTGGCAGCATTTTCATGTGCCAGCTCCTCCACTTCCACCAAATATTCCACCACAGGATCAAACTGTAGCAGAAACTTCCTGTAACTATGTAAGTTACCAACACCACCATAAGATTGCAATTCACTGACAACCTTGTTCAGATCCACCATAATGAACCTGACACCCCATCTATCCACCATCTCCCTACACAGCAATTTCCAATCCCTCTTCTTGTAGCCAGACATGGCCACAATCTCCTTCTCCACTGACCTATCACCAATGAAGAAGATAATCTGCTTCACCATGTCCAGGTAGGAAGCACCATGCACTCCAGCAGCAGTTTCATACTTCTCTAGAAACCACTTGACATCCTCCCCATTAAACTTGGTACCATCCCAAGTTTTAATCCTCACACACTCCCTAACCATCACATAAGGAGGACCATCCCCCCACTGACAGTCACCACAGGAATAGCAGAACCAGAAGCCATTCCTCCTGACCAAAACACCAAAAAGAGCCAACCAAAGAAAACAGAGATTCCAAAGAACTAGCAAGTTCAAAACCCCCACGTTGGGCGCCAGAAATGTAGACAATCCTATAGTACTAGCTATAGGCCTTGACCAAGGGAGTTGGAGAAAAACCAGAGAGAAAATCCCCTGTCCCTTTAGAAAAATAGAGTGAGATTTACTTGCTAAAGTAAGTTGGTTCCTGTTTTGCTAAAGCTCCTGTATAACACACTTGACTGCTAGATGAGCCAAGAAAAAATTCCCCAGATAGACTACCAGACCAAAGAACTGAAATGTAGAACAAAGTCCACACCAGAGACAGCAAAGATACTTGATGTAGGCTGCAAATCCACACCAGAGACAGCAATAATACTTGCTATAGCTTGCAAGACTATAACAGAGAAAACAGTTGCCAAAGTTAAGTTAAATGAAGAACTCACTTGCAACAAACACAGCCAATTGTGGCCAGAAAACAGTGAAAACTGAGTGAGGAACAATGATATCACCTCTGCATGGTTGTATGATGATTAAGGTTGCCCCAAACTGTCTTATTCACTATGTACACACAGACCACTAACTAAGAGCCCATGCACACCCACCAATCTGGCGCCTGTACCCGCCAAATTGCATAAAAAACCCTCCTGGAGCACTCCCCAACCTCCTAAAACAGAGGCGGGCAGGCCGCCCAACGTCGGAGATGCCGCCTGAAGCGGCCCGGCCTCCCCAAAGCCAGAAAACCAATAAAAACCACTAATCTACTTAGAAAAATTAGCTACAACTACTAAAACCTTTAAAACACGGAATTTCACTATAACAACATTGAGACATGAAATATAGAGAAAAATAGGCTCTATCAAATGGTACTAAGCACTTAACCCTAAGACTTAAGGTTAGCCCGTAAAACACGAAAAACAAAATTAAACAGCAATCTTTTATAAATGAAAAATGAGGAAATGACCCCTTAAAACTCAGAATATGAAAAATGTCTTCAAGACATAAAATATAGAGAAAAACCAGGGCTATCCAATGATAGCACCCACATACCCGCAGACCCAATATCCACAGAATAAAACCAGAAAAATACCCAATTCTTTAACAGATGTCAATTAAGACATGCACAAACAGCGCCAAATCACACAACAAAGGCCCATGCCAATGTTGGAAGACCACACCGGTGGTCTGGAAAATATAAACCATTTCCTTTGATTTTAGCTGGAGATGGTATTGGGTGGCCAGTTATTGGATTGATATATGAGAATATACCAAAAGTAAGAAAATTGGCATCATTCCTATCAATATGAATCCTTTTGTGGAATCCAGAATGAGTGATAATAACATTAGAAAATAAAAGATATTTGTGGATGATATCTTCCCATTTGGAGTCACACCAATTCAGTATTCCAACTTTGGTTGCAAGTTCATGATTTTTTTCAAATGCTTTATTACAGAGCTTTTTGAGTCGAAAAGCAAGAAAAGAGTTAAAGGAAGGTAGAGTGTCCCATAAGTCAAAATCTTCATCTTTTTGAGCTTTAGTGATATTCTTGACCAATGAATATATGTCTATATAAATGAAATAAGTGAAATGATATTAAGAATGGAAAAAAAATTATTAGACATACCAAGAGAATATCCTTTAACAAAACCTGGTCTCCAACCAAATCCAATCATGATACCACCCAACAAATTTGTATTCCTTATAGGTAATCAAACCAAAGCCATTTGATAAAGAGTTATGATAAGATCCGATAGTTGATTAAAAGATTCATCTTTTACACCATCAAATGAATGAACTTCCAATATGAATTGAGCCTTATAAGAATTACTGATAACTGCAACAACTCAATCATCTCCAAATTTGGTTAAATATTTGATATCTTCTGGTAATTTTTTCTGATATTTATTTTTTTTATCTACTTTAGTTTTATGAAAAAAAATGTTTGGGATATGACAAAAATAACTTTCACAGAGAATTTTTTTTTCAGATATCTTTTCTTCTGATAAAACTGATTATCTTTAATTTTTTTTGAAGATTTAGATGATGATTTTTTTTTTCAGATATCTTTTCTTCTGATGAGACTGATTATTTTTAATTTTAATGAATGATTTAGAAGAAGAATTTTTTTGTTTTGGATATCTTTTATTCTGATCAGACTGATTATCATTAATTTTTTTGAATGATTTAGAAGATGATTGTATTGAAGTTGATTTTGAAGAAGATGATAGAGATGATAGAGATGAAGATGATAGAGAAGTAAGGGGCAAATCTGAAGAAGAAGACATTTATTTGATCTGAGAAAAATTTAAATGTCAAAAAAAATTTAACACATATTTTTATAAAAAAAACTCACGTAATAATATCTTTTAAAATAAAATTTAAAGCAATATCCTTTTAAAAAAATAAAAAAAATTTAAAACAAAAAAAAATTTATAAATTTTCAGTAAAAATTATTTTTAAAAAAAAATTACAAAAGAAAACCTGAATCTTGGTTATAAAAAACCTTCACAGAAAATCCTGTCAAAATAATAAAAAAAAAATCTGTAAAAGAAAAATCAGAACAAATAAAATTAAAAAAAAAGTAATTCAGTAAAATTATTTGGAAGAAAAATTAAAAATTAATATCTAAACCTTTTTTGTTTTGTAATTTACAGGGAAAGACCTTAACAGAATGTAATAGTTATTTTTTTCTAAAATTCTGCCAAAAAAAAAATACATTTTAGTATGTTTTTTAAAAGATAGGTAACCCCTATTTAACTCCCATAACAGTCCCCTTTCCCCCCCCTTAAACCAAATCTAGCGCCTCCTACTCCTTAACAATCAATCACTAACAATCGTTTGTTAAGAAGGAGGAGGGGTAGAGGTGGGTAAAGGGAAGTGGAGGGGGGGGAGGGAACCTAAAAGGGGGGTTGAAGCAGCTAAAGAGAGGAGAAGGGGGGATAGCTGAGGTGCCTAAAGAGAGGGGAAGGGGGGTCTTGAAGCACCTAAAGAGGGGGGAAAGGGGGGATTTGGGACAGGCAAGGAGGGTGAAATAAGGGGCTGTTGAGGAAGGTAAAGAGACTGGAGAAGGAATGACTTGAGGCAGGTAAAGAGAAAGGAAAATAGGTGAAATGAGGGAGCTAAAGAGGGTGAAGGAGAGAAAAAAAAAGAAAAAATAAAAAAAAGAGAAAATAAAAAAAAGTTAGTCTAACCTTAAAAATAAAAAAAAGGACTTACAAAAAAAAAAAAAAAAAAAAAGCAAAATAATAAAATTCATGATTAGCAAATAAAAAACAAGAAAAAAGAATATAAAAGACTTACCTGGTGAGATGAGTTGAGAAAATAATAGTAACGAAAATATTTGAGTGATGTTTGAGGAGAGGATGAAAGGATGTGAGTGATGAAAGAAAAAAAAAATCACTGACAAAATATGCAATTTCATGTTGAGCTGGTGAAAGAAAACCAATAAGCCATCCAAAAAAAAGATCTTCACCGTAAATTCCAAAAAAAAAAATGAATATGCAACAAACCAAAATACCAAACCAAGTGAATGAAGTACACAAAGAGGACATTTGGAGAGTAAAAAAAATAATTTAAAAGGGTGGTGAAGAGAAATGTTGGAGAGTAATAGGCATAATGATAGAGTGTATGCCGTGTGAATGAATGTTTTGTGATTCAAGGGAGGAAAGAGCCGGTGCTGGTTCAGGATCCTCTTCTTCATAAAGATCATTCCACTCATCCTTTAAATCAGCTGGGATATTGTGGAGTATAATGCAAGTCATGATCCAATGATTTGCAGTTTTGATCTCTAATTTTATTTGAAATTGGATTCTGAGCTCCCGAAGACTAGAAAATTGTCCCTTTAAAATACCTATAGCATGTTAAATTCGTACTCTTGATTGGGCAGGGTGATATTTAAATTTAGTTTTGGGGTCATTTTCTAAGGTTGCACCACGGAAAGCAGGTATAATGTACTTCCCACTTGCATATGATGAGTCTGCAAGGAGGTACTGAGATTCGTCAAAGTATGAGTCAGGGGTTTGAGAAATCCTCATTCTTTGGAAGACGGAAGAGTCATGACATGAGCCAGGGCAGCCACTATGAAAAGCAATAAATTTTTTATTGACATCGCATACAAGTTGAACGGCAATAGAGTATCTAGAAAGAAGATGAAAAGTTAGGTTATGAAGGATGAGAAATTGGAGAAGATTTTGAAGAAACATTTTTTTGAGATCAAAATAATAGTTGCCATCATGAGCAGGCTTTTGACTTAAAGGTATAGTTGTGCCATCAACAAATCCTACACAGCCAGGGAAACCTTCAGCTTGCATTACTTGAGAGGATTCAAGTCGCTGTTCTGGAGTTGGCCAAGCAACTGTTTGAGACTTGAGGGAAAGGATAGCAATCATACAGCGCTTGGTGTATAATATCAGGGTACCATATCCTATGTTAAAGAGATTATCCAAATGTCTTACAGCAGCACTGTTTCCATTTGAGCCAAAGCGACATAGTGCAACAGCAAGTTGGATGGCAGAATTACGCTGTTTGTTATGGAAATTGTTATGAAAGATAGGATGATGGAGATGAGTTGATAAAATTTGAAGAAAGAATCGGGAGAAGTTCTAAAAAGTTGGGTGAAGTTTAAATGAGGAATGTTGAGAATGTAGGCCAGATCATATCGGGGATCATGATAAAGATTTGGCCCCCTGGTGATGATGTAACACTTTTTGGAAAGAAAACACATATAAGCTAAAGCATCTTCCAAATGGGAGTCAGATTTATAGTAGAGAACTAAAAGTAAAGTGATGGCATTAATAGTGGAGTGAAGTAGCCGTCCAGTAGATAGATGTTTCATTGTTGCCGGTGGAAGGCTTATGTGATGAGGGAAGTGGGAATTCACCTCCAAATGTGCAGTTGGGGTGTGTAGATAGAAAAAAAACTTAAGGGTTTGCCACCAAAATTAAGTAGCATAGAGTGAGGAAAGACTTTAGGATGGCATCAGCAATTATGAGTCATGTGACTATCTTGAAAATCCATCATGGATGAGATGAGTTTAAGATCAGGAATTAGGAATTGAAATTGGGGTATAAGAGGCAGGATAATGCATTATTGTGGATTCCTTATCCACTAGCCCCGGGGCTAGTGGATAAGAATCTTCCACAATCAATAATGTCTGATCCCGGAAAAAAAAATTCCTGATCCCTAATTGTGGATCCCTGAACATTGATACCCCCTATTAAATACAGGTAAAAAATTATGAAAATGATTTGTTTTACATAAAATTAATTGATATCTAAAAGAAAAAAAAGTAATAAAAAGAAATAGGTTGAATAATAGGGATTTTATATGAAATTTAAAATTCAAGCTAAATGCCTACTTTCAAGGCTCAGAAGAGGTGTTGGATAAAATGGGCACCATCAGGAATAAAATTGAACTTAATTTGATTTTTTGAAAAAATAAATGAAGTTTTCAACTGATTTTTTTCCAATATTTAGTTGGACACTTTGTCTATATCAAATTACTTCTAGTACCATGATTGACCAAATTACATCCTCATTTCCATATTCAGAATCGATCCCATATGGCCAGACCAGGTCAAAGGTGTCAACCACAAGTTTGAGAATTCTTCTGGTGGACACTTTAATGATGGACAGTAGTAGGGTGCAAGTATTCTTTAATTAATCTAGTATTCCTCATAAACATTTCCAACTTATTTTTGGCCAAAAATAAGGTGGAAAGTTTGTCCATATCAAATTACTTCTAATGCCATGATTGACTAAAAATTGATTCTCATTGCCATATAGAGATTTGATCCCATATGACTGGATCTGGAAAGAGTGTCACCAAAATTTTTTATAAAACTAAGTTTGATAATTTTATGATGGAAAGTAATTGCAAGTCTTCTTCATTTCATTAAGTAATCCTCATAAAAATTTCCACCTGTATTTTGGCCAAACTTCAGGTGGACACTTTGGCCATATTAAATTTATTCTAGTTCCATGTTGATAAAAAACTGATACTTATTGCCATATATAGATATTAAACCCATCAGACTGTGCCTTTCCAAAAGTGTCTACCTGAATTA